>OY482672.1:101361465-101748462 GCA_960531455.1 Urophora cardui
TTTGACTTTATTAGCATACATTTCCTTTTCAGGAAAAAATCAATGAGAATAGTAATTTTTCGAAATTGGTAATTCGAAATTTAGCGCTTTTTCACGAAGTATTACTTATAATTCTAGCGTTTGTTGAGCCGTAGGAAAGTGCAAGAACCGCAGGAATTTTACCACAATTTACATTCTTTGTACTTATATTCGCTCTTTTGTGGTAAAATTCCTACGGTTCCTGCACTTCCCTACGGCTCAACAAACGCTACAATTATTATACGGTATTGCTGTTATTAACATGCTAATAACAGAAAATTAACGCCAATTATTTAAATTTCAAGTTTTCTTTCAATTACTTATCATCTTAATCAAATAATATTAGTATAAACTACAATGGGAATAAATACGCAATGTAGTATAAGAGTATCTGAACTTGAGATTTTACTTAATGTCTGTCAAAATGGAATATTAAAAAACTAAATTATATAAGAAAATTATTATTTATAACCGTAGCACATAGGTAGATTTTCAAGTTTTATGCGGCCAGAAATATTTTATTGTGTACATCTATTCCAAATTGCTTGTTTAATGCAAAATTTTAATAATTTGTGTTAAAAGTAGAGCTCTCGATTTTTTTTTTAACATTTTCGAGTAGCCCGAACAGTTGTTGTTCAAATGCTCGAAGAGTTGTTTGTTTGTTTATTACCCGTATGTTTGTACGGGCATTTGAACAATTCAGGTATTTTGAAGTTTGTTTTTTTCTTTTGTTTATTATTATTTTTTTTTCTTTATATGTAGTTTTTTTTTATTTTTCCGATACACATTTTTTTTGTTTGTAAGCTCGAATGCTCGAATGTTTGTACGGGCATTTGAACAACAAACGGGCTTCAAACAAAAACGATCAGATCGAATTGCTCGATACCCGGGTATCTAGGGCTCTAGATTTTATTGAAAAATATATACTTGTCGTTTTCGATTCGCCATCACACAAGCGAGGTCGGATCGAACAAAAATGTTTGAATCCATAATGAGTAGTAGCCATACTCGCTAACTTGTCGATAAAAATTTCCCTCTGCTCGCTATCATTCACATATAAATTTGACAGAAGGAAATTTATAACCAGCAGAGAAATTGTGAATCGAAAGCGGCTACAGTGACTCAAAAAAAAATCATACGCCAGAGTTTTTAAATTTATTTCAAACAGTTCTGTCGAAAATTTGACTCTGTTATTTTCGTTTAAAAATGTAAACAATTTTTCAATAAAAATCGCCTTAAGCAGGATTTCTAAGCTTATGGAAAAATCCGAAAAATCGTAGAAATTTCTAAGTGGATTAAAAATTTCAAAGCGCGGCCAGAATTTATAGAAGATTTTGAGGAGATTTCTAAGTGTACTGTTATGTAGCCAACCAATTTTAGTGTAAAAAGTGCTATTCTCAATGCTGTAAAAATTTCCGTCGATTTTAGTAATTTTTTTCTGTAGGGTGTTTGCCTTATATGTACGTGAGACCGTTCCAATTAAAATTTCCGAAAAGCCAATGAAATTTTTCAAAAAGTTGAATGTTGCATATTATTATATTACAATTGAATGAGCTGCAAAATTGCATACTCAAAAATCTTCTAAAAAATATAGCTTTATAATTCTTAGCCCCTTTTTATGATAAGTACTTCCTTAACTTTGAAAAATTGGAAATACTAAAAATACTGCCTAAAAAGTTAACAATAATCGCTGCTAAATATCTAGGTTACTTTCGAGCATCACCTACATTAAGCAAGATATGCGTTAGAAATATAAACATTAAAATTAAATATAAAGCACAAAAAGAAAATTATTGTAGGTACATATGAAAAACCCTGTATCTAGTAGTGAAGTGCGGCTTTGTGCGACGTAAATTTTTGTCGGCAAACTACTAATTGTACTAGATATCATGTCCCAGGGTTAATTTGACTGGGTCTGACAGAGCAACATAACAAAACCAATTTTTAACATGAAAAAGAGTGATAATTTTTTTTTAAATATCCCAACATTAAAAGCTTAAAACTATAAACTTAGAATTATTGGAAACCAAGGATATTATTGAAAAGTGTTAATAATTACTTGAACCTTTAGGATTCATCACGATTACTTAAATGAAATGCTTTAAATAATAAATATTCATGTTTGTATTTGTATGGCCGTTTTAATTCTAATAATTATTTTATGTGAATTTAAATGAGCTATTGACCATTTTTTAATGAAGAAAAATTGAAAAAATTTTTTTGGTAGAAGTTATGGATCCATTTCGGAGACCACCACATCCCCTCATCAGACTTCTTCAAGCGGCCTCAACCGAGAATCGAACTTAAGTCGTTCGATTGGTAGTCACATGTCTATCCCATTGAGCTACCACCGCCGTCAGCTTTGTTTCGCTTAAATTTCAATTTTCCCTCCATTACAATCCACATACCAACAACAGTAGCTTAATGACACTCTGCCTTTGCTACCTAGTATGTTGGTGCGATTGTGTGTTTGGTTTGTACAAAGTTCTAAAGCTATTAACAAGCAAGGCTTTTGTACAGGCAATGCTTGTTATTGTTTTCAAACTTTTGTTTTTCGGCAGGCTCTCCGATATACATATTTACGTTTGTATTTAATACTTCTACCAAAAAAATTTTTTCAATTTTTCTTCATTAAAAAATGGCCAATAGCTCATTTAAATTCACATAAAATAATTATTAGAATTAAAACGGCCATACAAATACAAACGTAAATATGTATATCGGAGAGCCTGCCGAAAAACAAAAGTTTGAAAACAATAACAAGCATTGCCTGTACAAAAGCCTTGCTTGTTAATAGCTTTAGAACAGGGCTGTCCAAATGCGATTCACTACCGCAATCAAGCAACGACCGAAAAATGAATGTGTGTTGGTGCGCCTACCGTATGCCAAAGTGAAAAATTACTAAAAATAATCAGTCTGCTTGCAGATGTTGAGCGAGCAGGGTCACGTGCGCACGCTTTGCGAAATTATGAAAGAACACAAATATACACGTACATATTTACATTTGTGTACACACGTTATATGCAAGATTTTCGTACTTTTGTTTGTTGTTTGGCATCTGTAATTAGAACAAAAGAATTTCAAGCTAAAACCAGCTAGCGACCACTTGCTTTCATGCCAGTCGAAGGCAACTTAATTATTTTTGCTAATCGGCGTTCGCCCAGTCCCATCGTAAGCGCTCGTTTTATGCTCTTTATTTTTCTGTAGTAGTGAAAATCGGTGAGTATACGTACACAAGTGCTTACTCTTATTGCTCACATGAGTCGCATTTGGACAGCTATGCTTTAGAACAGTGATAGGCGTTTCATAGATCAATTGATCGCGCTCAAATCACACAAACACGTTATGCTCTTTCTTTTGTAAACGATTTAGTCGTCGCTCAGCAAGTGGCGTAGCAACATCGTGGGTGAATGTCGCTTGTTTGCGCATATTTATATATGTAAAAGCATAATTACTTATACATATGTACGCACGCTTGTCGTTTTTATAAACGACCACATTCATTGAGGGCCAGCAAGCGACTAAATGAAAACGAACCAATTGACTTGCGCTATTACGGCGCTCTCACTAACACAGTTGCATTTAAATTTTGCCTATCACTGCTTTAGAACCAGCCTTGGGCAAAACCTTAGCACCTGCTAAATGAGAGTAAGCGCCCGTGTAGGTATACACACCGATTGTCACTACTACAGACAAATAAAGAGCGTAAAACGAGCGCTTACGATGGGACTTGGCGATCGTCGCTTAGGAAAAATAATCAGTTTGCCTTCGACTGGCGTGAAAGCAAGTGGTCGCTAGGTGATCGTCGCTTGAAATTCTTTTATTCTATTTGCAGATGCCAAACAACAAGCATATGTATGTGTATACGTACGTTGTTTCATAATTTCGCGAAGCGTGCGCGCATGACCCTACTCGCTCAACATCTGCATGCAGACTGATTATTTTTAGTAATTTTTCACTTTATCCTACAGTAGGCGCACCAACACACACTCATTTTTTAGTAATGGCTTGAGTGTAGTGGTGCCCAAGACTGTTCCTAAGCGACGATCGCCAAGTCCCATCGTAAGCGCTCGTTTTACGCTCTTTATTTGTCTGTAGTAGTGACAATCGGTGTGTATACGTACACGGGCGCTTACTCTCATTTAGCAGGTGCTAAGGTTTTGCCCAAGGCTGGTTATACCCCAGTGGTCGGCGAAATCTGAAATGAGGTTGTGTTGGTGAGAACAAAACAAGTTCTCCGCATGCGCACCCCAGTAGGAAATTGATCCGCTTCAAGTGGAATATACATACGTATATGCAGAACAGACATTTTTGGTTTTTTGTTGTTTTTGTTTTTTGTTGTTTGCCTTTGGAAGGAAAAGAACTTTTTAATGAAAAAAAATTATCTCTTCTGAAAAAAATTAAAGGGTAGTTGGCTAAAACAGAGTGTTTGGAATACAAAAGTCATCCAAATAAGAGTACAAAAACTCTTTGTGAAATACTTCGCAATGCTTTTGTAGTGCATAATCATATGTATTATTTTTAAATACTTCATAGCAAAAAAGGCATTGCATATCGCCGAAGGCATTTCCATCATATAAAATTTCTCGCCGGGCATTTTATTTGTGGACATACATACATACATTACCCGTATAAAGTTAATGCTTGCGTTCAACCACGAAGCGACATAGTCAGGCGCAATGTTTATCGTTCGACAGTTGGCAAACGACTGATCAAGAGAGTAAGAATACGTGTGAATTGACTTCCCACAATTGTGGTATGGACTGCCTATGTCTGCTTTAGAACTTTGTACAAACCAAACACACAATCGCACCAACATACTAGGTAGCAAAGGCAGAGTGTCATTAAGCTACTGTTGTTGGTATGTGGATTGTAATGGAGGGAAAATTGAAATTTAAGCGAAACAAAGCTGACGGCGGTGGTAGCTCAATGGGATAGACATGTGACTACCAATCGAACGACTTAAGCTCGATTCTCGGTTGAGGCCGCTTGAAGAAGTCTGATGAGGGGATGCGGTGGTCTCCGAAATGGATCCATAACTTCTACCAAAAAAATTTTTTCAATTTTTCTTCATTAAAAAATGGCCAATAGCTCATTTAAATTCACATAAAATAAATATTCAAGTTGAAACTAGCACTTAAAAATATGTAAGAAAAAAACAAAAAAATTTACTTCAAATATGCTAAGTTACGACCATCTGGGGCAAGTGCAGAGTATGGGGTCGGGAAAAAAGCGATGAATTATTGTTCCCCATTCTATTTCCAATATGTGGATATGTTTTTTTTTCTGTAATTGTAACAATTTTACAAAATTCAATTTTGGGCGCATAAAACTTGAAAATCTACCTATGCGCGTAGATTTCCAGAAGAGAATATGAGACTTACTTTTGAAGTATAGTTAAAGACCCTTGGCAACTGACAATCTGGCATGTCAAGCAGTGTGTATGTGTGAGTTTTTGTGTGTGTGTTAGTGCAATCGGCAGTTGTCGTGCTACACGTTCTTGTTCGGGCTCGCGTTGATGAGAATCAAATCTTTTAGATATTTGCGTCAATCACCCGACACTCACACATATGTATACACTTCTTAACATTCCAGATTTTAAGTGGCCAAGAGCCTTAAGAGTTTGATATATGTATTATAAGCGATATTTGTGTACTAAAATGTTAAATTATAGTCTGAAAAAATTACATTTCGCTAGCTTAGAGTGCAAACTGTGTAAGTCCACTTTTATGAAAAAGTGTATTTTTATGTAGAACGCTAGAAAAATCAAATACGCACCGCGCTAAACAAGTCTGAGATACTTGTCATATTTCTACTCGTTGTTATTCAGTGATACGCAAATTGTGTAAGTTCAAAAAGCGAAAAAAATTGTGTAAGTCCAAAATATTTATATGAACAGAAATTTTTTTTCATTTCGAATTTTTTTTTCTTTTTTGTTTTTTGTCTCTCCAAGTTTTAAAAAAGGACTTACACAATTTGCATTCTAAGCTAGCGATTTTTATCATTTGTAAAAAAAATTGTAGTTTTTTTTGGTAATTTTAATTTTGGTAAATTTTTTACATTGGCTGTGACCAAGATCAAGATCCAAACGATCTTCTCGTTCTAACCCCTGAACATTTCTTGCGTGGTGCTCCTTTACTCTCGCTCCCAGAGCCAAATTGCGAAAATATCTCGCTGGCAAATAAATGGCAAAAATTATAGGCATTACACCATCAATTCAGCACTCGATGGAAAAATGAATATCTTAGAAAAATCCATAAGCCAAAGGTGCTCAACGCTCTCGTATTGAATGGGGAAACTCCAATACATCTACAAAAATTTATTAGTGCACTCAGAAAAAATTTGTGTTAGATTTAAAAAAGTTACAAACAACAAGTAAATTTTTATTGTACGAAATTTTACATACAACATACATACTTATGTACAATATCTACAACATATTTTATTTATATAAATGTATCTATATATTAAATTAAGATATGAACTCGTACATATAAAAACAAGTAAGGAAGCCTAAGTTCGAGTGGAATCGAACATTAGATACTCAGCTGTATGCTTTCATTGTTTATTTGCGTTTGTTCGATATAGGGTGTATTTTATATGAAACGGGTGCTGCATAAACAGGGCGCAGCCACGCCCACATTAAAAATTTGTATCAGTCATCCAACTAAGCATATGAATATTATTTTTTGTGCAAAATTTCATTCCTTTATGACTTTTAGTTACAAAGACTTCACGTTACAAATTCCAAACGGGTGTTCCAGAAATATCTTTGTTAAAAAGTAGGCGTGGTCATAAACCGATTTCAATATATTTTTGCGTGTCTATTAACACAAGTTATAAAAGTGCATAAACCGAGTTTCGTCATAATATCTCAATTATTTGTCGAGTAATAGGCTCGTAGATTCCTTTGTATAAAAAAAGGCGGTGCCACGCCCATTTTATAAACTTTTTTTATTTTTTGTTTCCGGTCTATTGTAGAACTCATGTCACAAAATTTCAATGAATTATCTTTATATTTCACAGAGATATCGCTAAAAATGATTTTATTAGGTCACTTTATAATACCCATATATAAAAGTGGGCGTGGTCGTCAACCGATTTTGGTAATTTTTCGTTCACACATTTGGCTAAGTAAATATAGCACGCGTACCAAATTTCATCGATATATCTTTAACGGTTTCTGAGTTATGGCCTATAAAACTTTCAATATTTGCCCCTTAATAAGTGGGCGTGGCACCGCCCATTTGCCAAAATTTTTATACTTTTTGTTTTATGTCCATAGTTGGACTCCTGCCACAAAATTTCAGTGACAGATCTTTATATTTGACAGAGATATCGCTTAAGATGTTTTGATTAGGCCCCTTTATAGTTCCCATATATAAAAGTGGGCGTGGCCGTCAACCGATTTTGATAATTTTTCGCCAAAACATTTGTCTAAGTAAGCAAATTACGCATACCAAATTTCATCGATATATATTCAACGGTTTCTGAGTTATGACATATAAAACTTTCAATGTTTGCCCGTTAATAAGTGGGCGTGGCACCGCCCATTTGCCAAAATTTTTGTACTTTTTGTTTTATGTCCGTAGTTGGACTCCTGCCACAAAATTTCAGTGACAGATCTTTATATTTGACAGAGATATCGCTTAAGATGTTTTGATTAGGCCCCTTTATAGGACCCATCTATAAAAGTGGGCGTGGCCGTAAACCGATTTTGATAATTTTCCGTCGAAACATTTGTCTAAGTAAGCAAATTACGCATACCAAATTTCATCGATATATCTTCAACGGTTTCTGAGTTATGACATATAAAACTTTCAATGTTTGACCCTTAATAAGTGGGCGTGGCACCGCCCATTTTCCAAAATTTCAATAAATTTCTTCATAAGGGCCTGAGCTCAATACGTGGGTAAAATTTTATCACTCTATCTATATTAGTGGCTGAGATACCAAATTTCCGATTTTTTCTATATAGGAAAAGTGGGCGTGGTCATGGTCCGATTTCGCCCATTTTCAATACCAACCGTCCCAGTCTCGATACCAACTTGTATTTCAAATTTCATCAAAATATCTCAATTTTTACGCGAGTTATCGTGCGTACGGACGGACGGACGGACGGACATGGGTCAATCGATTTCTCTTTTCACCCTGATCATTTTGATATATATAAGTCCATATCTATCTCGATTATTTCATTATGTTACAATCCACCGTTATGAAATCAAAATTATAATACTCTGTGTACTAGTACAGCTGAGTATAAAAATGTATCTACATATTACATAATAATAAGTGATAAGTTTATTCAAGGTTGTTTAATAAATTGTCAATATTTATTGTCGAATCAGAGGTGGATAATTGCAGAATTGCTTCCAAATGCTCTTGTGTTAAAATGTTTCTTTGGTTTGTTTTGATTAACTTAAGGCTAGAAAAGGCTTTTTCGCAAATATACATATGTGCTTCCGAACATGGATAAGTATTTCAAAATTTAATTTCTTATGAGTGGATACTTGTCATATTTTATTTCTGTCATATATGTAACTTACCTTAATTATTAATTTATATACGTACCTATAATTAATTATCATAGACTGCGACTCGCAATAATATTACAGCAAAAAAAGCTCTAATTCCTATTATTCTTATTAAAATCTTCTTTCATTTTTCTTCAAATAATTTGAAATACACTTTTGTCACACATTTTTCAATATTAACTAGAAATTTTGTTCAGTTTTTTCGTTTGCCTACAAATCGCACCATAAATCAAAAAACTGCACAACTCAAAATTTTTTGAATCCATGAATAAAGTGTTTAGGGAATGCTAAATATTAGTATCCTCCCAGCAACAGCCTTTTGCCATACCCAAGGTTTTACTTCAAAGCTTCGTTTGTAAAGAAAAAGGGTTTCTTGCGTTTCTTCCATTTCTTTTTTATTTATTTGGGGTTTGAGTTATGTAGCTTTTGAATTCAAGAATTCAATTTTTTCAAAAAAATTTTATTTTCAATTTGTTTGTGTAATTTTCAATTTCATATGGGAAGGGCGAAGCCAACGTAGCTCCCAAAACGGAGTATACACACGCCCCATCGCAAAACTCTGCTCTCTTCCTCCTGCACAATAATAGCTCTACACAGTGTACCTAGCCACTTCTCCCGTATCTTATATGCAGCTAATACGATGAGTTTTTTCTCTTGATTTCTCTTTACAGACGGTATCCACGATATAACACCTGCCGGTTGTGTTGCCAGGAGCACACACTCCGCGAATGCCGCGCCTTTCTGGCAATGACGCCTGAGGAACGGTATAACTCAGTGCGAGCCCATGGCTACTGTCTCAATTGCCTGGCAACTTCCTATGGAACCGCAGCTTGTGATTCTCCCAGGCGCTGCCGCTGATGCGGTCTGGCACACCACACTCTCACTCATCGGCAAAAACGGCATGAGCGGATCGAAATTCATCAAGATCGGCATGAACTACGGGAACCTCGCCAAGACCGGCATGCACGAAGGGAAGCCCCCCAAAACCGACGAGCGGTACACCACCAAAGGCCCACGAGCACCAATCGCCGCGTGATCTTAAAACGCACTACACAGAATCGACAGAGCAGTGGCAATCAGCAACGGATGAGGAGTTTATTCGCCAAGGCAGTAGACACGCTGGAAGAGCTAAAGGAGTATTCAATCCCCTCATCCGCGCAGGCCGGCCGCCATGTTGGAGACATGGGCGAAAATCTGATCGAGTTTGATTAAGTTCCCGGTTTGGCTTAGATTTTTTTAAATCATTTTATATCCATTTTCACTGGAATCCCCCCTTATATATATATATATATTTACCCGTGTTTTAATACTTACCCTCTCCACAAAACCATCACTCCCTACACTTACCTATTTTTTGATGAAAACACTTACCTTTCCCCAGAATTGCCCATACTCACCTTATACCTACCGTCGCTCAATGTTTCACTTGATCACTTACCTCTCGCATCTATCCCACCTACATACCGAAATACATACCTATAAACATCCCGCGATCCCTATATATATTCAAGTAACATGTACATACAAAAAGGGCGGCTGAAAGTCGGGCGGTTGTTAATATAGTTGTCATAGAGTTCTCTTACGGTGCCGGTCAGCTTCGGTGTAATGCAAAAAACCTAAATCTAAATCAAATTAAACAAAGAAAAGCTGTGAAATTGTAAAATAATCAGAATAAGACAAATTGAATAAAATTAAATAAAAGTGCGAAGAAAAAAAATGCGTTTTATTGCGAAAGGAAAAAAAGATAGTGCGGTAAAGTACACGTGGAATAATCAACCATGAGGAAACATTAATACAATGCAACCGAACTCAAATAGAAAACGGCAGAAAATTCTGCAGTGTAGTTATGTATAAGTGAACCACGATGGATGACAAATTGTGAAAGTGCTGCTGAACGTTATGAACGTATATGAACGACGGCCGTGCACCAGCAAAGCTAAGCGATGTGTGAAAATTGTGGTATGATAAAATCACCAGCAAAGCCTGTCTACCCTCACGTCCTTCATTATGTTTTGCACCTAATTTTTTTCATTTTGACTCATTACCCCTAAAGGAAGACAACTATATAATGCTATTAGCAAGCTTAGATAAAAATAAAATACCCGACTTAATCGATTTCTGCGTAGTGAAAGGCGTGCTTTCCTCAGATATAACTTGCAAATCGTGCTTTGAATTATCTTCCGACCACTCTCCAATCCTGGTAACAATTTATAAAAATTTTACACCGACAGCGGATCAATGCAGCCTTTACAATCGGAAGACTGACTGGGAATACTTCCACAACATCATCACGTCTAATGTTGACTTGAAATTAGCGTTGAAATCTGCTGAATATATAGAGGCAGCAGTCGAACATTCTAACAGCTGCATCCAACAAGCTGCGTGGAAATCAACTCCCACCCTCATCAGACAAAAGAGGACAAGTGTTACCCACAACATACAAGCTAAGCTCAAAGAAAAGCGACTCGCACGGATAAAGTGGCAACAAACCCGTCACCCCGACGACAAGAAAAGATTGAATGCACTCACCAAAGAACTCAAAAATATCCTCAAAATTGAACACAACAGACAAGTTCAACAATATCTCAGTAATATTGATGCAACAGCTGCAACTGATTACTGCCTTTGGAAAGCTGCTAGTAATCTAAAAAGGCCGATTCTCTCCAATTCTCCTATACGAATGGAAAATAACGAATGGCGAAAAGTGACGCAGAGAAAGCAAATAATTTTGCATGCCACCTAAAATCAGTATTCACCCCAGATGATTTTGAACCCTCACTAAGCAAAACAACAGAAGTGAAAAATACTCTAAGTCATCCCTATCAAATGGACCTCCCCATAAAAAGATTCGCAATATCGGAGGTAAAAACCGTAATAGCGAAACTCAACCCAAAGAAAGCTCCTGGGTACGATATTATTAATGGCAATGTACTAAAACACTTACCTTACGAAGGCATAAAATTTCTCACCCATGTTTAATGCAGTACTAATAACTGCATTCATACCCCCTCAATGGAGAGTCGCTCAGATGAAAATGATTCAATATTTCTAAATATATACATATGTATGTATTTTATTACATATTTAATTTTTTTACTTTTGGTTGACAACTAAGGTCAAGTGATGCCAAAGAAAAAAAGGGAAAAATTTATGGCATACTTAAAGTTTTCATTAACAAATGAACTCTTCTTTTTTGACTCTGAGATGAAACGATAGTTAACAGATTTAATGAAAATTAGTTAAGTGACCATTAGGCCTAATTTAATGAACGTTACTGAGTGCGGCTGTAAGTGGCTATAACAACAACAATAAGTCCCCAGCGCCGATATTAGCCCAAGTGAGATACTGAGAAAGCTCCATGTCATACTATGTATTACTTGGGCGGTGATTCCATAGGATCGGCTTCGGGCGGGAGTAGGTTTCGATGCTTCTCGTACTAATAAAAAAACACATAAAGCAACCGCGTGTTCCATTGATATTCTCCTAATTTCATAAATTACACTACTCGACAAATTTTGATCAACTTTAACCACCAAAAATGAAATAATACTTTTTTAAAGCGAAATTTTACGCTGTTCCGAATATCATCTCCATTTTTTTGTGGCAGACCCAGTTTTTGAGATATTGGGAAAAGGCCATATATGCAAGACATTGCATCACATAAGTGCATCAAAAATTTTATTAGACATCGTGGCGATTTGACAACTAGGAAGCGCTGGTATAGGGACCTCCAACAAACATTTTTTGCCTCCACACTCCGAAATTGGTCAAGTAGTTTGGTTACAATGGCAAAAATAATGCAAAAAAATTTGAAAAAATCTAATTTTTTTAACGAAATTGCAGATTTGACTGTCCTAAAATCAGAAAAAATGTAAGGGGGACAAAAAGTTAGCCCCCTGTCCTATAGAGAACTTAATTGTGAACATTTTAAGACCAATTGTGTAATAATCGGATGTACCGTTATTTATATTTATCTATTTTTATTGAAAGTCCTTAACCCTCTAGCCGTTATAACCGTCTGTAGACGGTCTTTGCCTTTTATCTAATAAATTTAATTTAAATGACACACCAATAGCAAAAACCGTTATTATAGTTTTTAGTGATCACGTTCTTTGTAAATTCATGCTTGTACGCTCATTGTAAATTACATTTCAAGTACACATGTCAGTTGAAGTTGTGGGCCAGTGCGAAATGTGAATTAAACTGTGGCGGTAAAGAGTGGTGATTTAATTTAAGAATTTACTCAGCTATACTCGTTTTTCCGTCCTGAAAATTTTTTGGTAAGTAAGAAAAGTTATTAATTTTTATTATTCAGTGCTTTAGATTGAAGAAAAAGAAAAAAAACAATCAATTAACCATATTTCGTGATGACCGTCTGTAGACGGTCAAAACGGTTAACGCCAAAATTTTTATACATAAGTGTTATTCTAAGCAATTAACTTTTCGAAATTGTTTTTTAACTGTATTATCAGCAATGAATAAAAAGAATGTGAGGTGTCCAAAAGTGAAGTCCCCTGAAGACAAGCGGCGAAAATGTAGGCTCTCTAGGCTCTCAGATGAAGAGATAGCTGCATATATGATCTCTGGGGATCTCGAACTAAGTGATGATGACTTTGATAGTGACGATGATTTATTTGACCCTGACTTTCAACCCGAAGATTATGCTGAATGCGGAGAAACTACCGACACGGTTATATCCCAGTGCTTAGAAGAAATGGAGCAATGTGATACTTATCAGCTCGGCATTCTTGGATAATATGAATTTGTTTTTGAATATCAGCTCTATAGAACACGGTAATGTTATGGTAAGTCCTTGTATATTGAGTATTAACTTTATATTTTATATATTAGAAGAACCAGTTCCTACTACATCCGCCGCGGCATTTTCGAAACAAAAAAAGCGACTCCGATCCCCTCTACCTGAAATTGAAACTGATGGCTCCACATTTACTCCAAGTAGTGACGGCTTCAACGGTAAAAATTTAGTTGACATCGAACCAGTTCCTACTACATCGGCCGCTGCATTTTCGAAACAAAAAAAACGACTCCGATCCCCGCTACCTGAAATCGAAACTGATGGCCCCTCATTTACTCCATGTAGTGGTGGCTTCAACGGTAAAAATTTGGTTGATATTGACATCAAATCCAAAGAGTTTCAACAAATTTTGTGGAAGAAAAGATCATTGCAGTTGCATGTTAATGAAGTCGCCTTTCGCGGAAATAGTTCCTTGCGGCAATCAATAAAAAACTTAGAAACGCCTTTTCAATGCTTCAAATACTTTTTATCAACGGAAATAGTAAATCTAATTGTTTCGGAAACAAACCGTGCTGCGCGTCAACAAAATATCAATACGAACTTTGTAGTTTCAGAGACAGACATTCACAAGTTTATAGGAGTTCTCCTGTATATGTCACTTTATCGATATCCAAATATGGAAAGTTATTGGAGTAAAAATGCATTTGAACCAATACGAAGCACGATGACTTGTAGACAATTTGAAAACATAAAACGTTACTTATCTTTTGCCGATGAAGAAAAACGCAATGAGAGAGGAACCGAAGGCCATGACTCTTTATATCGCATCAGGAATATATCGGAACTTTTCAACCAGAGATTTGACTATACCAAAAACAGCGCGCCTCTGTGTTGATGAACAGATGTGTGGCACAAAGATAAATCACCATCTACGCCAGTATATGCCAAATAAGCCTCATAAGTGGGGGATTCAATTGTTTGTTTTGTGCGATACCTTTGGATATTCTTATAGATTTCAAATATTTGTTGGAGCTGGCGACAACTCTGTCCTGCCAGGAACACCAGATCTCGGTCCAACCGCAAACGTGGTTGTTCGTCTCAGACAGTCTGTTCCCGAATTTCAAAATTATATCGTTTATTTCGACAATTTTTATACGTCACTACCTCTTCTAGTCTACTTGCGTGCAAGAGGAATTTTTAGTGTGGGCACTATTCGTTCTAATCGAATTCCCAATTCTAAGCTGCCAAATGAAAGAGACGAACTGTATAAAAAGGCTGAAAAAGGATATGCTGTTGAGTTCGTTGGGGCGGCATATGGTGTAAACATAGCATCAGTATATGGAAGGACAACCGAGGAGTTCGACTTGCATCGACTTACGTTGGTGTCATGCCGTTTTTGAAAAATAAGCAATCAACACAACCAAATAAAGCATCACGTTACGATCGTAAACTAAAAAAATATGTTGAAGTTGACTGCCCACAAATAATAAAAGAATATAACAGTCATATAGGTGGTGTGGATCTAATGGATGGACTTATGGGTCGATATCATATCCGTTTAAAGACCCGCAATCCAATGCATCGATTATTTTACCATATGATAGATATGACGGTAACAAATGCGTATATTCTCTACCGTCGCATTGATCCAAGGAACAAGATGAATCTCCCAGACTTCCGGGAGCAAATTGCACAAAGCCTTTGCACTTATGCCCTTCCAAAAAAAGTAGGAAGGCCACCAGCATCTTCTTCTGAACCCTCGTCAAGTCGTGGAAAGAAGGGTGTCAGACCACCAGACGAAGTCAAATTTAACAATACTGGACATATTTCATTTCATTTCATTTCATTTCATTTATTTCAGTCAATGGTTACAAAACCTTACAGACTAGATATGGATGTACATATGTATGTATGTTTTAAGAAATTGGATTTCGAGTGTTAATGACTTATAACTAATAGTTAAAAAATGATTGTAAGTTATTGTACCCATATTTTAAAGCACCGTATTCAAAAGATTTAAAAATGCGACTCGCGAGAGGGAAAAGTCAAGAGAAACGACATTACTCGTGGAGTTTAACTCAATTAATGCACGAGTGATTGGAGCATTACCAGCACACTTTGTTTTAAAGTTAATCCCATAAAAAGGGTGGAAATTCCGAAGGGATCGCAGGGGAACATTAAATCGAATCCTTTCCAACAAGTAAGGGCAGTCAATAGCACTAATTAAGATACTATGAGTAAATGACATGCACAGGATAGACCTCCGAGTCTCCAATGTCTTGAGACTTATGAGCATAAGTCGTGAAGAATACGATGGTACTGGATCCGTAAACCGCAGGGACCGAAGTGCATATTTTAAAAATATTTTTTGAACACGTTCAATTCGATTTATAGCTAGATTTGTAAATGGTCTCCAAATAAAAACAGAATATTCTAAGTGAGACCTGACAAAAGTAACGTAGAGCAGTTTCAAAGTATATGGATCACGAAATTTACAGGCATTACGCCTTACAAATCCCAGCATCGAAAAAGATTTGGAAGTAATATAATTAATATGGCTATTAAAAGAGAGATGGCAATCAAATATAACACCAAGGTCCTTAAATTCAGTGACACGCTGAAGGACACAAGTTGAGATCTTGTAATTTGTGTGTAAGATATTAGCCGATTTTGAATATGTCATTTGATAGCACTTAGACTGGTTCAGAGAGAGTCTGGAGTTCTGGCACCAAATATGAAGTTTGTCGATATCATTTTGAAGTTTTAATGCATCATCAATGGAATTAACCACAGAGAAGATTTTGAGGTCATCCGCATAGAGTAAGCATTTAGCAAATGTAAAACAACTTGTGATATCGTTAATGAACAAGACGAAAAATAGTGGACCCAAAATACTTCCCTGGGGAACTCCAGAGGAGGCAATAAAGGGAGTGGATGAGACACCATCGATACTCACCACATATCGTCTATTACTCAAGTAAGAAGTAATCCATTTCAAAAAAATAGAATGAAATCCCAGATACTCTAATTTCTTTATCAGAACTTTATGAGATATTTTGTCGAACGCTTTGGAGAAATCTGTGTAAATACAGTCGACTTGATGACCGGCCGACAAAGATTCAATACAGTATTCGGTGAAAACAGCCAGGTTAGAAGTCGTTGACCTGTTTGCAACGAACCCATGCTGGCTAGGACAAATTAAAGATTTAACCGCAAAGCTCAACTTAGCATTGACTGCGTGCTCAAAGATTTTCGAAATATTTGATAATTTCGAGATCGGCCTATAATTCCTTACATCATTTTTATTGCCACTCTTGAAGATTGGCGTTATGGAAGTCAGTTTCCATTCATCTATGAAAAACCCAGACGATAGTGACTTATTAAAGATTGCTTTAAGAGGACAAATCAAAGCTGGACAATTTTTTAAGAGTGTTGCTGAAAGTCCATCAATATCTGGATGAGAGGAAGATTTCAGCTTAGATAAGGCATTACTAACATCATCCAAAGAAAGGTGGAGTGTGCCAAAATTTAAGTAGACGTTCAGGTTTGTAGAATAGCCATCTATAATATCCTGATTGTCTTCCACGAAATTAGATTTAAAAATGCGGAAAATAAATTTGCCACTTCATATGGCGTACGCGCGTAACTCGTATCAAGGAAGATACCTGTCGGCACACTGGCACAATTCTGTTTCGATTTTATGTAGTTCCAGAAAGACTTTGGATTCGACTTATAGATATTTGTTTAGATGAGTAAATTCCTTTAAATGTCGCTTATATTGAATGAAGTAATAATGATTCTTCGTTACCTTGAACTTTTTGAAATATTTATTTATGAGATTTTTACGCTTTTTTAAATCCTTAGAATACCATGGTAGTTTATAAGGTCTTCTTTTCTTGACCGGAATATGACTTATACAGAGTTTATGTAAAGTAGATATGAAAATAGAAAAACTGCTACATACATCAGATTTAGATAGTAGATTATCCCAGTCGATATCTAGCAACATATCATTAAAATTGGAGAAATCGAAATTGGTGAAATTAAATACTAGCTTTTCTTCATGTGGAATCGAGGAAAAGCAATAAAAATTTACATCTACAATTAAAGGTAGATGATGTCTATCTTTAGGCGAAATGGGATTAATACATTCATTAATTTCGTAATTAAGGTTATCACTAATGAAAATTGTATCTAATATTCTATTCAATGAGTTTACAAAACTATTAACTTGTAATAAATTCAGACTAAGAATATTATCAATAAAATAGAGTTCATGATTTAAAGAAACATTATTTGGCATAAGATGAGAATCAGAAATACCTGTGGACCAAGTAATTTTGCTTAGGTTAAAATCACCTAATACACAAATTTGATTATCATTCAAATTGTTCAACACAAGAGATGATATATTATCAGCATGAGCCTTGTACAGTTCGAAAGAACTGGCATGTTCGATAAATCGGGTAAAAAAAGATGCAAACATTGCAAAAAATCTGATACCCAAATATATTGCATGAAATGTAATTTAAATTTGTGTTTGACGCCTTATAAAACCTGTTTTTTGGATTTTCACTCAAAGTGAAGCAAATTATTACTAATTTTATTTATTTTTTTATTGAATTATTTAACTTTTATTTTATTCTGAATTTCTGTCATATATGTACATATGTGTACATATATAAATATATATTTTTGTTCAAATAAAATAAGAAATAAAACATCCCTTTTGTTCAACAAGCAAATTCATATACGTATTATTTTTCTACCTTAAACCGTTTTGACCGTCTACAGACAGTATTCGGTGAAAACAGCCAGGTTAGAAGTCGTTGACCTGTTTGCAACGAACCCATGCTGGCTAGGACAAATTAAAGATTTAACCGCAAAGCTCAACTTAGCATTGACTGCGTGCTCAAAGATTTTCGAAATATTTGATAATTTCGAGATCGGCCTATAATTCCTTACATCATTTTTATTGCCACTCTTGAAGATTGGCGTTATGGAAGTCAGTTTCCATTCATCTATGAAAAACCCAGACGATAGTGACTTATTAAAGATTGCTTTAAGAGGACAAATCAAAGCTGGACAATTTTTTAAGAGTATTGCTGAAAGTCCATCAACATCTGGATGAGAGGAAGATTTCAGCTTAGATAAGGTATTACTAACATCATCCAAAGAAAGGTGGAGTGTGCCAAAATTTAAGTAGACGTTCAGGTTTGTAGAATAGCCATCTATAATATCCTGATTGTCTTCCACGAAATTAGATTTAAAAATGCGGAAAATAAATTTGCCACTTCATATGGCGTACGCGCGTAACTCGTATCAAGGAAGATACCTGTCGGCACACTGGCACAATTCTGTTTCGATTTTATGTAGTTCCAGAAAGACTTTGGATTCGACTTAATGTTATGTTCAACACCATGGATGTAGTTATTGTATAGATATTTGTTTAGATGAGTAAATTCCTTTAAATGTCGCTTATATTGAATGAAGTAATAATGATTCTTCGTTACCTTGAACTTTTTGAAATATTTATTTTTGAGATTTTTAAGCTTTTTTAAATCCTTAGAATACCATGGTAGTTTATAAGGTCTTCTTTTCTTGACCGGAATATGACTTAAACAGAGTTTATGTAAAGTAGATTTGAAAATAGAAAAACTGCTACATACATCAGATTTAGATAGTAGATTATCCCAGTCGATATCTAGCAACATATCATTAAAATTGGAGAAATCGAAATTGGTGAAATTAAATACTAGCTTTCCTTCATGTGGAATCGAGGAAAAGCAATAAAAATTTACATCTACAATTAAAGGTAGATGATGTCTATCTTTAGGCGAAATGGGATTAATACATTCATTAATTTCGTAATTAAGGTTATCACTAATGAAAATTAGATCTAATATTCTATTCAATGAGTTTACAAAACTATTAACTTGTAATAAATTCAGACTAAGAATATTATCAATAAAATAGAGTTCATGATTTAAAGAAACATTATTTGGCATAAGATGAGAATCAGAAATACCTGTGGACCAAGTAATTTTGCTTAGGTTAAAATCACCTAATACACAAATTTGATTATCATTCAAATTGTTCAACACAAGAGATGATATATTATCAGCATGAGCCTTGTACAGTTCGAAAGAACTGGCATGTTCGATAAATCGGGTAAAAAAAGATGCAAACATTGCAAAAAATCTGATACCCAAATATATTGCATGAAATGTAATTTAAATTTGTGTTTGACGCCTTATAAAACCTGTTTTTTGGATTTTCACTCAAAGTGAAGCAAATTATTACTAATTTTACTTGAAAGAGTTTTTAGTGCTTAGCACGAAATTTTTATTTTTAATTCAATTTTTTAATTGTTGGGGTAAGTGGAAAAAAATTCAACAACTATTTACAGCGAAGGTTGAGTGTATAGCTATTTCACGAAAAACCATTTTCGATCATCAGCACTCTTTTCGGAAGTGGATGCACCGGGGATTGAACCCGAGTCCATTCCAACTTCAGCCGCAATGACCCAACGGATAAACACACTCGGCCATTGAGACTCTGTGCAAGCTGTTGGATTTTCCCCACTTTTGCCTTTTTCATTTTCAACATTAACGTTAGTGTGTATATGCTTTTTGCATATATTCTCCACAAACATGCTGAATTTTTGTTGTAGGCAGTTCGCAATGAACATTGTTGTTGGTATTTATTTTATGTATATACCAAACAACGTTAACAATTTTACTTGAAAGAGTTTTTAGTGCTTAGCACGAAATTTTTATTTTTAATTCAATTTTTTAATTGTTGGGGTAAGTGGAAAAAAATTCAACAACTATTTACAGCGAAGGTTGAGTGTATAGCTATTTCACGAAAAACCATTTTCGATCATCAGCACTCTTTTCGGAAGTGGATGCACCGGGGATTGAACCCGAGTCCATTCCAACTTCAGCCGCAATGACCCAACGGATAAACACACTCGGCCATTGAGACTCTGTGCAAGCTGTTGGATTTTCCCCACTTTTGCCTTTTTCATTTTCAACATTAACGTTAGTGTGTATATGCTTTTTGCATATATTCTCCACAAACATGCTGAATTTTTGTTGTAGGCAGTTCGCAATGAACATTGTTGTTGGTATTTATTTTATGTATATACCAAACAACGTTAACAATTTTACTTGAAAGAGTTTTTAGTGCTTAGCACGAAATTTTTATTTTTAATTCAATTTTTTAATTGTTGGGGTAAGTGGAAAAAAATTCAACAACTATTTACAGCGAAGGTTGAGTGTATAGCTATTTCACGAAAAACCATTTTCGATCATCAGCACTCTTTTCGGAAGTGGATGCACCGGGGATTGAACCCGAGTCCATTCCAACTTCAGCCGCAATGACCCAACGGATAAACACACTCGGCCATTGAGACTCTGTGCAAGCTGTTGGATTTTCCCCACTTTTGCCTTTTTCATTTTCAACATTAACGTTAGTGTGTATATGCTTTTTGCATATATTCTCCACAAACATGCTGAATTTTTGTTGTAGGCAGTTCGCAATGAACATTGTTGTTGGTATTTATTTTATGTATATACCAAACAACGTTAACAATTTTACTTGAAAGAGTTTTTAGTGCTTAGCACGAAATTTTTATTTTTAATTCAATTTTTTACTTACCCCAACAATTAAAAAATTGAATTAAAAATAAAAATTTCGTGCTAAGCACTAAAAACTCTTTCAAGTAAAATTGTTAACGTTGTTTGGTATATACATAAAATAAATACCAACAACAATGTTCATTGCGAGCTGCCTACAACAAAAATTCAGCATGTTTGTGGAGAATATATGCAAAAAGCATATACACACTAACGTTAATGTTGAAAATGAAAAAGGCAAAAGTGGGGAAAATCCAACAGCTTGCACAGAGTCTCAATGGCCGAGTGTGTTTATCCGTTGGGTCATTGCGGCTGAAGTTGGAATGGACTCGGGTTCAATCCCCGGTGCATCCACTTCCGAAAAGAGTGCTGATGATCGAAAATGGTTTTTCGTGAAATAGCTATACACTCAACCTTCGCTGTAAATAGTTGTTGAATTTTTTTCCACTTACCCCAACAATTAAAAAATTGAATTAAAAATAAAAATTTCGTGCTAAGCACTAAAAACTCTTTCAAGTAAAATTGTTAACGTTGTTTGGTATATACATAAAATAAATACCAACAACAATGTTCATTGCGAACTGCCTACAACAAAAATTCAGCATGTTTGTGGAGAATATATGCAAAAAGCATATACACACTAACGTTAATGTTGAAAATGAAAAAGGCAAAAGTGGGGAAAATCCAACAGCTTGCACAGAGTCTCAATGGCCGAGTGTGTTTATCCGTTGGGTCATTGCGGCTGAAGTTGGAATGGACTCGGGTTCAATCCCCGGTGCATCCACTTCCGAAAAGAGTGCTGATGATCGAAAATGGTTTTTCGTGAAATAGCTATACACTCAACCTTCGCTGTAAATAGTTGTTGAATTTTTTTTCCACTTACCCCAACAATTACTAATTTTATTTATTTTTTTATTGAATTATTTAACTTTTATTTTATTCTGAATTTCTGTCATATATGTACATATGTGTACATATATAAATATATATTTTTGTTCAAATAAAATAAGAAATAAAACATCCCTTTTGTTCAACAAGCAAATTCATATACGTATTATTTTTCTACCTTAAACCGTTTTGACCGTCTACAGACGGTCAAAATATTTTTGCTCCTAGCACACCTATTTTTACAGCGAAAGTGAAAATGACTTCAAAATATTACTCAGAGATGTATAATTGGCCAATACTGAAATTATGGTTGAATTTAAATCATTATTGAAGAAAAACGGTTAGAGGGTTAACCAAAAATTTTCCGGAAGAGTAAAATTTCAACAACAAAATTGGGTTTATTCATAAAATTTTATTAAGGAGTAATACTCAAGATTATTTCAATCCATTCATTACGTGTTTTGAAGTGCACAATAACTCTGAAAACAGCGATTAATAGGAAAAAAATTAATTGAATAAAAAAATATCTGTATTTCGCCATTTTGAAGAGAGGATAAATAATGAGCGATGTGAGCAAGTACTTCTGACTACTCTTTTGTGATTTTCTGCATTTCTAACACGTATGATTGTCCAAAAAATTGTTTCCCATCATATCCTCATACCAAGACCCTTGATATCGCCATTCAAAAACTATTAAGTCCTGATGAAATCTCTCATCCTGTTCATCACTTTCAGCACCTAAGTTTGTAGGGAATTATGAAGACGTGAAGGAATTTTAGGCGGCATATTACAATCTTTTGCAATTAAGTAACTTTTTGTTACCTAGAAATTCACAAACAGTTTGTTAAAAACTGCTGCAAGCAGTAACAAAAAGCACACGATCTATCGTGAAATAGTTAGAACTTTTGTTCTGTTTGTGGATTTCTAGTTAACAAAAAGCTGCTTTATTGAAAAACTATATAGCAAGGAAAGTAATATACTGCCTAAAATTAATTTCTAGCATTAACATATTGATAATTTCCCAAGCTTAGGTGCTAAATACAGGGTGAGAGATTTCATCAAGACTTAATAGTTTTTTAATGGCGATATCAAGGGTCTTGGTATGAGGATATGATGGGCGACTATTTTTTGGACAATCATACGTGTTAGAAATGCAGAAAATCACAAAAGAGTAGCCAAAAGTACTTGCTCACATCGCTCATTATTTATCCTCTCTTCAAAATGGCGAAATACAGATATTTTTTTATTCAATTAATTTTTTTCCTATTAATCGCTGTTTTGAGAGTTATTGTGCACTTCAAAACACGTAATAAATGGATTGAAATAATCTTGAGTATTACTCCTTAATAAAATTTTATGAATAAACCCAATTTAGTTGTTGAAATTTTAGTCTTCCGGAAAATTTTTGGTTAAGGACTTTCAATAAAAATAGATAAATATAAATAACGGTACATCCGATTATTACACAATTGGTCTTAAAATGTTCACAATTAAGTTCTCTATAGGACAGGGGGGCTAACTTTTTGTCCCCCATACATTTTTTTCTGATTTTAGGACAGTCAAATCTGAAATTTTTAAAAAAAATTAGATTTTTTTCAAATTTTTTTGCATTATTTTTGCCATTGTAACCAAACTACTTGACCAATTTCGGAGTGTGAAGGCAAAAAATGTTTGTTGGAGGTCCTTCTACCAGCGCTTCCTAGATGTCAAATCGTCACGGTGTATAATAAAACTTTTTGATGCACTTATCTGATGCAATGTCTTGCATATATGGCCTTTTCCACATTTTTACCATTATCTCAAAAACTGGGTCTGCCACAAAAAAATGGAGATGATATTCGGAATCAGCGTAAAATTTCGCTTTAGTATTATTTTATTCTTGGTGATTTTTGGTGTCGAGTAGTGTTATTTACTTCTTTTTCTATTGGGCAATTTTGACCCACTTATACAGCATACGTAACAATTTTTGTCCAGCCCATCCAGTGAATGATAAATTTAAACAAAACCTTTTTTAAGTGGAATTTTACTAAATAATAAAAGTCAAAAAGTTTCACCAGATTATATTGAATCCTATAAAAAGATATGCAACTTTCAAAGTATTTTGGGCAATTTTGACCCACTTATAGAGGATAAGTGTTAATTGATTACCAATCCTAATTGGAATTTAACAGGTCTGGTTGGAGATACTTAATAGTAATACTATTGTATTTTACGTATAGTTTGCCTACCTCTGATTTAAATGTACTGCTTCCTCTGCTGTGATTTCTAGTTCATTGATGGAATGAATGTAGTCACTTCTTCAATCTTAACCTCCTAATCTCTTTGATAGGAGTATGTACGTCTTTTTCTAAGCAAACAGTTATACAAATATAGTATGCGTTGCTTTTCACGTTTACGGTAAAAATAACCACAAATTGTTCGCCTCAGTCGCGTAAAAAATTTATCTTTATAGATAAGTACAGCAAGTATTCCAAAAATAGTTGTAATCTTCATATAGTACCTATAATTCATGAAAATAAAATTAGAATTTATTTAATACTAGGGCAGCACTCTTATCCTATGAAGCGTCGGAATTGTATGTATAATATTTACGACAAACACTACAAAATACACGTTGCATTAAATTAACTGCGGATGCTAAATTTACCATAATGAAAATATTTACGTATGTATTACCATTACCATGTGCATACACCCAGAGAAAACCCGCATCGTAAAAATTACTATAAAAATATTCAGGTTTACTATTCGCTTTTTGATGTGTAAACATCTTTCATGTAGCTACGAGTAGTTTCAAAAAACAGGTAAAGTTTACACGTAAAGTTTACGAGTAAACCGTAAACGATTTTGTGTTAGTGCTCTGCTGTGTCCGTGTGAACAGATTGATATTGTAGCGGTAGTTAGATAGGTAGGCAAGTACCTACCCTGTAGGGAAAATCTCTAATTCCGAACTAGGTCGCCTCTAGTGCATTTTTCGACACTACTAGTGCGAGCTAAATCTCTTTTGCATGTTATCAACTGGCGAATTTAACACGGCGATGTCCTAGGCGGTGTCAATTGTCACCCTCTGCACTACATTTTCGATAGTTCCGAACTAGTACTAAATTCTACAGTTTACACTAGTTCGTTTATTGGCACATTTTCGATAGATCTGAACTAGCTACAAGTACCTACGAATTCTACAGTTTTAGATCTGCCGCTTAAGTGCAGACTTTGACACACTTCATGCAAGTGGCGTGATGGCCGACTGGCTAACGCATGTGCCTTTCAATCTGAGGGGCGCGGGTTCGAATCCTGTCGGTGTCAAGGTGGATGATAATTTTTTTTTTTAATTTTTTTTTGACTAATATTTTTTTATTTATTTATTTAATAAAATTTACAGTAATATTTAAAAAGTAATACAATAAAAAAAATTAAAAATAAGCCTGAGGGATCGGAAAAGCATAATTAGGGGAACATTTAATTTCAAACAAGTTAAGATGCAAATAGAAAACTCTTTATATGAAACGCTTCACTAAACATCTGAGAATTGCAGAAATATACAAAGCCGACGGAAATTGAACGAACGAAAAATTTTCATAGAATTTTTGTCACTTCGAAATTGCATACAAATCAAAGTGTGTCTTATAATGGTCACTCAATTCACTCCTCCTGAACTGGTGAGGGTCTAACTACAATTGATCTAGTTCCCTTTTGACACCTTTTCGCTAGTTCGGAACTAGAAATTTTGCTCACTAGTTATTGAGTTCCCTGCAGGGTACTTACAAATGCTTAGACGCAGACATGCATTGTCGCTGTTGTTGTTGATATTTACAATAAAGCGACAAATAGACAAAATAAAAAGAACCAACATGTTTGAACACGTATGCGAATGTATGGATATGCATACCAACATCTATCTATCTAATTTTCTGAGCAATATTATTATTAAATGAAAGGTTTTGAGCAGGACTTCGATATGAGGCACTATTAATTGTGACCACTAGTCCGGGTCTGCAGATATGTATATGTCAAAACGTGGACCCTGATGACCCAGAATATTTCTGAGCAATATTGGTATCAAATGAATGGTGTTAAGCAGGGCTTTCAAATAGAGCTCTACTCATTATGAGTCCCAGGTCGGGTCCCGAGATATGGGTCAAAAGGTGGACCCGGATGACCTCAGAATATTTCTGATCAATATTGGTACAAATGAAAGGTCTACATAGAGCTCTATTCTTTATGATTCCTAAGTCGGGTCCTGAGATATGGGTCAAAACGAGGGCCCGGATGATCCTTGAATGTTTCTGAGAAATATTGGTATCAAATGAAAGCAAAAACAAAAGCAAAACACAAAAAAAAGGAAAAACAAAGGCACACTGAAAAAAATACCCGTGAGAAAATATTTTTTTGTGAAAAAACCAACAAAAAAAATAATGATGGAGAGAAGATGAAGAGCAAAATCCAAACAAAAGTTTATTTTTAGCAACAATTTTCTCCCCTTTGTTGATTTAAAGGCAAAAGTATTTGACCCAACAGTTTCCGTTGTAAACAAAACTAATGAGAACAATTTTTTTTAAATTTTGTTTTTACAATGATTCAAATAATTCATGGATTCCTTTTTAGGAAATGGTTTACTACAATTCAATATAATGTTGAATGTTCCACTATGTGATGATTGGATAGAATTTTAGGTTGATGTCATGGTTCGAATCCGGAGGAGAATATAAAATAAAGAAGAAAAATCAGAATAAGAAATAAAGATCGCAACCAGTGAATGATAAGAAGGAGAGAAGAATAGGAGAACAAGCGGAGGCTACATATTTGCAGTTGGGACCTTGGCGGAGAGAAGATGAAGAGTAAAATGCAAACAAAAATTTATTTTAGGTTAAAATTTTTTGCAACAATCTCCGTTATTGACTTAAATCAACAACGCTCGTACCTTTGAAACAACAACGGAGCGTTGTTGGGCACATTTCAACTGCGGAAAGTAGTTGATTTTACAGCGAAAGTCTTTAGATTTACAACGTTTTTTTTCAGAGTGTTTCAGTAAGACCTTCAAAAACAGTTCGATGCTTCAAAACGTCAGTTGCAAATCTGTTAGGGCTATAGTAAAACAATTTCTTCTATTCTTATGTCTGCATTCTATATAACTTGTTTAGAGTAACTTTCAAAATACAGTCATATTGACTTTCTACTTATATATGTATATATCATAAACATAATTTTATTATAACTATTTTAGTTTTAATTGTTGAATTGTTGTGTGGACACAGAAGTATCTAATGTTCGATTCCACTCGAACTTAGGCTTCCTTACTTGTTGTACAATAGTTTGTGTTGAGAAATCACTTTCTTATTAAATATGGCAACCTCTTTGGGTTATATCATATGGAAACATTATTGTGGTCACTTTTGACATTTACCAAAGTGTCGTTTCGCCCACGCAATGAAACCCGTTGGTTTTATTTCCATTCAGAAAGGGAAAGAAAGCCCGCGCGCCCTATTCGGCGATGTGGGCTTTATTTCCCTTTCGAAAGGGCAATTAAGTCCGCAGACGGGTTTTTTTAAATATGGTGTATTAGTGAAAAAAAGCGCCGCACGCGAAAAATTGTAATAAAAAATCGCGCGATTTTTAATTCCAATTTTTCGTTTTTTCTGAATTATTATTGAAAAAGCGGCGCAGGCGAAAAATTGCAATAAAAATTCGCACGATTTTTAATTCTAATTTTTCTTTTTTTTTAAGATGGTGTATTATTATTGGAAAATGCGCCGCAGATATATATTTATCTATATATATATAAAGGTTCCTAGATGTAGAAACTTCGCCATTTCTTTTAAATAATATTCCATTTAACTAAGCCTCTCTGTTTATTACTGAGACAGAGAGGCTTAGTTTAATAAGGTGTTTATATATGTATATAGATAAATATGTATATATCTGCGGTGCATTTTCTAATAATACACCATATTTAAAAAAAACCAAAAATTGGAATCAAAAAACGCGCGATACACGATACCGTATACTTCTTGTATTAGCTAATTCATTTTTAATTTTTATAAATATTAAGGAATATATAACATTAATCTTTAGTAAAAAGTGAGTGAATTATCTCGGATTAATCATATCTGGATAGACATTTAATTTCCTGTAAACAAATTCTCTAAGCATCGCGGAACAATGATACAAGCCCGCGATCTTCTTTTCCCTATAAAGTGAAGGACGTTGCCTCAAGAAATCCCTCCAAGGCCACAGATGCGTTCACGACATACCCATTTTTCCTCAAATAGGATTATTTGGGAATTTGTATGCGGCTTCGCATGACTACTACATAATAAAGCAGTAGACGATTTGCTATGCTGCAAATAGTAAAGATAATCTCCATCATAATCAAAATTATTAATTCGCTCTTCCCTGTCCTTATCCTGGACCTAAAAATGAATCTTCCCCAGGTGTACGAAGGGTTTGTATCCGTATCTGGTACGAAAAACTTCCAACGAGCCAAGGTTTATACAAATTTTGTACTTCTAAATTTGTCGACATTTTAATTAGTGAAGTTGTCGCTGTAAAATACACAATGACTTCGATACACCTGTCCCCATATTTACTGCATGGTTTTAATATGCGTTCACATACATTTGTACAAACAAACTTTATGCCTCTCTGACGAAACATGCATGCCTACTTGAATACTTATGTGCATGCGTATCCAAATTTCTTTACAACAATATTGCCGGGGCGTATACGTAACCTTTTTGGTATGAATTTTAAAGCAAATTACATGCATACTTCAACACCTTTTTTCCAACATTTATAATAAAATTTCCAACGATTTATCTTCGGAAGTAGTTAGAGCAGAGTAGAAGGTGTGTGAATGCAAAATTTTAAGCCAAAAATCCAAATGGTTCAGGCTGTATGACGTTTTGAGTTTTATTTTATGAATAATAAAATAAAAATCAGACCATAATTTTTATTTTAGAGTAAAAAAAATAAAAATTACACATAATCATTATGCCTTGAGGGAAAAAATAAAAATCAACTATAATAATTATTTTTGTTGCAAAAAGTAAAAATCAAGAAATAATAATTATGCTTGAGTAAAAAAATTAAAATCCAAGAATAATACTTATTAGTGATCAAAAAAATTAAAATTACATAATAATTATTACTTCCGATCGAAAAAATAAAACTCGGGCTGTAATTATTACTTTCGATTTTTATGGATAAAACTCTTAAAATAAAAATCATTGCAGATAGCCACAGATTATACAGAGATAAATATAGTGGTATATTCAAAATTATTTTGTGATAGTGGGAACATACTGATTTTTTGGTCAAAATTTTAAAAATAATAATTATTTTCCATCCTTGAATTTTTATGATTATTTTTGAATTTTTTTTATTTTTTTTTTTTATTTTTTTTAATGGTAATCATTAAAATTACTTCTTTTCCGCAAAAGAATTAAAATAATGATTATCAATTAAAAAACAAAGCAATTTAATTGATTACTAATCCTAATCGGAATTTAACAGGTCTGATATAAACGTATTATTCCAACCGTTCACGTATGAAAGATATTCAACCTGAATATGAAAAGCTTTGAGTTGACTAGTAAATACTAATCCAACTAGACCAGTATTAACCTTTCACATGACATTCTAAAATTTGTAATAGTCATCTTCAAGGTGAAACATATTTATCTTAACTACTGTTGATGCTTCAACTTCAATATGGTTCTGTAACCAATCCCCGGTCTTCCGGTCCATAGCAGGGGTAGGCTTAGCCGAAGAAGTCCCTTACAGAAAAATAACAATGAAAGACCTTCCGTCCTTCCTTTATTTTCATTATGGCCTTAATCTGGGTTAACCTTCTTATCCTCTAATTATCCTAAATCTGTGGGCCCTGAGTCCTTCCCGCCTTGCCCTACATCACTAGCCTTAGGAGTTTCCAATACTCGTGGCTCTATGCTATGCTCCTGGCTTCCCTTCGTTGTCCTACGTCACTAGCCTTGGGAGTTTGCACTACCCGTGGCTCTATGCTACACTCCTGGCTTCCCTTCCTTGCCCTCCGTCACTAGCCTTGAGAGTTTTCACTGCCTGTAGCTCTACTCCCGTTGTGCCTGCTGGTATCCTTGGGAG
Organism: Urophora cardui; assembly: GCA_960531455.1. Classification (NCBI taxonomy): domain Eukaryota; kingdom Metazoa; phylum Arthropoda; class Insecta; order Diptera; family Tephritidae; genus Urophora; species Urophora cardui. The sequence continues at coordinate 101,391,423 of OY482672.1, forward strand.
TTCTCACTGCCCTTAGCTCTATCTCTCTCCTGACCTCTTTTGTAGCCTTGGGAGTTTTCACTACCCGTGGCCTATGCTGTTTCCCTAGCTGCTGCCTATCTTAGTACACCGTCACTACGCTGTTGTAGCTCAGCTCTAACTGACTCGCGCTTGGTGGCTGCGCCGGCTTTTATACCCTTTCTGTGCTGGCGCGACCGTTGTTCTGCCGCTGCGTGCGTCTGTACGTCTGCGTGGGTGCCCGTTATTCTTACATATGCATAACTTATGTACATACATACTTATTTCAAATAATGAACCAGAGCTTACATTTATGTAATTAATAAATAGTGTAAAACTAAATGTTACATGTTTAATTCATTGTATATAACAATTCTTAACAAAATATATTCTTTTTTTCTTATTTGATGTTGAGTACAATGTAATATAATAATTTCATAATAATAATAATTTATTCAGTACATGTATTATTTTGTTGGTATTTATAATACTATTAAATACATTTGTGAGTGACAATATCTTTCATAGAATTGTACATTTCAATATATTTTCTGCTCTATTCATTTCGTTTATTTACCGTATACTACACCTCGAATTATTATAAATTTTTTTTTTAATTAATAATTCAGTTAATGTTTATATGTATGTATATTATTATGAGTATGAGAAATATAAGACTTACTTATGTACATATGTAACCTACTAATTTACTAACGCTTATTTAGCCGAGTTGATTTAAATTTTATTATTAATTCAGTTCAATTCATTCCTTATTCCCCTTTTTTCGTATATATTTCTTTCATTACTTGTTCCTTATTTAATATTCTTTTTTTTCATATACATATACATACATCTTTCTTACCCTTGTAGGAGGACTATTAGTTTCTCGTCTTCTGTGCCTTCTTTCGTCTATTGGTATGTTCGGTGTTGTGGCAATTTCCCTATGTGCCATTGCGGAGTTATCACATTTGGGACCATGACCGAAATTTACATATTCTTCGCTTTCGCGTCGAATTAGGCTCAGATGTGTGCAACTGGGGGTTGTCGTTTCCTCATGTCCCTTTGCCTGTGTCTCTGCTGTAGAACGGTTTCATCTCGCTTATGTGCGCTGTTCTTCTCTTAACATCATGGCCGCCGAGAGAAAATCCGGGCCCGGGGTCAAAAAAAAAACTACGGGCTCCCATACCAAATGAACGAATTCAGAATTTTAGGCGTATCGCTGTTTGCATACATACATACACGTACACGTATATCGCTGTATAAGAATTTGCATCATACCGAATTTTTCTGTTGCAACAGAAAATGAATTCAAATTTATGCTGCAAAGCAGACGCCAAAAACCAAAAAATGCTTAAGTGGGGTGCAGACACGTTAAGAGATTTGTAAAATTTGTTAAAATTTAAAATGATTGCTATCTACGAAAGGTGATTAAAGGTGTAGTTTGTTTATTTTCTTTAAGCAAAAAGCTTGGAAATCATGTTGAGATTCCCGGACCCGGGGTAGTTGACCCCCTCAGCTCCCCCCCTCTCGTTGGGCCTGCTTACCATTGTGGACTGCGTCAAGTTCCACGATCACCGATGATACAAAGTTTGTGATTTTGACCGGACCTCCGTATTTCGGTGCGAGTTTCGCTGCAAAGCCATCGATTGCCTTCGAGAGATGATGTTCTTTCACCAGCACCTCGTCGCCTATTCTTGGTTGCCATCTCCTCTCCCTTACATTATAATGCCTCGCTTGTTCAGTTGAAGCCCTTTGTTGGTTTATACGCACCATATGAAAGATCTCCCGCATCCTTGTCGCCTTTGTCTCCGGCGTTGTTGCTTCGTCTGTGCCAAATGTTTCTTCGTCGTAGAGGGATTTTGGTAGTCGCGGTTCGCGTCCTTGTACTAGGAATGTGGGGCTGTACCCCGTGGCCTCGCTCGTGTTGGTGTTTAGTGACAGAGTCATTTCCGACAGTAACTCATCCCAGTTACGCTGATCTTTTCCTGTGAATTGCGCTAACATTCTTTTTATATTATGGTTCGCTCTCTCCGTTGGGTTCTCTTGCGGCGTATGTGGTGCTGTAAGCTGGTGTTTAACGCCGTACTCCTGCAGTATTTTGTTAAATTCTTTACTGGGTTCCATTGTCAGTTATCACCACTTTTGGTACTCCGTATCTCGCCAGTATGTGCTCCCTGAATGCTTTAATGAGGCCTCTGGCTGTGGCTTTTCGTAGTAGCACGATTTAGACCCATTTCGTGAATTTATCTATTAAGGCCAATATGATTGTATGTTCATGTTTTGACCTCGGCAATGGACCCACAAAATCCACACATACTGTGGCCCAGGGTTCGTCGGCGCGCATTATCGTTTTCCGGATTCCCATGGCCGTCGGCGCGTCGTGGATTTCCTTTAGTATCCTCTCCCTCATTGGCTTCGCTACGCATAGTTTCCATGGGACCGATTCGTCGTCGTGTGCGTGTACTGTGAAATGACAGTAGAGCTCACTATTCTCTATGATGTAGTCCGGAAACTTCTCTGGATTCTGTTTTACCTCTTCCATCTTCGCCTGGAGCCACTTGCATGCTTGTACGTCTTGACCTTGTCCTATAGTGCATAGTTGTGCATCTTTTGGTTGGCGCGAGAGTGCATCAGCGACTACGTTGAGTTTCCCTTTTCGGTCCTGGACGTCGAATGAGTGTTGTTGTAGCTCCAATGCTCATCGCGCAATTCGTCCGGAAGGGCTTTCGATCGCATTTAGCCACTTCAGGGATAGGTGGTCAGTGACTACCGAGAACTTGTAACCTTCCATATAGGGTCTCATCTTACAGATTGTCCACACAATTGCTAGGCATTCCTTCTCGGTTGGTGAGTAGTTTTCCTCTGCCCTATTAAGCCTTCGGTTTGCGTATGCGATAACCCGTTCTTTGCCATTCAACTCCTAGGTGAGTACCGCCCCTAATCCAAAAGAGCTAGCGTCGGTTTGTAGTGTGAAGTTTTGCTTGAAATCAGCGCATGCTAGTACCGGCGCCAGTGATGCCAGATAATCTCCGCTAAAATTCCCACAGAAATTGGGAAAAAATCCCTAATTTCCCACATTTTAAATAAAAAAATCCCACAAAACTCCCACCGAATTTAAAGCATTTATTTCAGTAATATAAGAATATATAACAGGCAAATACAGTTTTTTAATTGGTAAAAGTATCAGTTGTACAAATTATTTGCATTGTGCAAGTGGATATGATTTTTGTTGATTTTAAAGTTGAAGCAATTGATATTTTTGGATTGAAAGGCAACTCTTACTTTACTTATACTATTTAACATATAACTAGATAGTTTGTTTTGGTTTTTACATTTAACATCCGTTACAATTGAAAATATTCTTTCTGATTCAGCGTTAATGCCAAAAAAGAAAAAGTATGTAAAAAACAATAAAAAATGCATATTAAGCGCACTCCTCCTAAGAGGGGAGGCTCCCAACAAAACCAACTACAACTACAATTTCAAAACCCCAATGCAACAACAAACGTACCTAGCGTGCAGCAGCAAATTGAAGAACTCGAAAGGAAACTTAAAATGCTGTATACCCAACAGCAACAAACCCAGAAACCCCAAACGGCAGGAAACTCAACATCTGCCACCCCAACCGACGAATGGAAGTTCGTTAACAACTCCAAACGTCAACGAGAAAGCCCAGATAAGGGCACTGACTCAAAAAAAAAAACAGGCTATGCTTGACAAATAATGGCTTTCAACCCGCCAAACAAACGAAAACGAAGATTTTCTGCTCTGGAAATTGAGGAAAAACCCCAAACCATCGCCAATATTCACAGGTAAAGTGCTTAGTATTCCCCCTCTAATGAGTTTACTCCAAAAAGTTGCCCCAAACTTGTATGATCTAAAGCTCACAGGTAAGGAGAAAGTAAAAGTTTAAGCATCATCCCTGGATGCCTACAAAGCCATCGTATCCCAATTAGAACAAAAGAGTACAGAGTTCTATACTTACGAAACAAAACAAGAACGTAACTTAAAAGTAGTTCTTAGAAACATGCACTACTCAATAGACCCGCAAGAAATTGTCGATTCTTTAAAAGATCTCGGTCACTCACTCACAAACATCTGGAACATAAAACACAGAGTCACGAAAAAGCCTCTACCCATGTTTATCATTGAGCTCAAACCCGACTCCAACAACAAGAAGATATATCAAATCAAAAACATCCTGCACTCAAAAATTACTTTCGAGCCCCCAAACCCGAAGCGTGAATACCACAATGTGGCAACTGTCAGCAATATGGCCACAAAAAGTCCTACTGCCGTCGAAAAGCAGTATGTATAAAATGTGCTGGAAACCACCTCTCCTCTGATTGTAAGCGAAAGACAAGATCTGACGATGTGAAATGCGCTCTATGTGAGGGTAACCACTCAGCAAATTATAAAAGCTGTATGGTATACAAAAACCTGCAAAGCGCCAAATACCCAACTCTGAGGAAAAAAGCTTCACAGCCTCAGGAGAAACCACAACAGCCAAGTCAAACCCCAATTCAGATTGAAACCCAATTCAAATTGACCCATACTCAGTCACATATGCTGAAGTAGCAAAGAAAGGCGTAAAACCCCGCTCGAACCCTAATAATGCTATTCCAAATAGTAATGAAACCCACACACCAACGCAAAACTCTAACGAAATGCGATAAATGATAGACTTACTCAAACAAGTCATGCAACAAATGACAGCAATGATGAGCCTCTCGTCACCTTCACGACTAAAAACTGTACATCCAAACACTTACTTGAGGTTAAAGATTTGCTTCAGTCCCATGATATAGATATACTCCTCATATCTGAGACCCACTTTACTGACAAAAGCTACTTTGAAGTACCCAACTACAAGTTTTACCACACAAAACACCCAAGTAACAACGCTCATGGAGGCTCAGGTATCTTGATACAGAAAAGTATTAAACATTACAGCACGAATTCGTTCCGTAGAAATGCTATGCAAGCCACAAATGTTGTCGCTCGGCCATCTTACACTCTCTGCTATCTATAGCCCGTCGAGGCACTCCATCAGTACTGCAGAATATGAAATTTTCTTTAAAACTCTTGGAAATCGATTTCTAGCTAAGGCGATTACAATACTACGTCGTACTTAAAAAAATTTCACATTCGTGTTTCTCGCAGGAGACGACATGTTATAGGCCTTACCAAGCAAACGAAGACTGCATACTTAGAATTTCCAATACAACCCCAAAATCTGGAGTTAGGAGCCAAAAACCCCTTATTCATATGTTAGGTAATATATTGTACCATAAATTTTTCTCTGTTTATCCTATCAACATGATTTTAATGTACCTAGAAAGACTACATTTCACCGCTTTTAACAGTATACGGACTGTTAATGTGTCTTTATAAATGCCAGAGAACTGTAAAAAGTATATCACAAATTCAATTTGTTGTTAAATTTTTTCATTTTTAATCACGGATTTCTCGATGAATTTGTTAACCAGTGTACATGTAAAGAAATTTTAGAACAATCTCCTATTAATTCTGTTTGCAACGACATATAACTTTTGCATATCTGCGAAGACGTTCCTAGGATATTCTATTTTAATCTATTTCTACTGTGAAATTTTTCATTACTTTAATCAAGCGTAAAAATATCCTTGTTAGTGCAAAACTGCATCCCTTTCTGACTTTTAGTTACAAAGATGCCACGTTACAAGTGTCCAAAGGGAGTTTTAGAAATTTGTTTTAAAGTAGGCGTGGTTACAAACCGATTTTGCTACTACAAGTAATAAAAGTATGTACCTACACCAAGTTTCGCCGTAATATCTCAGTTATTTGCTAAGACCTTATATGCGATATTCAGAAGGCTTATCCCACGATAATTTTCGCATACTGTGGATTCTGGTTTTTTGTAGATTGGGTAGAGTACACTTAAGTTCCAATCGTCGGACATGCGCTTCTCCGACCATATTCTTCTAATGAACTCTTCGCCAACATGTTTGAAAAGCTCGGCTGGCAAGCTGTCAGTGCCCGGTACTATATTATGCTTAAACCGAGATACTGCTATTCGCACTTCGTTATGATCGGGTGGTGGAACATGCCTACCATCATCTGCTATTGGGGGTTCGGGTCGTACATCTTCTCCTTCAGCAATTTCCTGTTGCCGTTATCTAGCAAGGAGGGGAAGTGGTCCCTCTACAACTTAAGTACACTCTGGACGTCAGTTACCTGATCGCCGTTATCATTCCGGCAGGAATTTTCCCCGGTATTGAAACCTTCAGTCATCCACTGATTTTTTTATAGAATTTTCGAGCATCATTCCTACCCGCCAGCATCTCAAGCTCTGCACACTCGCACCTCTCCTCCCTTTTATTCTTTCGAAGAAGGCGCCTCTCTTCCTTCCTCGCCGTTCGTTAACGCTCTCATACGCTTCGCGTCAAAGATGACTTCATACGAAACTCTTTTTTACTCTCTCACTTTTACGATTTTCCCACGGGTCTAATGTGGCTTTGTTGCCAGCATCAACACAACATAAAACCCGGCCGATCAGCTGTTTGTGCAAACTGCAGGTGCCAGAAAGGAAAACGCGCCAAAATAAATTGTCACTTTCGGTGGATTTTAATGTTTTGTTTTATGTGCCCAATTTTGTTGAAATAATAAAGAATTATAAAAAAATACAGAGGTAATTGCATTGCTTGTGTGTAATATTCAGTGAAGTTTATTGTTTTAAGTGGAAAAAATTGTGTTTCAGTTAAAATTATAAAAAATATGTTAATGAGATGGAACGCGGGCAGCGTTCTTCAGTAGATTTATATATATATATCCTGTTAAAAATTATGATATTTCAATTCTAATATATTCACATTTTAATAGAATTGCAAAATAGAGTAAAATATTTCTTAAAAAATACCACCCAACTACATGTATTATCGTTCACCACTTTTTGTGCGTTATTCTTAATTTGTCTAAGATTGGGTTTCGAACACGAATATTTGGAAGGTGGGAAAATCATACTATCCTGTGTATCACTTTTGTGGTTATATCCAGGGTTTGAATTGCTGACTGTGCTGCGACTAGCTCAGTCTAGTCGCATAGTCGTTTAACAGAAATAACAACTAGCTCATTCGGTTGCTAGTCGTTTTTTTTTTTTGGCAACTTGACTAGACTACGACTAGGAAAAGTAAACAACTTGACTAGAAAATGAGATAGTCGTTGGCCAACAAACAGCTTGTAACTGTGGCAGCAAATGCGACGGCGCGCAACTTGTAGGTTTTAGTCGCAGGTACCAGAGTAATGCCCGGAAGGAAGGTCAGGCAATTTTTTTTTTTTATTTTGGGGGTTCCGACCCTGCTAGGAACCTTAATATTACCCTACAATATGGGTATCAAACGAAAGGGGATGGCCCCAGGTTTCATTTGGACTTCGATATATTTCGATAAATTTATCGATAACTGAGTTATCGGTCAAAATCTGATTGCACAAAAACCTTAATATTCGCTTACAATATGGGTATCAAACGAAAGGGGATGGCCCCAGGATTCATTTGAACTTCGATATATTTCGATAAATTTATCGATAACTGAGTTATCGGTCAAAATTTGATTGTACAAAAACCTTAATATTACCTTACAATATGGGTATCAAACGAAAGGGGATGGCCCCAGGTTTCATTTGAACTTCGATATATTTCGATAAATTTATCGATAACTGAGTTATCGGTCAAAATTTTATTGTACAAAAACCTAAATATTACCTTACAATATGGGTATCAAACGAAAGGGGATGGCCCCAGGATTCATTTGAACTTCGATATATTTCGATAAATTTATCGATAACTGAGTTATCGGTCAAAATTTGATTGTACAAAAACCTTAATATTACCTTACAATATGGGTATCAAACGAAAGGGGATGGCCCCAGGTTTCATTTGAACTTCGATATATTTCGATAAATTTATCGATAACTGAGTTATTGGTCAAAATGCGATTGTACAAAAACCTTAATATTACCTTACAGTACGGGTATCAAACGAAAGGGGATGGCCTCAGGATTCATTTGAACTTCGATATATTTCGATAAATTTATCGATATCGAATATTTCAAAAGCAAGCTTCTGCTTTTAATAAGAGTATTATCAAACAGTAATAATGCGCCAGATATTCTGTTGATTAACATTTTGGTGTGCCGTTAATTCAAATCGAAAACTGTAAAAAATCGTACAATTTGTCCCGTACAAACCATGTAATGCTCCCTCATTTGATAGCAATATTGCTCAGAAATATTCCGTGGTTAACCAATACCCGGATTCTAGAAATTTCCATCTCTAAATGAGATCGCCATCCCCTTTCGTTTGATACCCATATTGTAAGGTAATGTTAAGGTTTTTGTGCAATCAGATTTTGACCGATAACTCAGTTATCGATAAATTTATCGAAATATATCGAAGTTCAAATGAAACCTGGGGCCATCCCCTTTCGTTTGATACCCATATTGTAAGGTAATATTAAGGTTTTTGTACAATCAGATTTTGACCGATAACTCAGTTATCGATAAATTTATCGAAATATATCGAAGTTCAAATGAATCCTGGGGCCATCCCCTTTCGTTTGATACCCATATTGTAAGGTAATATTAAGGTTTTTGTGCAATCGCATTTTGACCGATAACTCAGTTATCGATAAATTTATCGAAATATATCGAAGTTCAAATGAAACCTGGGGCCATCTCCTTTCGTTTGATACCCATATTGTAAGGTAATATTAAGGTTTTTGTGCAATCGCATTTTGACCGATAACTCAGTTATCGATAAATTTATCGAAATATATCGAAGTTGAAATGAAACCTGGGGCCATCTCCTTTCATTTGATACCCATATTGTAAGGTAATGTTAAGGTTTTTGTGCAATCAGATTTTGACCGATAACTCAGTTATCGATAAATTTATCGAAATATATCGAAGTTCAAATGAAACCTGGGGACATCCCCTTTCGTTTGACACCCATATTGTAGGGTAATATTAAGGTTCCTAGCAGGGTCGGAACCCCCAAAATAAAAAAAAAAATTGCCTGACCTTCCTTCCGGGCATTACTCTGGTACCCGGGTATATGTATACACATTTTCATAGTTGTTTATTGAGAAAATAACTGCGACTAAAAACTACAAGTTGCGCGCCGTCGCATTTGCTGCCACAGTTACAAGCTGTTTGTTGGCCAACGACTATCTCATTTTCTAGTCAAGTTGTTTACTTTTCCTAGTCGTAGTCTAGTCAAGTTGCCAAAAAAAAAAAAAACGACTAGCAACCGAATGAGCCAGTTGTTATTTCTGTTAAACGACTATGCGACTAGAATGCAAAGTCGTATTTATGTTGCTTTGACTACTTGCTAGTCAGCAATTCAAACCCTGGTTATATCCTTATCTTAATTTGGTATAAACAAAATTTTATTATTGCTATAGTCTTCAATAACATAAGGAAGCCGAAAAATTCCCATAAATAATATGTAAAATACCGATTTTCAGTTTTCGAACAGAGTGGCACCAATGAAAAATGTTATAAAAAATGCGCATTTTGACAGCGCTCTCACGAAATGAAGAGTTTCGTATCTAGTTATCTATGCTTCGCGTTTGCCCGCATGCAATGTAATTCTGTAGGCGGCGTTCTTTCTTTTCGTTTCGCGACATTTTTTATCGCACCAGGTGTTTTTTCGGGCTCGCTTGTATCCTATATATTCCTCAGCGGCGATACAAAGCGAACGAGCGATGTGTTCCCATTCCTCATATACATCTGTGGCATCTATGGCATCTATTCGAGTATCATCACTAATAATCGAGCAGCTGACGACGTTCAAAAAGTTCAGTAACGTACGGCTTACCACGAAAACCACATCATTAATTTCTTGTAACATTTTTGATAATACAAGTTTCAATTGTATTAGTTATTGTTTAACTAAAATAAAGTTATTGAAGTATATTTAGTAGCATCGATATCAAGTACGCTACATTGGTGACCCCTAGCAAAAATGAGCACCGGAAATAATAACGAAATGCAAAACTCGACCAACGAACGTCCACCGTCAACGATACCATCTTCGAGCGTCTCAGAATTTGCTTCAGCTATTAACGGCAGCGGTACTGTCCTGGCTTCGCGTGCAGTAAAACTACCACCATTTTGGAAAGACAACTGTGCGTTATGGTTCGTACAAGTGGAGGCTGCTCTAGAAATAGCACAAATACGCAGTGACATTTCTCAGTATCGTTATGTTCTTGTGCACTTGGACGAGACTTCCCTACCCTTCGTGGCCGACATAATTACATCCCCACCAGCTGATGGTAAATATCTGGCGCTGAAAACACGACTACTCAATATATTTGAGGAAAGCAGTGAAAGCAAATTACGACGAGTACTTCACAACACAGAGTTCACTGAGGGAAAACCTTCACATTACCTTCTACGCTTAAAAAGTTTAGCTGCTGGCATGGTTACCGAGAATATTTTGCGTACAATTTTTTTGGAACAAATGCCGCAAAACGTTCGTAGCATCTTAGCAGTGAACACTAACGATCTAGATCATATCGCTATGCAAGCAGATAAAATCTTTGAGGTACAAAACAACATAATGTCGGTAACTTCCAAAACTGCTGAGCCTTTATCCAACGGGGCCGCTACACGCAACGATGTCTCAAAAACGACTACACATGGTATCGACGAGCTAACCGGCCAAATACAAGCGCTAACCACGGCAGTTAAGGAAGCTAATAACCATAATCCCAAGGAATTAAAGGACGTATGTTACTATCATGCACGATTCGGCGTACAAGCAAAAAAATGTCGAAAGCCCTGCAGTTTCGGAAAACACAACAATTTAAACTAACAAGACCATCAGTCATCCTTGTAGGCACCGCTGATGGTCCCTTTAATTCCCGCCTACAAATCACTGACTCAAAAAACCACCTTAAATTCCCCGTCGACACTGGTGCCGACATTTCAGTGCTACCCAGGAGAGTTATCAAAAACAGAACAGATTATAAAAAAATTGATTTCAATCTCTTTGCAGCAAATGGTTCAAAGATCCGAACTTATGGTTCACAGCAACGGGCTCGGTAAAACATTTACCTGGCAGTTCACGGTCGCAGATGTGGAGCACCCCATACTTGGAGCAGACTTCATTAAATACAACAACTTACTTGTTGATCTACGCAATAACAGACTGCTTGACAATAAGTTAGTTGATAAAACATCGTCGTTTTCGCCTTCATCAGCGCACCGTAGTCCAAAACTTGAAGTGTTGAAACCGCAGTTGTCTAAAGCGCCACTACAGGTTACACTCATTGCCAGTAACAGTCCGGTAAAACACCTTTTACAAGAGTTTGAGATGATTACCCAGCCAAATGACCACCACACGCCAAAACATAATGTTAAACATCATATAAGCATACGGGGTACACCTGTCACAGAGCGGGCACGACGCCTCGCAGGTGAAAAACTGGCCGCTGCCAAAAAGGAATTTGACATCATGCTGAAACAGGGCATCTGCATTCCATCAAAAAGCGAATGGGCTAGTCCTCTACACTTAGTAAAAAAAAAGGATGGAACATGGCGCGCTTGTGGTGACTACCGTCGACTCAACCGGGTTACAGTAATTGATAGATACCCCATTCCACACCTTCGCGATTTCACATATTTAATGCATGGTTGCTGTGTGTTTACAACGCTGGACCTTACTCGAGCGTACTATCAGATTCCCGTAGCACCTGAAGATCGGCCGAAAACTGCTGTAATAACACCTTTCGGCTTATTCGAGTTCAACGTAATGACTTTTGGGTTGTGCAACGCCGCACAGACATTTCAAAGGCTGATGGATTCAATATTTCGAGACTTGGACTTCTGTCATGTATACATCGACGACATATTGATAGCATCCAAATCCGTCGAAGAACACAAAAAACAGCTCCGCATAGTTTTTGAACGCCTTAAACAACACGGACTCTCAATCAACTTCAACAAATGTACGTTCTGTCAACCAGAGGTAATTTATCTTGGCCATATGATTGACAAAAACGGACTCAGACCAACTACCGGACGTATCGAAGCAATTAGGGACTACCCCAGGCCAAGAACAATCGCCGACCTCCGTCGTTTCCTGGGTTCATGGAACTTTTATAGACTGAATATGCCCCGCGCAGCAGAAATTCACGCTCCATTGGTCGCACTTACCGCAGGTGCAAAGAAAAATGACAAACGCCCCGTCGTGTGGAACGAAAATACTGTCAAAGCATTTGAAGACTGTAAAAAGGCACTTGTAGACGCTGTGCAGTTGGCATACCCGGCGATGGACGCTGTTTTAAATCTCCGATGTGATGCCTCGGATCTGTCGGTAGGAGCAGCACTTGATCAATCAATCAACGGTGTAACACAACCCTTAGGATTCTATACAGCTAAGCTCAGTAAAACAGAGAGAAACTACAGTGCCTATGATCGTGAGTTGTTGGCCATTTTCAAAGGTATACGATTTTTTAAGCACTTACTCGAGGGACATAATGTCACGGTTCTTACCGACCATCGACCGCTCTCGTTCGCTTTAGATCAAAAGTCTGATAAATCCTCGCCACGACAACAACGTCAACTTCAGTATATAAGCCAGTTCACTAACACAATAGTCCACACACCTGGTCATGAAAATGTAGTGGCTGACGCATTGTCGAGAATCAACACTGTAAACCTTCCAGTGTGTATATCAGCTAAGGAAATAGAAGAGGAACAACACAAAGATCAAGAATTAAATCACTTGTTACACTCAAATTCAACGTCCTTTCAGCTACGAAAATTAAAAATCGACGACTCGGATGCTGAGTTATATTGTGACGTTTCAACCGGTAAGGTAAGACCTTACATACCTACCTCTCTTCGACGAAAAGTGTTTGAACAGATGCACAACATCTCACACCCCAACGGGCGTGCTACAAAAAGCTCATCAATCTACAATACGCATGGCCACATATGAATCGTGACAACACACGATGGGCCCGAACTTGTTTGGCATGCCAACAAAGCAAAGTACATCGTCATGTTAAAAATGTTCCGCAGCACATCGAAATCCCTAGCGAACGTTTCAAACATGTTCACATAGACATTATAGTTATGCCACAATGTGACGGTTACAGGTATTGTCTAACGATGATCGATCGTTTCACACGATGGCCTGAGGCAGTACCTCTTAAGGACATACTAGGTGCTGCCTACTGTCGAAACTCGACAGTTTTTCTAGAAGTTTTCTTATGACTAAGGTGCAACTATATTTTTTGTATAATTGTTTGTTGTTATTGTCACTGTTACTATTTTGTTGTTGTTCCTGTTGATGCTGCTCCTTTTGTTGTTACTTTCACTGCTACTATTTTGCTGTTGTTGGTGTTGTTGTCGTTAATCGTTTCCATAATTCTCCTACCTACTTCTTTCTTTCTATTTCTGCTCTTTTCTTTCCTTAATTTCTTTCCTACTTATTCTTTCTTATCCTTCTTATTACTTGACCTTTTGTTTTTGTTGTAGTGCTTTTGCTACCTTTTTACGTTTCTACTTCTTTGAAACTACACACCACATCCAGCCAAACATGTTCAGAATTGCATGGTAACGCACAAAGTCAGCTACATATGCTTGCGCATTGAGACAGCTCTGTTGTGTGCAAAAGCATGCAACAACAACCACACGGCAATTTTCCAACGACGATTGTGGACGCATTTTCCAACCAATTTTCATGAAAATTGGCGCAGTTCTATTTGAGAGCAATACCTTTCTAATGGTGTGCTTAGTTTTAAAATCGGTTCAGTAGTTTCGACGGAGAAGATGGAACAAAATTTATGTTAGCGTATTAATAATATAGATATGCCAACACAGTGGTAAAAGCGTTTTTCAACAGCTGGGTAAGTCGTTTTGGTGCACCAGCGTCAGTTACCAGTGACCGAGGTTCTCAATTTGAGTCGAAATTTTTCAACGCATTCACACAACTGATAGGTTGTAATCGCACTCGAACGACCGCTTTCCATCCAGCATCGAATGGCATGATCGAGCGTTGGCATAGGTCGCTTAAGGCAGCTATACGATGCCACGCTTCACCAAATTGGGTAGACACACTTCCAGTAGTCATGCTGGGTCTTCGCACCAGTTATAAAGAAGACATCAAAGCCAGCTCAGCAGAAACGCTTTATGGCACTACACTCCGTTTGCCGGGTGCATTCTTCATTGATGTCGAAATGGGATCTAAACCAGAACACTTTGTCGAGGAGTTTAGAAAGTTTATGCGCGAAATACGGTCTTCACCCTCCGCACATAATAATCGATCTGGAGCATTCAAACATAATACATTGCATCTCTGTACTAATGTCTTCGTTCGGGTAGATGAAGTTAAAAAGCCACTTGAACAGCCATATCGTGGACCGTATAAAGTATTAGAACGTATATCGGAATATGTGTTCAAGGTAGACATTGTTATGGTTAGCATTCGAAGATCGAGTGGAGCAGCAATGCATGGCGGTCGGCATGATCTAGGGTTGCACTGTGGCTAGTCATTGTCGGCTGGGCGGGGTTCTTGCCTACATTGCTGTCCTGCGCCATAAACAGAAAAAAATCATATCATGCCTTTTTTGAAAATAACGAGAAAAATCAAACGAAAACAACATCCGGTTTTAGCCGGATGCCACGGACGGACCGTTGAAAAATTCAAAAATTCAAAAGATAACCCGAAAAAAAATCAAATTCAAGAGGCCAGGCATCAGTTAAATTTAAATAAATGCAAACCGAGGGAAAATGTCGTTAAAATTTGAATATAAATTTTGAACGTACATATGTACGTTAAAGTCAGACGGACGTTAGCAAAACATTTAAACCGAAATTTAAATCGGACGGAAATGCTGACAATCGACGGAAAAATTTAAAAATAGATGAGCGCACGTTAAATTTAAATAATCGCGGACGGACGAGAAAATAATCGTTTCACCAAAATTTAAATTTGAATGTACGTTGAAATCGATATGCACTAAATTTGAATAAACACTGTCAAAAAAAAACTGTCAAAGTAAATTTAAATTTGAATATATATATCGCAAAAAAAAAATCGTTAAATTTGAATTAAATTTGAATCAACCGGAAGGACCGGTTATTAACAGGCATCTGAAAATACATAAAAAAAAGCTGAAATTTAAAATAAATGAACAGTCAAAAAAAAGTTAAAGGCCGAACTCACAAGGGGGTGGCGTTGCTGATGTTGTTGCAGCGCCGGTGCGTTTTTGTCCCACCCTAATCCATAGTTACTGTCGCACACGAATACCAGTAACCCCTTACCTGTGGTGCGCCGCTGGTGTTGTTGCAGCGCTGGTGCTTTTCGACCCACCCTCATCCATGGCCATCGGTGCACCTATATTTCGATGACCCCATATTATTATGCGCCGCCGGTGTTGTTGCAGCGTCGGTGCTTATCGACCCACCCTCATCCATGGTCATCAGTGCACCTATGTTTTGATGACCCCATTCCTGAAATCCCTAATGCCTTTTTAAATAAAGTAGGCCAGCACTCCCATTTTCATTTTACAATTTATTTATAATTCATTTTGGGTATATATAAAAAAGAAAGCCCCTATGTCCTATGTATAGTTCCTTTTAGTGCCATATATAGTTTAATATAGTGCTTATTGATCTACTAAGCCTGATATGAACTAACTACTAAATAAAACGGAATAGCCGCGCTTACAAATATAAGTATATGCCGTTACGTAGAGTCGAATCAAACATAGATTGCATATATGTTTGTATATATGTAAGTACAAAAAAAAACCTTACAATTACTTTATTTTAATTAGCTTACGTTCTAAGCCCACTCTGTGAAACGTGGCTCGAAGAGTAGATACATTGAAGTTGTATTTTAATTTAGACTAATTAGGTTAACTCTAATGAACGGAAAAAAAATTCTTTTCTTTTGAAGATCTTACAAGTATGTATGTAGTATAAAGTAAGCTAAAATGGAATAGGGAGTTCGTGACGGGAACTTTTGGTCATTGCTTTTATATAATATCATTGGCGGCCTATATATGTATATTATCTTTATTGTTTGTTTTATGGGTTCTTTAATTTACGCTGGCTTGTTATATTCTCCTACACAGTCCCCCCCTTTATTACATCTAACTAATACAAATGTCATCAAAATAATATTCTTGTATCCTTGTTTTATACACCAATTATGCATGTATACTATTATTCCTTACAGCGGAATTTCATGGTTCTTTTGGTAGTACATATGTATACGTAGTAGATGGCCATTTGTATGTACACACGTAAATCAAAATTGATGCGAATTAAGCGCACTCGGGCAGCGTCATATACTCATGTTTTCACCTACATTCGAACCGAGTGGTGCCTTAGCTCAACATTACATTCAGAAAGGAAAAAAAATTTTCTGCTATGTACTTAAGCATGCACGTATGTATATGTATATGTCTACCTATGTACATACATATGACTGTTGCTCTTTTCACATCACTCAGAGTGTATTAAACCACTTTTATATACCTACATGTACAAGACACTGCATATAATATTCTTTTCTACCGCTGTTTCCCAATTGAATTACTATAATTAACCTCTATTTAAATTTCGTTGTCTGCACTATACATACACACAAATCCCTACGAACCAGACTTGGGCATTATTCGAATAAATTCTTTTATTTAGGTGGTTATTTAAAAAAAGTATCCCTTTTTAAAGGTTTCATTCAGATAAACTCTCTACGGACAATCATTCCGGACTTTATTTCTTGTTTCACAAGGTAAATTAAAGCTCAGGGCAAACCGAGGACACAACTGAGCGATAGTCAAAATCATATATACATATATATATGTACACGTACATACGTATAAATGATGAACAACCGTATGTAAACGAAAATATCAGTTATTCGAATAGCTCTCTTGTTCGAATAAACGAAATTATCTATTATAAAGATCAAAGGAATTATTCATCCATCATTGGTTATTTGAACACTTTTTGGTTTTCCTTCTGCCCAACTCTGATATGAACACATACGTATCAATATTTGTGTGTACATATGTATGCATATTTTCATATGCTCTATTCCAAAATAACGTATACCATTTCCCTTTTTGTTTCTAATTTAATTAACTACGTTAATATATATACATATTTTCTAATGCACCCGTTGCCTGACTCACCACCCGTTGCGGTGCACCTTTAGTGTTGGTGCCACCGATCTGCTGCTAAAGCTGCCACCGGTTGTTCGCTGCTGTTGTTACTGATTGTGCTGCTCGTTATAGCGATTGTTGTTGTTGACAATCGTTTCAACGTTGTTGTTGTTGTTTTGATTGTTATTGCTATTACTGTAGCTGTACGAATTACCGTTTATGTTGTTGTTGTTGTGGTTGCTTTTAGTGGCAAAGTCAATGTGCGCTTCGCAAATAATTACTTGGCTGTTGTTGTTGTTTTTATGTTTGGCTTTGCTACGATTTAAGTAATTAAAATAAGACAATGCTCATTTGCCGATTTGCTGGTTGTTTGTAGCTATTTTGTTTTCGTTGTTTTTTTTTTTTTCCTCTTTTAATATAAATATTTGGAAAAATTGCGGAAAACGTGTGCGATTGGCTCACGTTTCTCTAAAAGGTTGCAGCTTCCGATGTCTATTACTGGAAAATTTTGAGGTCCTATGACTTAAATATCGCCTACGTAAATTCATGCACGAACTAACCAACTTGCTCCGTTGAGGTGGACTTGGCGGTGCTCCTTTAAATACTGGTGTTTCACTTATTCTTTCAAAGTCATATAAAACAAGTTAACTCCCCTGCTTGGGATGCGCAAAACAATTCACACCAAAATCAAATTAAACACGTTACGTCCGACCGCAATTGTTTGTTCCAAATCCAATGCACGCCTCGTACCCAGTCAATTTACAATGCGACTTTGTGCTTTTATTTTTGTTGTTGTTCTCACTGCTTTTTCCAATAGATAAACTCCTTCTGAGCGATTACAAAATGGGCAAGTGTTAGCTGTTGCTTAATTGTTTTAAATTGTTGATTGATTTTGTTTGCAGCAAATTCCAAAACAAAAGAAAACCAAACGAAAAAGTTGGAAATTAAAAACCAAATTCGCTTGCTTGTTTAAAACTTGATTGTTGCTGCTTGTTTTCTTGTTTTGCGGATTGCACTTTTTTGGTTTGAAATATGCAGGCGAATAAACCGAAAAAAAGCCAATTTCTGGTTTTAAAACTGTTTTTTTTTTTTTTTTTTTTTTTTGTGTATATATTTCTTGGATTTTTTTTTTTTTTAAACAATCTTTTCTTAATTGTGATTCACCACTCAAAAATTTGTAATTCCACGAATAATAAAATTCTATCCAACTTTTGCTGCTGCTGTTGATGAAAAAAATCTTTCTTCTCTCTTCATCTGGAAGAGTCCCGTTTACTTTTCATCTCGCCTGCAGTGGTGTAGTGACGTGTGCATAATAGTGGCGTGACTTTACGGTTACCCGAATGTCTATATCATGGTATGACGCTAGCAATGACACAAGCGAGATGGAATGCGATTGCCATGTTACACAAATAAAAATACCAAAACTTTCGGAATAAAATGCCTCAAGCATTTTTTCCATGAAACTATCTCAAATTAATCGCTTATATTCGTGCCCTAGTAAATTTGCTACTGTAAAATTCTATTAGTGTACGTTAGGAATATTAATAGACATTGTTGTCTTACGCTCAAATTATAAAAATGGTAAGAGACAGGAAAATCTGATTAATGAAACAATAGTATAAACATGCGGTAAATAATTAATTAATTTTCTGTGAACTATGTAAAGTTTAAAATTGTATGGAGCGCATGAGAATATTTTATAAAATATGCATTTGAAAGTACCAAGTATCCGAATAACCACGTGTTACGTATTTTCACATTCGAAGTGTTCATGGCAACCCTGGGAGAACCAGTTTGTCCATCACCAATACTTGTGCATCTCCGCCATTGGAACGATTGTAAGATTCGGAGGGGAAATTTCTCATGATGCCTACTCATAGAGGTCGGCTCGATAGCTTGCCAGATTTGAAGAAAAATTTATGCGCGATCTATAAAGCTCGGGATCAAAAAAAAATGAAGCAATACCATATAATCATCTCGAAGAATAAAGAAGAAAAAAAAAATCAATGTAAATTTCGGATAAACCCACTCACTTAAAATTTGTTTAAACATTTGGTGGTGGAAAAGGGAATTAATTACAGGATTTGAGCGCAGAAAAATTTCGCATTTGGAATGTCTAGTAACTGGATGAGAAAATAAGAATCGTTATTATTGTTAGAACACCATAGTTGGTAAATGAAATTACTCGAACAGCAAAGTTACTGACACTAAAAAAAAAATGAATTGTAAGCTGTTCTATCGAGATCACCCCTATAATACAACCTCATTCTCCTTCACATGCGACCAAGGCTAATTTATAGAAGGTTAACCTACTAACCAGCTGATTGCAGACTTCCCTATTTTTTCCCATATTGTGGTGCTTGTGTCAAAACTTATGACAATTTTGATCTTGACGCAGTATGATTTCTACGATGGCGGCTATGATTTTGACAGAAGCATCACAGAATACACAACCAATTTACATGGAGGGTGTATGTATGTATGTCCGTATATAGTACAGCAAAAACCTTTTATAATTGAACCATGCATGCGACTACCTTTCATGTTTGGCCACGCGTCACCATTCTTCTTCACCATGTCAGCACGTCGGCCATTATTAATTGGAAGTTATTGGGAACTACTAAGAAGGAAGCTATTGAAATAGTGGTACTGCCACCCCGACAGAATTGAGCAACCGAATTTAACCCGTTTATGATCGATATCAGCATTGATATCGATAGCAAACCATAACAGGCCTGCTTCGCTTCGAAGACCTGACGAGGGAGCGAACAGAAAAAAATGGTTTGCCTGTAAGGTTGTCGCGAGAATACTCAACTGTTAACTACGTGGGGCACGACTCACCCCTAGATAAGAGTCTCAAATTCTACCACAGCTAACCGGGCAACAGAGGCTCCATCAGGTGATACCAAAAAAAAACGTATGCTATATGAACGTGCAATCTAGTAGTGTATGAAAATCCGAGAATAATTGAAAGTCAGGTATGATAAAAAAATTCATTTGGTAAAAAGAAACCAAGATGCGTAAGTCCGGTGTTGCGGTAATTCTCTATTGGCTTAGGCCAGAGAAGCCTACTCCCCCCTAGGAGCCCTTCTCCTAGGTGCCGAACTTGGTCGGTCTTAAGAACCTGTCCCCCCCGGCTGATCCAACCCCGCACGTTGAACCCAGGACAGGCGGTCTTGAAAAAGACCCTTGGTCCGCTGGTTTCTCGCCCCCCGGAATGGGCTTTACAAAAAAAGTTAAATTATTTTGTTTCTTATTTTAAGGCTTCGCGGCCTTAGACATTTTTTTACAGGAGAACGCGTCTAAACTCCGAATACCATCACCCTATCAGCTGGTCTATGGTCCCTAACCTCGCGAAGCTGGACAAAAAAAAACTTTAGCAGGAAAATCATCAATACTCCGTTTAAATAGACATTTTTATATTGGAGAACTCGTCAAAACTCCGTAAGGTTAGGCATTTGATATAGGAGAACTCGCCAAAACTCCATAAAACTAGACATTTTAATTTGGGAGAACTCGTCAAAACTCCGCATAAGCAGACCAATTGGAATATGGACTGCTAGATGGCCCACGGTTCCCGATGGGAGCGCTTGTGATCCACCTATTATTATAACTGCTCGGGGAGAATACTGGGCGAATTGTCCCCGACCGCCAAGACGCCCAGCGGAGCCTTATTGAGGACGAATATCAGAAGCATGGAATCGTCCTATTAATCTCCCTGTTAAGTCTTCTAAGTCATACAGTGCATTGCCCACTTTTCCACGCACTCGACACTTAATATATTTTGGCAGGAATTTCGCGTTTATGCCCTGTTTGAAGTTGCTCAAGGCAAAATTTCTTCTGAATACTTCCTGACCTTCCCTATAATTCACAAGCCTAGAGCGCTTATTGTAAACCTGCTTGACTCTATCATTTGCCTGCGCTAAGTTTTTACGGATTTGTTCGTGGATTCATGTTAACCTATCAGCCCTACTCACTATCGGTACGCAATCTTCTTTAAGGCTATCCAATTTTTCTAATAACTTATACGCGGATGCGTGTTGGACCATATTCTGACCATATAATGCAAAGTACGGAGAACACTGAATTGATGTATGAAAATCGCTTCTTAGAACTGCTAAAATTTCGGGTATGTGTTTGTCCCAGTCCGTATGATCCTGCTTATCTTTTAGGAAAATTCTTATCTTGGATACTATCTCTCTATTCACGCGTTCGGACGCATTAGCTTGTGGGGAATATACTCCTGTTCTAACATGCGTCACACCATACTTTTCAAAGAACGCTTTCATTTCCTTTGAGACGAATTGTTTCCCATTATCGCTGTGGATATATTCTGGGACCCCTATAGCTGGAAAAATCTCTGTACCGAAGTAATTCATTACATTAATAGTTGTCGCTCTCTGCATTGGCTTCAGCCACACATACTTTGAAAAATGGTCTAAAATAATAAAAAGAAACTGGTTCCTACGTTTGGATCTCGGATAAGGTCCTAAGAAGTCGCAATATAAGCGCTGAAAAGGTCTCTCTGTAACAAAAGCGCTTCCTATAGGTGGTCTTGACTGCTGATTCGTTGCTTTTACAGCCTTGCAAGTGTCACAATCCTTCACATAATCTCTAACGTCCCTAGCTTGTTGTGGCCAGAAGTATTTCCACCTAACTCGTTCCAATGTCTTTTGCCAACCTCCATGATAACTCCTAACCGCGTCATGTGCCATTCGTATTGCTTCCTCCCTAAGTCCTTCGGGCAACCACAACCGCCATAACGAGTCTTCTTCACCCTCCACACCCTTCCGAAATTTAACCCTTTTAAAAATCAACCCGTCTCTAACACATAAATCCGGGAGAGCCTCACCGTTTACTGTGATTGTTCTGATAAGATCCAGATACTCATTGGCTCTAAATTCGGATGAGTCTAAGTCTATTTCGTAAGGCGCGGGAGATGAAGTCAACTCGTCAACGTCAAAACGCGACAGAGCGTCCGGTACTACGTTCAGAGCCCCCTTACGATGCTGCATTTCGAAATCATATCTCTGTAGTAACAGTGACCATCTAGCTAACCTACCACTAAGGTCTTTTTGCGTCATCAACCATTTAAGGCTTGAGTGGTCCGTGATGATACGAAATGGCAGCCCTTCAACGTAGGGTCTGAAACGTTTGACACTAACAATTGCGGCGAGGCATTCCAGCTCGGTGACTGTATAGTTGCGTTGAGCATTATTTAATTTTTTTGAAACGAAAGCTATTGGATGCTCTGCACCATTATCATCGACCTGGAATAACACGCCTCCTACTCCTATTTTGGAAGCATCACATTGAATGACAAATTCTCGGGAAAAATCAGGTTGAGCTAAGACTGGGGCGGAACTCAGAGCTACTTTAAGTTTTTCGAAGGCCTCTACTGCTTCTGGAGTTAGTTTGAAAGGACCAGGTGACTTACGTAAACAATCTGTTAAAGGGCCTGCTAAATCAGCGAAATTGGTAATAAATGCCCTGTACCAATTTGCCATACCCACAAATCTGCGAACCTGTCGAGGAGATTTGGGAATGGGGAAATTCTGCATTGCCTCGATTTTCTCTGGATTCACTTTCAAACACCCACTGCCTATAACATACCCTAAGTATCGAATCTCTCTCTGGCAAAATTTACTTTTTCTCACATTAATTGTAAGGCCTGCACTTTTCAAACACCTCGCTACATCTGCTAAAAGTTTGATGTGGTCGTCAAAATCCGCACTACATACCAACAGGTCGTCCAAATAAACAAAAACGTGTTCTCGCATATACGAGGGAATTGCTTTGTCCATGAGTCGACTCATTGTTTGCGGCGCGTTACACAGCCCAAAGGGCATAACTTTGTAATGGTACAAGGGTTTACCTGGCACCGCAAACGCTGTCTTCTCTTTTGACGACTCAGTTAGTTTAATTTGGAAGAACGCGTCTTTTAAGTCGATACCACTAATAAAGTGCGTATCCTTTAAACGACTCAATAACCCGTTGATATGCGGCAGCGGATATGAGTCCTTTTTCGTAACGGCGTTTACCTTCCTAGAATCAATGCAGAGTCTAACCTTACCAGGTTTCCGTACTAAGACAACTGGGCTACACCATGGCGAATTCGACTCCTCGATGACTCCCATTTTCAATAATCTATCAATTTCGCTGTAGGCTTCAGCCTGCCTTGGTGGCGAAAGAGGAAAATGTTTGCTTTTAATTGGGACTGCGTCACCCGTGTCAATATGGTGCTCAACCAGCTGTGTTTGCCCAAGGCCTAACTTTTCAAACGACGGAAACATTTCAGTAACTTTTTGCAAATTGTACTTCTGGGATGGAGTCAAATCATGAAAATTGGGACCTTCTTCTATATCTTCCTTTGCTTCTAGGCAAGATACACTTGGAAATATTTCGGGAGCTAAAGCAAATGCTTTCCAAAAATCTACTCCGAAATAGGCTTCCTGGAGAAGCGAAGGAACAAGGTAAAAGGATATAGATTTTGTTGTATTTTTAAAAGTGACAGGCAATGAACTGCAGCCTATTATCTTCCGTTTGTCGCCGCCTGCTGTATATATACATTCATTCATTCCCTTATAGTTGAGATTGTTTTCTTCTAAAAATTTCAAACAGTCCTTACCCAGAATAGAGACGTTGGCTCCTGAGTCCAATAATCCCACTAGTGATCCATTTCCTATCCTCACCCTAATCATTGGTCTTTCATCGTCTGTAAGGACGAGTGTGGTGCTTTCCAAAAGCTTGCGCACCTGGACACGTTTGCTATACCTCTTCCTACACTGCAAAATTTTTTCGGGTGGATATGGTTGGGAATCATTCGTGAAAATATTTGACCTAACCAATTGATAGTTTTGTTCTCTTTCTTCTAATCTGGGTTGGAAAATGGTCTGACAACTAACATTTCTAACTGAAGCTTTCAAAATACGAACTGGCCAAGAATTTGTTTGTGACGAAGTCGGGCCATCTGAATCTGAACTATTTGAGTTATCCGTACTATCAGGGAAAGTTACTATTGGTGTTGGTTGACTACTCGCGGATCTGGCCGAAAGTGGACTAGGCTCAGTACTCGCGACGATTGGCTGGGTATTGACTGAAGTAGGGGCTATAGTCCCGAACGAGTTTCCCCCTCTCTCTTCTCGCTCGGATAACGGTTTCCCTGACCACGGTGGTCGTTGGGACACTTCGGAGTCAACACTCCTCTCTGACCGCATTTAAAACAAAACTGAGATTTAATTGGCTCCTCACAGTATATATAGGAGTGACCCATTGCCTGGCAGTTCCAACACTTAATCCCTGAGTAGTCTGGCTTACCCATGCGACGATAATTCAGTGCTTCTATCTGTGGATCTACTATATAATCCTCACTTTCAATCCTACAATCCGGAGCTAGGGCACGCGCTTCGTTTACGCTCGGCCTATGATAATTTGATACTAAGCTCCTGCTCTCTTTCAGCACCTGCTCGCCCCGTCGAGCTACATCGCGTAGGTCATGCAGGTTCCTTACACTTGCGTTAAAGAGCATTAATTTCAAATTACCATTAACGTTGCGTTTGATGATATCAATAAGCAAGGCCTCAGACATGGGCTCTCTAAGTCTCGCGTTTAATGCCAGAATGTCCGTGTGGAAAACGTCGTAAGTCTCGTTTGGTTTTTGTTTGCGCACTGATATTTCCATCATCAGCTCATGGTCCGTCTTCAGGGTGCCGAATTCCCGTTTTAAAGAATAACTCAAAAATGGATAGTTTGCGTTGGAATTTTGTTTGGTAAATAACCAATACCATTCTTCAGCACGTCCTGACAAAAAAAGGTGAAAACTGGCCATAATCTGATCTTCCGAACATTGTGTGCGCTCACGCAAGGTGTCCAATTTAAACAAAAAATCTGAAACGCTACCAGTACCGTCATAAGAAATCTTCCAGTCTTGTGGTTTCACAACCGTATTACTAGGTATGGGAACAATTGAGTTGTTAACAAAAGTTTGCGCTTGGTTCGGCTGCTGTCTAGCATCATTCCTAGTATCACATCTAGCATCACTCCTAACAAAATCCGCCGCCGTTCGAGAGGCTGCGACTGCAGCGTTCAGGGTATTCACGTTTTCCCTTATAGCTCTCATTTCATGGCGCAGTTCTTCTTGTGACGTTTGGAATAACTGATGCAGGACATGTACCCACGAATTCAAGGGAGACACTTCGGGATGGGTCTCTTGGTTGGAAGCCCTATCATTGTAAACGTTTGGTTGTAACCGAACTTGTGGTAAAGCGCTAGCCTCGTCTACAGTATTTGTCGCGCATTGCTCAGGCGGATCCGGCATATTCCTAATAAGACTGTCTAGATCGAGGATATTTGCACTAGTCGGTCTATCATATTTTCCCGAAGGGTCATTATTTGGGACATCCCTGAATGGATCTACTGTTGTCCGGCTGACTATTGGGGAATGCATTACTAAAGGTCGGCTCGCTGGGGGTTTCGGAGTTGCACCTCTACTTCCTCCTCCTCTATAATATACCCCGCTACCTCTGTTTTTAGAACCACTACCTCTAGTCGAACTCCTCGTTTGCCTGCGTTCAGCCGACTGCTGACTATTCTGCGACATTTTCAACAAAAAAAATCAAACGTTTGAGCGCAAAAAAAAACAACAAGGCACGCTTGAACGGTTGTATGAAATCTAAAGCAATTAACTGCTTGAATAAGTCACGTTTGGTGTCAAAGCTCCAATGCAATTATTTGTACAATTACCGAAATTTAAATCTCTAACTCGATTCAAAATTATTTCGCATCCGAAAGAAAATTACAAAACTTTGGTTTTTGTGTTTGGTGAAACTTTCAGCAATTATTTATAATGATTATTTGCTATTTGAATCTCTATGCCGGTACAAAATTATGTCACATCCGAAAAAGTAATAAAACTTTAATTGTCTCGTTTGGTGGAAAAATCAAGCAATAATTGTAATAATTATTTGCGATTCAAAACAAAAATTATCTTAAATTTTAACTAACAATATCGATTCAAAATGACTTCGCTTATAAAAAAAAATATTTGTATAAATAAACGTGTTCATATACGTGTATATGTAAATGTAAAAAGATATTCAATGCAAAATATATATATATGTTCGTTATTCAATGGGAATGCTGACCTCCCATCATAAAAGGCACAGGTTACAGTATATAAAAAAAAAATATAACCCCCTTGAAAAATAAAAACACAAAAAAAAATTAAGACGGTGTGTGCCAACTGGTCTCCAGCGCACCAACCGCAATGCAGGGTTGCTCGGAAGCTAAATCCCTGAGACTGGCTGGCTAACTAAAAGATAGTTAGCAACAAAAGAAAATTGGAATTTTGCGAAATACCAACCTATCTCCGCCGCAATGAAAGGAACGGTTTGAATCCGCTTTCCCCAGACTTGCGGAGATAGACAATACATCCTTGGGTCTCAGCTCAGCTCATCGCCATGAAGTGTTGCTAAATGTTCTAAGGCACCCAACTCAGGCATGAGATGAACTGAGGCCTGCATCGCATAACAAAAAAAGACAGAACAAAAGAAATTTGCAAAATACCCTCCTAATCTCCGCCGCAATGAAAGGAGCAGCTAGAGGCCACATTCCCCAGACTTGCGGAGATGAAAAGTACCAACTCAGGTCTCAGACCAACCCATCGCAATGAAAGTGGCGCTAGGTGCAACCAACTCAGACGCGGGATGACTGAGGCCTAAATGCAAAAAAAAATAACGAAAACAGAAAAATAAAAGGGCGAATTTTCCTTATGACCAACATCCTTGGCTCCGCCGCAATGAAAGGCACGGGTTGAAGCCGCTACCCCAGACTTGCGAAGAAGGATTTGCTAGCTTAGGATCCAGCTCAACTCATCACAATGAAGGCGGTGTTCGAATCACCACCCCAGACGCGAGATGAGCTAGGCCCCAAAAGGAAAAAAAAATCCGATACACAAAACTGCACAAAATACATATTCGGCAAAAAGTTTATAAAAATAAATACTGAATCTAGCGGACATGCCCCTCGGACGACAGTGAAAACAAATTTAATATTTAAACTACAAAAAAAATCAAGTGCGTTAAACACTGCCTCTCCGGGTGAAATGCAAAAAGAAAAAAAACAGACTGGGTGACGTAAAGTCTCGTGGAGCCCTGAGCCACTAACACCAATGACTCTCCAATCAGTCTGATCAATTCCATCATCCCGCCGCAACGCAGTGGCGGCTACGGAGGCTGCCAATCTGGGACTTGCGTGAAGATGAAACTTCACTGACCGACCAGAAAACCACTGAAGCCAGCACCCAAGACACCACGTTGGGCGCCATCTGTTATGGTACGCGTTTGACCTCGATTAAGATCTGCGCTTTGTGGCGCCCTATGCCACCGACAGCGATGATCTCTTTGGACAACCTGATCAGTCTCACCATCTCGCCGCAACGCAGTGGCGGCGCAGGGCCTGCCCATCTGGGACTTGCGAGATAGTAAGGCGTCACTGGCTGACCAAAAGCCATCGAGTCAGCACGTTGGGCGCCATCTGTTATGGTTAGCATTCGAAGATCGAGTGGAGCAGCAATGCATGGCGGTCGGCATGATCTAGGGTTGCACTGTGGCTAGTCATTGTCGGCTGGGCGGGGTTCTTGCCTACATTGCTGTCCTGCGCCATAAACAGAAAAAAATCATATCATGCCTTTTTTGAAAATAACGAGAAAAATCAAACGAAAACAACATCCGGTTTTAGCCGGATGCCACGGACGGACCGTTGAAAAATTCAAAAATTCAAAAGATAACCCGAAAAAAAATCAAATTCAAGAGGCCAGGCATCAGTTAAATTTAAATAAATGCAAACCGAGGGAAAATGTCGTTAAAATTTGAATATAAATTTTGAACGTACATATGTACGTTAAAGTCAGACGGACGTTAGCAAAACATTTAAACCGAAATTTAAATCGGACGGAAATGCTGACAATCGACGGAAAAATTTAAAAATAGATGAGCGCACGTTAAATTTAAATAATCGCGGACGGACGAGAAAATAATCGTTTCACCAAAATTTAAATTTGAATGTACGTTGAAATCGATATGCACTAAATTTGAATAAACACTGTCAAAAAAAAACTGTCAAAGTAAATTTAAATTTGAATATATATATCGCAAAAAAAAAATCGTTAAATTTGAATTAAATTTGAATCAACCGGAAGGACCGGTTATTAACAGGCATCTGAAAATACATAAAAAAAAGCTGAAATTTAAAATAAATGAACAGTCAAAAAAAAGTTAAAGGCCGAACTCACAAGGGGGTGGCGTTGCTGATGTTGTTGCAGCGCCGGTGCGTTTTTGTCCCACCCTAATCCATAGTTACTGTCGCACACGAATACCAGTAACCCCTTACCTGTGGTGCGCCGCTGGTGTTGTTGCAGCGCTGGTGCTTTTCGACCCACCCTCATCCATGGCCATCGGTGCACCTATATTTCGATGACCCCATATTATTATGCGCCGCCGGTGTTGTTGCAGCGTCGGTGCTTATCGACCCACCCTCATCCATGGTCATCAGTGCACCTATGTTTTGATGACCCCATTCCTGAAATCCCTAATGCCTTTTTAAATAAAGTAGGCCAGCACTCCCATTTTCATTTTACAATTTATTTATAATTCATTTTGGGTATATATAAAAAAGAAAGCCCCTATGTCCTATGTATAGTTCCTTTTAGTGCCATATATAGTTTAATATAGTGCTTATTGCTCTACTAAGCCTGATATGAACTAACTACTAAATAAAACAGAATAGCCGCGCTTACAAATATAAGTATATGCCGTTACGTAGAGTCGAATCAAACATAGATTGCATATATGTTTGTATATATGTAAGTACAAAAAAAAACCTTACAATTACTTTATTTTAATTAGCTTACGTTCTAAGCCCACTCTGTGAAACGTGGCTCGAAGAGTAGATACATTGAAGTTGTATTTTAATTTAGACTAATTAGGTTAACTCTAATGAACGGAAAAAAAATTCTTTTCTTTTGAAGATCTTACAAGTATGTATGTAGTATAAAGTAAGCTAAAATGGAATAGGGAGTTCGTGACGGGAACTTTTGGTCATTGCTTTTATATAATATCATTGGCGGCCTATATATGTATATTATCTTTATTGTTTGTTTTATGGGTTCTTTAATTTACGCTGGCTTGTTATATTCTCCTACACAGTCCCCCCCTTTATTACATCTAACTAATACAAATGTCATCAAAATAATATTCTTGTATCCTTGTTTTATACACCAATTATGCATGTATACTATTATTCCTTACAGCGGAATTTCATGGTTCTTTTGGTAGTACATATGTATACGTAGTAGATGGCCATTTGTATGTACACACGTAAATCAAAATTGATGCGAATTAAGCGCACTCGGGCAGCGTCATATACTCATGTTTTCACCTACATTCGAACCGAGTGGTGCCTTAGCTCAACATTACATTCAGAAAGGAAAAAAAATTTTCTGCTATGTACTTAAGCATGCACGTATGTATATGTATATGTCTACCTATGTACATACATATGACTGTTGCTCTTTTCACATCACTCAGAGTGTATTAAACCACTTTTATATACCTACATGTACAAGACACTGCATATAATATTCTTTTCTACCGCTGTTTCCCAATTGAATTACTATAATTAACCTCTATTTAAATTTCGTTGTCTGCACTATACATACACACAAATCCCTACGAACCAGACTTGGGCATTATTCGAATAAATTCTTTTATTTAGGTGGTTATTTAAAAAAAGTATCCCTTTTTAAAGGTTTCATTCAGATAAACTCTCTACGGACAATCATTCCGGACTTTATTTCTTGTTTCACAAGGTAAATTAAAGCTCAGGGCAAACCGAGGACACAACTGAGCGATAGTCAAAATCATATATACATATATATATGTACACGTACATACGTATAAATGATGAACAACCGTATGTAAACGAAAATATCAGTTATTCGAATAGCTCTCTTGTTCGAATAAACGAAATTATCTATTATAAAGATCAAAGGAATTATTCATCCATCATTGGTTATTTGAACACTTTTTGGTTTTCCTTCTGCCCAACTCTGATATGAACACATACGTATCAATATTTGTGTGTACATATGTATGCATATTTTCATATGCTCTATTCCAAAATAACGTATACCATTTCCCTTTTTGTTTCTAATTTAATTAACTACGTTAATATATATACATATTTTCTAATGCACCCGTTGCCTGACTCACCACCCGTTGCGGTGCACCTTTAGTGTTGGTGCCACCGATCTGCTGCTAAAGCTGCCACCGGTTGTTCGCTGCTGTTGTTACTGATTGTGCTGCTCGTTATAGCGATTGTTGTTGTTGACAATCGTTTCAACGTTGTTGTTGTTGTTTTGATTGTTATTGCTATTACTGTAGCTGTACGAATTACCGTTTATGTTGTTGTTGTTGTGGTTGCTTTTAGTGGCAAAGTCAATGTGCGCTTCGCAAATAATTACTTGGCTGTTGTTGTTGTTTTTATGTTTGGCTTTGCTACGATTTAAGTAATTAAAATAAGACAATGCTCATTTGCCGATTTGCTGGTTGTTTGTAGCTATTTTGTTTTCGTTGTTTTTTTTTTTTTCCTCTTTTAATATAAATATTTGGAAAAATTGCGGAAAACGTGTGCGATTGGCTCACGTTTCTCTAAAAGGTTGCAGCTTCCGATGTCTATTACTGGAAAATTTTGAGGTCCTATGACTTAAATATCGCCTACGTAAATTCATGCACGAACTAACCAACTTGCTCCGTTGAGGTGGACTTGGCGGTGCTCCTTTAAATACTGGTGTTTCACTTATTCTTTCAAAGTCATATAAAACAAGTTAACTCCCCTGCTTGGGATGCGCAAAACAATTCACACCAAAATCAAATTAAACACGTTACGTCCGACCGCAATTGTTTGTTCCAAATCCAATGCACGCCTCGTACCCAGTCAATTTACAATGCGACTTTGTGCTTTTATTTTTGTTGTTGTTCTCACTGCTTTTTCCAATAGATAAACTCCTTCTGAGCGATTACAAAATGGGCAAGTGTTAGCTGTTGCTTAATTGTTTTAAATTGTTGATTGATTTTGTTTGCAGCAAATTCCAAAACAAAAGAAAACCAAACGAAAAAGTTGGAAATTAAAAACCAAATTCGCTTGCTTGTTTAAAACTTGATTGTTGCTGCTTGTTTTCTTGTTTTGCGGATTGCACTTTTTTGGTTTGAAATATGCAGGCGAATAAACCGAAAAAAAGCCAATTTCTGGTTTTAAAACTGTTTTTTTTTTTTTTTTTTTTTTTTGTGTATATATTTCTTGGATTTTTTTTTTTTTAAACAATCTTTTCTTAATTGTGATTCACCACTCAAAAATTTGTAATTCCACGAATAATAAAATTCTATCCAACTTTTGCTGCTGCTGTTGATGAAAAAAATCTTTCTTCTCTCTTCATCTGGAAGAGTCCCGTTTACTTTTCATCTCGCCTGCAGTGGTGTAGTGACGTGTGCATAATAGTGGCGTGACTTTACGGTTACCCGAATGTCTATATCATGGTATGACGCTAGCAATGACACAAGCGAGATGGAATGCGATTGCCATGTTACACAAATAAAAATACCAAAACTTTCGGAATAAAATGCCTCAAGCATTTTTTCCATGAAACTATCTCAAATTAATCGCTTATATTCGTGCCCTAGTAAATTTGCTACTGTAAAATTCTATTAGTGTACGTTAGGAATATTAATAGACATTGTTGTCTTACGCTCAAATTATAAAAATGGTAAGAGACAGGAAAATCTGATTAATGAAACAATAGTATAAACATGCGGTAAATAATTAATTAATTTTCTGTGAACTATGTAAAGTTTAAAATTGTATGGAGCGCATGAGAATATTTTATAAAATATGCATTTGAAAGTACCAAGTATCCGAATAACCACGTGTTACGTATTTTCACATTCGAAGTGTTCATGGCAACCCTGGGAGAACCAGTTTGTCCATCACCAATACTTGTGCATCTCCGCCATTGGAACGATTGTAAGATTCGGAGGGGAAATTTCTCATGATGCCTACTCATAGAGGTCGGCTCGATAGCTTGCCAGATTTGAAGAAAAATTTATGCGCGATCTATAAAGCTCGGGATCAAAAAAAAAATGAAGCAATACCATATAATCATCTCGAAGAATAAAGAAGAAAAAAAAAATCAATGTAAATTTCGGATAAACCCACTCACTTAAAATTTGTTTAAACATTTGGTGGTGGAAAAGGGAATTAATTACAGGATTTGAGCGCAGAAAAATTTCGCATTTGGAATGTCTAGTAACTGGATGAGAAAATAAGAATCGTTATTATTGTTAGAACACCATAGTTGGTAAATGAAATTACTCGAACAGCAAAGTTACTGACGCTAAAAAAAAAATGAATTGTAAGCTGTTCTATCGAGATCACCCCTATAATACAACCTCATTCTCCTTCACATGCGACCAAGGCTAATTTATAGAAGGTTAACCTACTAACCAGCTGATTGCAGACTTTTCCCTATTTTTTCCCATATTGTGGTGCTTGTGTCAAAACTTATGACAATTTTGATCTTGACGCAGTATGATTTCTACGATGGCGGCTATGATTTTGACAGAAGCATCACAGAATACACAACCAATTTACATGGAGGGTGTATGTATGTATGTCCGTATATAGTACAGCAAAAACCTTTTATAATTGAACCATGCATGCGACTACCTTTCATGTTTGGCCACGCGTCACCATTCTTCTTCACCATGTCAGCACGTCGGCCATTATTAATTGGAAGTTATTGGGAACTACTAAGAAGGAAGCTATTGAAATAGTGGTACTGCCACCCCGACAGAATTGAGCAACCGAATTTAACCCGTTTATGATCGATATCAGCATTGATATCGATAGCAAACCATAACAACATCGATGGTAATCCAGACACGATTTCAACAGAGAGGCTTAAACCAGCCTTTATTGAAGCTGGAATCGAAAATACAAACAACGCAATCAGCGACTCAACGACTCGACCATCATCGAATAGATCAATATGGCCAGCAAACCACGGACTTACTCAGAGGTAAGGCAACAACAATCCGTGACTTCTCATACACCATCAAGTCACTCCAGGGGGGCTACTGTGGCATCTATGGCATCTATTCGGGTATCATCACTAATAATCGAGCAGCTGACGACGTTCAAAAAGTTCAGTAACGTACGGCTTACCACGAAAACCACATCATTAATTTCTTGTAACATTTTTGATAATACAAGTTTCAATTGTATTAGTTATTGTTTAAGTAAAATAAAGTTATTGAAGTATATTTAGTAGCATCGATATCAAGTACGCTACACATCGTTTGGCAAAGGATTGCTCTCAGAGAGCAGGAGTGACAGCCGAATATCCCCAACACACAAAATCCTAAAAAAAATCCCCAAAATACATAATCCCCAAAATCAAAATCCTCTAAATCAAAATCCCCAAACACGAAATCCCCACATTTTTTTTAGGGGATAGCGTCACAAAATCCCCAAAATATTACTAAATAAACAACATTTAAGATCATATTTAAAAAAACGCATGCCGAGT
Organism: Urophora cardui; assembly: GCA_960531455.1. NCBI lineage: Eukaryota > Metazoa > Arthropoda > Insecta > Diptera > Tephritidae > Urophora > Urophora cardui. The sequence continues at coordinate 101,425,224 of OY482672.1, forward strand.
CTTATCTTATGCTTCCAACAGTCATCAACGCCCGCACATACCCGTGTCAGCTGACACGATTTATCGTATGGGAGTTGCATGTAATCGAATTCTCACCGAAGCTGACATAAACGCTCATAGCCGCCCGTATCGAAGAGATCAAACGAGTTTTGATTTTTCCCATAACAACGTGTCAGCTGATTGCTTTTGCTCAACGCGGTGTTGCGGAACGAACTTTTTTAGCCACTAAAACATTTGAACGGTATTTTTCATTGTATTATTAAACGAAATCAATGCGAGTGTAAAATGTAATGGAATATATCCTTGTTCATAGCAAAAACCGCTTAAGTTTACTTAAGCGAAATATGAGTTATTAGATAATTCTTTAGTTCATTTATTGAAAATAATTATCATTTCTGTATATGTTATTAATTCACATGTAACCATTTTTAATGCGTTTATTTTAGTTTCAAATAAACTTAAAAGCGATATTATCCAGTTATAACTTTTATGTGTGAAACATTTAAATGTTTGAATGAAATAATATTTATTTCATATCCCTGCTACATAGGAAATGGATAGCGTACTATACTAGCCAATGGGTAGTAAACAACTGATATTTTCCGTCACACAGGCAAACAAAATTGCGACGAAGGCAGCTTTTAGAAAATTGTTTGTGTAAGCACGAAATAAAAATTGCGTATGGTTATTCCTTTATTTATTGCCAAAAAAGTGTATTTTCTTTTACTTATTTTTCACTTTTCAACAAAAAAAATACAAAATGCATCAGAAATGCAACTCTGACTCCTGAGGAGGGACAGGACCACACCACTCAAAATACGGCGGGGTATTTTGTTAACAATTTTTTTTAAATTTAAAAAATTAAGTTCCGCTTCGAATTCGTGTTCATGTGATCAAAACGCGTCGATTGACACCCCACTTCTTGAACATTTACCAATTTTCACCGTGTCACCTAAACTAGATAATTACCAAAACTTGGAATACAAAATCGCGCATATTTTTATTAAAATTTTCGCCTACGTCGCTTTTTTTCTTAAAAAAAACAATATATTTAAAAATTTAAATGGAGAATAAATCTCGGTACTATGTTTGGGTATTTCATGCGAAATTTTTGCGTCGTCCCATTATTTCAAATACGGCAACACTCACATGGCTGTTCAAAATAGAAAACAGCTGATTTTTGTGTTGTCATGCGGGTATGAAATTCGTTCAACTCGTTATGTTTACGGGTACTCGATTCGTTCGGTAAATTCGTTGATGACTGTCGGTACCCGGACATGGGCAAAGAGAGCTCTTTGTGCTGCGAGCGTAAAAAAATGTATACGTACACAAATGCAGAGCATAATTATTTCAGCGAGGAAACTAGCCATGGGTAATGGCGCAATTTTTTTGGCGCTGATACAATAACACCAGCGCCAACCGTGGCGCCGCGCACAGTTCTGGCGCAATAACACCTTTAGCGCAATTGCCATGGAATAATGGATAAATAACACTTGTTCGCTTCTTACTGTTTACCATCCCCGTTTTATTTCTTTTGGCGCAAAATTAATTTTAATTTTCATAATCAATTGGAATCATATTCCGTATATTTGTGAAAATATGCTGGAAATTAGAGTCACTTAGATCACTATCAAGCATACATAATTGTGACGGTGTCATATACGCTGTGCTGTTATTGGCTTTGTGGTGGTGCCATTTTACACTAGCGCTATATTGGTGCTGGTGTTAGCGCACGAAATTGAGTCGGTTTTATATTGCAAAATTGAGTTGGCGCAATATTGAGTTGGCGCTATATTGTGTTGGCGCTATATTGAGTTGGCGCATTTCCCAAATCGGAGTTAGCGCAATAACGCCAGGGTTGGTGTTAGCGCAATTGCGCCGCGCAGCGCAGTGTTACCCATGCCTAGAGGAAACGATTCAGTTCGCCTTCAACAGTGATGGAAGCAGGTAGGGCTGGGTCGTCTCGGCAAAAAGTAGATTTTAGACTTTCGACTCGACTTTTATCATTTCGACTATCGAAGTCGATTAGTCGGCTATGATAATCGATTTATGTCAGGGGTCTTCGTTTCATAGCACTGAGGTGCAACGCTCAACTCACACAGATTGTTATACTCTCTCGTTTTGTCGTAGTAAGAGCGCAAAAGTTAGGTGACCATCTACGACCGTGCGACGATTCAGTTGCTTGCGGTAGGGATGGGCAAATTGGAAAAATATATCGATATATATTATATCGATATTTCAAAAAACATCGATTTATGTCGTGTAAAAACATCGATATATCAATATATCGAAAGGGGCGGCTTTACATTAAGGAACCACGTCCCGCTAAAAACCACTTCTTCACGGGGTTAGAGGTGCTCATACAGATCTCAAAACTGAAATCCAAACTTGCCGGAGACTTATAGTTTACTAGATATTTGTTGTTAAAGTTCGATGGGTCTACAGATATTCTACGAATCCTGAAGTATAAACATAAAAATCATTAAGAATTGCTTGAAGAAGAAAGTAATGTAAATTCAAGCACCCGAACATTATGGTTATAACACTTCTTAAAAAATGTTCTGGTGTTAAATTCAAAGCGAATCAGAAATTTATGAAAAATATCGAATTTGGCTCGAAATGGCAAAAAATTATCGATTATCGATGCACGGTAATTCAAAATATCGTCGATATTATCGGCTGTACTAATTTAAAAATATCGATATATTGATATATATCGCCCAACCCTAGCTTGCGGGCAAGCAAAAAGATAACAACGTACACGCATACTTCGTTTTCATACGAACGTACACGCATACTTCGTTTTCATTGTGCGACGTGGTATAGCAGCGCATAAAAGCGAAAAATATATGCGTGCACGTTGTTGTCTTTTTGCTTGCCCGCAAGCTACTGAACGATGCGACGGTAGTAGCTGGGCACTCAACTAGTCGTTTTTCCCTAATACTGCTGCAGTTACTAACACTGCTGCAGTTGGAGTTTTGGGGATCTCTGATTTAAGTAGACTTTTTTTCTTAAATTTTTTACGTATGTACAAACACACGAACATGTGTATATGTATGTGCAGAACATCTATTTGCGTTGGAGGCCTTCGCCACGCTTTAATAAAATAACCTTCAGTCGGCAAAAATCTCTTTCTGGAGAACTTAAATATTATAATTTAATAATGGGTCGTATTAATAAAAACGAAGCAAATACTTTTACTCTAGATTTTAGAAATTTGACATCAATTTGTATGAACCAAATTTCAAAATTTGAGTAAAAGGTCTCAAATTTTAAGTAAAAGCAAATGCTCAGCTTTTATTAATATGACCGAATAGTTGAAAGTGTTAAATTTAGGTGAAATTCCCACTAGTTTGTAAATTGAAGTGAAATTGGTTCATTATATCCAATCTGAGCCTCGGAACTTTAATGGCAATTACCTTCGGAACCATAGGCCTCCGGAGGGTGGGGCTTTCAGTTTTATGATCCTCCCACCACCCTCTCCTGCCCCTTAAATTCATTTTTTTCTAGGCCGAATATGATCTCCTAAAATGTCCCCTCTGCCCCCTGAAAAGGATATTTATATCGGTGCGCGCTCGACCAATGGAAATAGCCCATATGGACTTACCTTTTTAGGCATCGAAGACGTACTATTATATTATAACGAAAATTTTTTTTGCAAATACGAACAGCGAATGCATTTTTTGTGAGAAGGTTTTTCATGGCAGAAATACACTCGGAGGGTATGCCGCCCACTGCCGAGAAGAGACCCCCATTTCTACAAACGCAATAATTGGGTTTTAATTAATTATAAATTTTTTTGGTCTTTGTAGGGATTGGGGTTAGAACCCGAGACCTCTGGTATAGCAGGCGAGCACTCTACCCACTGCACCATAGCGGTGACGTTAATAACACAGTCCAACAAATTTACAAAAATTTTACTCAACACGAACAAACGCTATTAATTATGAAAGAGGATGTCTCCCAGACCAACTTTGCCGAACAGAGTACTAGTCCAGAGGGTCTGAGTTTTTTTATGGAGGGGGTTCAAGTTTTATGGTTTAACTGGAGGTGCAATTACTTTATCAAAAATATCTTATAAAAAATTACCTCAAATGATGTTTTTGAGCTCGGACTTCTTCTACAGAACTTAATAAAGAATTTCTTTGCGGTAGACATTAACCCATTAATCATAACTTTTTCAATACATAAATATAAACTTGCCTTGAAATTCCTGAAAATCGCACGGTTTTTGGTGCAACTCCATTCAGTTTTTGCAAAAGTTAAATTTTTTCAGTTTACTTATTTACAACAACCTATTCTCATATTCCGACGCCGAAGCGAGGATCCAAAGAACAAAAAATGCATCTAGTGTGCACGTAGATATACATATAAAATTATTTCATGGCGTAATTTGTGACTATATATCCTGTGGTCTTTTCCGTTATTTGTACAAAGATTTTGTCTGAGGGGACCCCTAGTGAAATTTTATGGCGAATAATTTTCTAGAATATTTTAACCCTCTATCTGCATTGTTAATTGATATTTTCTACATGTGTTTCCAAAAAAGGGTTAAAAACAGCCATTTACGTGGGCGATAGAGGGTTAAAGTCTACCGCAAAGGAATTCCTTATTGAATTCTGAAGCAGAAGTCCGAGCTCAAAAACTTCATTTCAGGTAATTTTTATAACATATTTTCGATAAAGTAATTGCAACTCCAAATAAAACCATAAAACTTCAACCCCCTTCTAAAATAAAACTCAGACCCTCTGGACTAGTACTCTGTTCGACAAAGTTGGTCTGGAAGACATCCTCTTTCATAATTAATAACGTTCCTACAAATTAAGTGGACTCACAGTGCCGGCTCCGAAGGGCGAATGCTTGTTTTTTTGGTTTGCTTGCTGGAATTTGTATGCTTTTTTGTGAGAAGCTTTTTTTTATATATTAGTTATACCGCCAATATATATAGTAAAAAAGTCGATTAGTCGAGCCAATTAGTCGATTTCCGACTGACTTTCACACACAAAAATCGATTGTAGAAGTCGATTTTTTTTAGCAAAAAGTCGATAATCGATTAAAGTCGAAGTCGACTTACCCAGCCCTAGAAGCAGGTTGATGCCTTTTTTTGTCCGTAACAACAGTGGGCGACTGATTATAGGCAAGCATGGGCACCACCACAAGCGAACAAGCAGAAAGCGTGAGCATGTAGCAGTGTGCTTAAAATTGCACAGTGAGGCAAAATTCAAAAATTTTTCGTAACTTCGTGTGTTGATGAAAATTTAATTATATCAGATTTTATAGCATGAAAATAGAGGTTATATTAAAAATAGGTATGTTTGTAGATACAAATTTAATAAAAAACAAGTAAAAGCGCGGCTGTCTTCGGCCGTACCGAAGACTTCATACCTTTCATGAGTGGGGAAATGAAAAGTTACCTATGTATGTACATAGCCGGATTAAGTTTAATTTATAATTTTAATTCTGTGGGTTCATTTATGGAAAGATTTATTAGAAAAAATGGTGTATCACACAGATTGTTATACTCTCTCGTTTTGTCGTAGTAAGAGCGCAAAAGTTAGGTGACCATCTACGACCGTGCGACGATTCAGTTGCTTGCGGTAGGGATGGGCAAATTGGAAAAATATATCGATATATATTATATCGATATTTCAAAAAACATCGATTTATGCCGTGTAAAAACATCGATATATCAATATATCGAAAGGGGCGGCTTTACATTAAGGAACCACGTCCCACTAAAAACCACTTCTTCACGGGGTTAGAGGTGCTCTCACAGATCTCAAAACTGAAATCCAAACTTGCCGGAGACTTATAGTTTACTAGATATTTGTTGTTAAAGTTCGATGGGTCTACAGATATTCTACGAATCCTGAAGTATAAACATAAAAATCATTAAGAATTGCTTGAAGAAGAAAGTAATGTAAATTCAAGCACCCGAACATTATGGTTATAACACTTCTTAAAAAATGTTCTGGTGTTAAATTCAAAGCGAATCAGAAATTTATGAAAAATATCGAATTTGGCTCGAAATGGCAAAAAATTATCGATTATCGATGCACGGTAATTCAAAATATCGTCGATATTATCGGCTGTACTATTTTAAAAATATCGATATATTGATATATCGCCCAACCCTAGCTTGCGGGCAAGCAAAAAGATAACAACGTACACGCATACTTCGTTTTCATACGAACGTACACGCATACTTCGTTTTCATTGTGCGACGTGGTATAGCAGCGCATAAAAGCGAAAAATATATGCGTGCACGTTGTTGTCTTTTTGCTTGCCCGCAAGCTACTGAACGATGCGACGGTAGTAGCTGGGCACTCAACTAGTCGTTTTTCCCTAATACTGCTGCAGTTACTAACACTGCTGCAGTTAGAGTTTTGGGGATCTCTGATTTAAGTCGACTTTTTTTCTTAAATTTTTTACGTATGTACAAACACACGAACATGTGTATATGTATGTGCAGAACATCTATTTGCGTTGGAGGCCTTCGCCACGCTTTAATAAAATAACCTTCAGTCGGCAAAAATCTCTTTCTGGAGAACTTAAATATTATAATTTAATAATGGGTCGTATTAATAAAAACGAAGCAAATACTTTTACTCTAGATTTTAGAAATTTGACATCAATTTGTATGAACCAAATTTCAAAATTTGAGTAAAAGGTCTCAAATTTTAAGTAAAAGCAAATGCTCAGCTTTTATTAATATGACCGAATAGTTGAAAGTGTTAAATTTAGGTGAAATTCCCACTAGTTTGTAAATTGAAGTGAAATTGGTTCATTATATCCAATCTGAGCCTCGGAAATTTAATGGCAATTACCTTCGGAACCATAGGCCTCCGGAGGGTGGGGCTTTCAGTTTTATGATCCTCCCACCACCCTCTCCTGCCCCTTAAATTCATTTTTTTCTAGGCCGAATATGATCTCCTAAAATGTCCCCTCTGCCCCCTGAAAAGGATATTTATATCGGTGCGCGATCGACCAATGGAAATGGCCCATATGGACTTACCTTTTTAGGCATCGAAGACGTACTATTATATTATAACGAACATTTTTTTTGCAAATACGAACAGCGAATGCATTTTTTGTGAGAAGGTTTTTCATGGCAGAAATACACTCGGAGGGTATGCCGCCCACTGCCGAGAAGAGACCCCTATTTCTACAAACGCAATAATTGGGTTTTAATTAATTATAAATTTTTTTGGTCTTTGTAGGGATTGGTTAGAACCCGAGACCTCTGGTATAGCAGGCGAGCACTCTACCCACTGCACCATAGCGGTGACGTTAATAACACAGTCCAACAAATTTACAAAAATTTTACTCAACACGAACAAACGCTATTAATTATGAAAGAGGATGTCTCCCAGACCAACTTTGCCGAACAGAGTACTAGTCCAGAGGGTCTGAGTTTTTTTTATGGAGGGGGTTCAAGTTTTATGGTTTAACTGGAGGTGCAATTACTTTATCAAAAATATCTTATAAAAAATTACCTCAAATGATGTTTTTGAGCTCGGACTTCTTCTACAGAACTTAATAAAGAATTTCTTTGCGGTAGACATTAACCCATTAATCATAACTTTTTCAATACATAAATATAAACTTGCCTTGAAATTCCTGAAAATCGCACGGTTTTTGGTGCAACTCCATTCAGTTTTTGCAAAAGTTAAATTTTTTCAGTTTACTTATTTACAACAACCTATTCTCATATTCCGACGCCGAAGCGAGGATCCAAAGAACAAAAAATGCATCTAGTGTGCACGTAGATATACATATAAAATTATTTCATGGCGTAATTTGTGACTATATATCCTGTGGTCTTTTCCGTTATTTGTACAAAGATTTTGTCTGAGGGGACCCCTAGTGAAATTTTATGGCGAATAATTTTCTAGAATATTTTAACCCTCTATCTGCATTGTTAATTGATATTTTCTACATGTGTTTCCAAAAAAGGGTTAAAAACAGCCATTTACGTGGGCGATAGAGGGTTAAAGTCTACCGCAAAGGAATTCCTTATTGAATTCTGAAGCAGAAGTCCGAGCTCAAAAACTTCATTTCAGGTAATTTTTATAACATATTTTCGATAAAGTAATTGCAACTCCAAATAAAACCATAAAACTTTAACCCCCTTCTAAAATAAAACTCAGACCCTCTGGACTAGTACTCTGTTCGACAAAGTTGGTCTGGGAGACATCCTCTTTCATAATTAATAACGTTCCTACAAATTAAGTGGACTCACAGTGCCGGCTCCGAAGGGCGAATGCTTGTTTTTTTGGTTTGCTTGCTGGAATTTGTATGCTTTTTTGTGAGAAGCTTTTTTTTATATATTAGTTATACCGCCAATATATATAGTAAAAAAGTCGATTAGTCGAGCCAATTAGTCGATTTCCGACTGACTTTCACACACAAAAATCGATTGTAGAAGTCGATTTTTTTTAGCAAAAAGTCGATAATCGATTAAAGTCGAAGTCGACTTACCCAGCCCTAGAAGCAGGTTGATGCCTTTTTTTGTCCGTAACAACAGTGGACGACTGATTATAGGCAAGCATGGGCACCACCACAAGCGAACAAGCAGAAAGCGTGAGCATGTAGCAGTGTGCTTAAAATTGCACAGTGAGGCAAAATTCAAAAATTTTTCGTAACTTCGTGTGTTGATGGAAATTTAATTATATCAGATTTTATAGCATGAAAATAGAGGTTATATTAAAAATAGGTATGTTTGTAGATACAAATTTAATAAAAAACAAGTAAAAGCGCGGCTGTCTTCGGCCGTACCGAAGACTTCATACCTTTCATGAGTGGGGAAATGAAAAGTTACCTATGTATGTACATAGCCGGATTAAGTTTAATTTATAATTTTAATTCTGTTGGTTCATTTATGGAAAGATTTATTAGAAAAAATGGTGTATCACACAGATTGTTATACTCTCTCGTTTTGTCGTAGTAAGAGCGCAAAAGTTAGGTGACCATCTACGACCGTGCGACGATTCAGTTGCTTGCGGTAGGGATGGGCAAATTGGAAAAATATATCGATATATATTATATCGATATTTCAAAAAACATCGATTTATGCCGTGTAAAAACATCGATATATCAATATATCGAAAGGGGCGGCTTTACATTAAGGAACCACGTCCCACTAAAAACCACTTCTTCACGGGGTTAGAGGTGCTCTCACAGATCTCAAAACTGAAATCCAAACTTGCCGGAGACTTATAGTTTACTAGATATTTGTTGTTAAAGTTCGATGGGTCTACAGATATTCTACGAATCCTGAAGTATAAACATAAAAATCATTAAGAATTGCTTGAAGAAGAAAGTAATGTAAATTCAAGCACCCGAACATTATGGTTATAACACTTCTTAAAAAATGTTCTGGTGTTAAATTCAAAGCGAATCAGAAATTTATGAAAAATATCGAATTTGGCTCGAAATGGCAAAAAATTATCGATTATCGATGCACGGTAATTCAAAATATCGTCGATATTATCGGCTGTACTATTTTAAAAATATCGATATATTGATATATCGCCCAACCCTAGCTTGCGGGCAAGCAAAAAGATAACAACGTACACGCATACTTCGTTTTCATACGAACGTACACGCATACTTCGTTTTCATTGTGCGACGTGGTATAGCAGCGCATAAAAGCGAAAAATATATGCGTGCACGTTGTTGTCTTTTTGCTTGCCCGCAAGCTACTGAACGATGCGACGGTAGTAGCTGGGCACTCAACTAGTCGTTTTTCCCTAATACTGCTGCAGTTACTAACACTGCTGCAGTTAGAGTTTTGGGGATCTCTGATTTAAGTCGACTTTTTTTCTTAAATTTTTTACGTATGTACAAACACACGAACATGTGTATATGTATGTGCAGAACATCTATTTGCGTTGGAGGCCTTCGCCACGCTTTAATAAAATAACCTTCAGTCGGCAAAAATCTCTTTCTGGAGAACTTAAATATTATAATTTAATAATGGGTCGTATTAATAAAAACGAAGCAAATACTTTTACTCTAGATTTTAGAAATTTGACATAAATTTGTATGAACCAAATTTCAAAATTTGAGTAAAAGGTCTCAAATTTTAAGTAAAAGCAAATGCTCAGCTTTTATTAATATGACCGAATAGTTGAAAGTGTTAAATTTAGGTGAAATTCCCACTAGTTTGTAAATTGAAGTGAAATTGGTTCATTATATCCAATCTGAGCCTCGGAAATTTAATGGCAATTACCTTCGGAACCATAGGCCTCCGGAGGGTGGGGCTTTCAGTTTTATGATCCTCCCACCACCCTCTCCTGCCCCTTAAATTCATTTTTTTCTAGGCCGAATATGATCTCCTAAAATGTCCCCTCTGCCCCCTGAAAAGGATATTTATATCGGTGCGCGATCGACCAATGGAAATGGCCCATATGGACTTACCTTTTTAGGCATCGAAGACGTACTATTATATTATAACGAAAATTTTTTTTGCAAATACGAACAGCGAATGCATTTTTTGTGAGAAGGTTTTTCATGGCAGAAATACACTCGGAGGGTATGCCGCCCACTGCCGAGAAGAGACCCCTATTTCTACAAACGCAATAATTGGGTTTTAATTAATTATAAATTTTTTTGGTCTTTGTAGGGATTGGTTAGAACCCGAGACCTCTGGTATAGCAGGCGAGCACTCTACCCACTGCACCATAGCGGTGACGTTAATAACACAGTCCAACAAATTTACAAAAATTTTACTCAACACGAACAAACGCTATTAATTATGAAAGAGGATGTCTCCCAGACCAACTTTGCCGAACAGAGTACTAGTCCAGAGGGTCTGAGTTTTTTTATGGAGGGGGTTCAAGTTTTATGGTTTAACTGGAGGTTTATCAAAAATATCTTATAAAAAATTACCTCAAATGATGTTTTTGAGCTCGGACTTCTTCTACAGAACTTAATAAAGAATTTCTTTGCGGTAGACATTAACCCATTAATCATAACTTTTTCAATACATAAATATAAACTTGCCTTGAAATTCCTGAAAATCGCACGGTTTTTGGTGCAACTCCATTCAGTTTTTGCAAAAGTTAAATTTTTTCAGTTTACTTATTTACAACAACCTATTCTCATATTCCGACGCCGAAGCGAGGATCCAAAGAACAAAAAATGCATCTAGTGTGCACGTAGATATACATATAAAATTATTTCATGGCGTAATTTGTGACTATATATCCTGTGGTCTTTTCCGTTATTTGTACAAAGATTTTGTCTGAGGGGACCCCTAGTGAAATTTTATGGCGAATAATTTTCTAGAATATTTTAACCCTCTATCTGCATTGTTAATTGATATTTTCTACATGTGTTTCCAAAAAAGGGTTAAAAACAGCCATTTACGTGGGCGATAGAGGGTTAAAGTCTACCGCAAAGGAATTCCTTATTGAATTCTGAAGCAGAAGTCCGAGCTCAAAAACTTCATTTCAGGTAATTTTTATAACATATTTTCGATAAAGTAATTGCAACTCCAAATAAAACCATAAAACTTTAACCCCCTTCTAAAATAAAACTCAGACCCTCTGGACTAGTACTCTGTTCGACAAAGTTGGTCTGGGAGACATCCTCTTTCATAATTAATAACGTTCCTACAAATTAAGTGGACTCACAGTGCCGGCTCCGAAGGGCGAATGCTTGTTTTTATGGTTTGCTTGCTGGAATTTGTATGCTTTTTTGTGAGAAGCTTTTTTTTATATATTAGTTATACCGCCAATATATATAGTAAAAAAGTCGATTAGTCGAGCCAATTAGTCGATTTCCGACTGACTTTCACACACAAAAATCGATTGTAGAAGTCGATTTTTTTTAGCAAAAAGTCGATAATCGATTAAAGTCGAAGTCGACTTACCCAGCCCTAGAAGCAGGTTGATGCCTTTTTTTGTCCGTAACAACAGTGGGCGACTGATTATAGGCAAGCATGGGCACCACCACAAGCGAACAAGCAGAAAGCGTGAGCATGTAGCAGTGTGCTTAAAATTGCACAGTGAGGCAAAATTCAAAAATTTTTCGTAACTTCGTGTGTTGATGAAAATTTAATTATATCAGATTTTATAGCATGAAAATAGAGGTTATATTAAAAATAGGTATGTTTGTAGATACAAATTTAATAAAAAACAAGTAAAAGCGCGGCTGTCTTCGGCCGTACCGAAGACTTCATACCTCTCATGAGTGGGGAAATGAAAAGTTACCTATGTATGTACATAGCCGGATTAAGTTTAATTTATAATTTTAATTCTGTGGGTTCATCTATGGAAAGATTTATTAGAAAAAATGGTGTATTGGCTATTTAAATGGAGGAGTTATACACCAAAATGTCCATATCTGAACAATCGGTTGTATGGGGGCTATATTTTATAATGGTCCGATCTTAACAATTTTCGGTAATCCCATTTGGGCCCATATGGGTACAAATACTTCAAAATTTCACGCCGTTAGCTGTTAAAATGGAGGAGTTATACACCAAAATGTCCATATCTGAACAATCGGTTGTAGGGGAGCTATATGTTATAGCGGTCCGATCTTGACAATTTTCGGTAACCCCGTTTGGGCCCATATGGGTACAAATACTTAAAAATTTCACGCCGTTAGCTGTTAAAATGGAGAAGTTATAAACCAAAATGTCCATATCTGAAAAATCGGTTGTAGGGGAGCTATAGGTTATAGTGGCCCGATCTTAACAATTTTCGGTAATCCCATTTGGGCACATATGGGTACAAATACTTCAAAATTTCACGCCGTTAGCTGTTAAAATGGAGGAGTTATACACCAAAATGTCCATATCTGAACAATCGGTTGCAGGGGAGCTATATGTTATAGTGGTCCGATCTTGACAATTTTCGGTAACCCTGTTTGGGCCCATATGGGTACAAATACTTAAAAATTTCACGCCGTTAGCTGTTAAAATGGAGGAGTTATACACCAAAATGTCCATATCTGAACAATCGGTTGTAGGGGAGCTATATGTTATAGCGGTCCGATCTTGACAATTTTCGGTAACCCCGTTTGGGCCCATATGGGTACAAATACTTAAAAATTTCACGCCGTTAGCTGTTAAAATGGAGAAGTTATAAACCAAAATGTCCATATCTGAACAATCGGTTGTAGGGGAGCTATATGTTATAGTGGCCCGATCTTAACAATTTTCGGTAATCCCATTTGGGCACATATGGGTACAAATACTTCAAAATTTCACGCCGTTAGCTGTTAAAATGGAGGAGTTATACACCAAAATGTCCATATCTGAACAATCGGTTGCAGGGGAGCTATATGTTATAGTGGTCCGATCTTGACAATTTTCGGTAACCCTGTTTGGGCCCATATGGGTACAAATACTTAAAAATTTCACGCCGTTAGCTGTTAAAATGGAGAAGTTATAAACCAAAATGTCCATATCTGAACAATCGGTTGTAGGGGAGCTATAGGTTATAGTGGCCCGATCTTAACAATTTTCGGTAATCCCATTTGGGCACATATGGGTACAAATACTTCAAAATTTCACGCCGTTAGCTGTTAAAATGGAGGAGTTATACACCAAAATGTCCATATCTGAACAATCGGTTGTAGGGGAGCTATATGTTATAGTGGTCCGATCTTGACAATTTTCGGTAACCCGTTTTGGGCCCATATGGGTACAAATACTTAAAAATTTCTCGCCGTTAGCTGTTAAAATGGAGAAGTTATACACCAAAATGTCCATATCTGAACAATCGGTTGTAGGGGAGCTATAGGTTATAGTGGCCCGATCTTAACAATTTTCGGTAATCCCATTTGGGCCCATATGAGTACAAATACTTCAAAATTTCACGCCGTTAGCTGTTAAAATGGAGGAGTTATACACCAAAATGTCCATATCTGAACAATCGGTTGTAGGGGAGCTATATGTTATAATGGTCCGATCTTGACAATTTTCGGTAACCCTGTTTGGGCCCATATGGGTACAAATACTTAAAATTTTCACGCCGTTAGCTGTTAAAATGGAGGAGTTATACACCAAAATGTCCATATCTGAACAATCGGTTGTAGGGGAGCTATAGGTTATAGTGGCATGATATTAACAATTTTCGGTAATCCCATTTGGGCCCATATGGGTACAAATACTTCAAAATTTCACGCTGTTAGCTGTTAAAATGGAGGAGTTATACACCAAAATGTCCATATCTGAACAATCGGTTGTAGGGGAGCTATATGTTATAGTGGTCCGATCTTGACAATTTTCGGTAACCCCGTTTGGGCCCATATGTTGTTTTCTATATGTTATAGTGGTCCGATTCGGCCGGTTCCGACAAATGATCAGCTTCTTATAACAACATACCTGTATTCCGAATTTCATTCAGATATCTCAAAAACTGAGGGACTAGATTGCGTTCACACAGACGGACGGACGGACCGACGGGCAGACGGACAGACGGACATGGCTTAATCGACTCAGCTCGTGATTCTGATCATATCGGTATATATTTTGGTGGGTCCCCCACGCTTCCTTCTGGTACTTTCGACAAAAAATTTTTGGCACTAAGTTATAATACCATTTCATTCTCATGAAAGGTATAATAAATGTTGATTTATTTCGATTCACATTCGAATTAATTGCAATTTCAATATACAAGCATAAAAAATTAACCCATTTTCAATTTTAAAGAGTTGAAAATGGCATAAAAAATAATACTTCATTTGATTTAAAATGGCTTTATTTAACACTATTGAGAATATTTAAAATAAAAAAATAATCAATTTCCCAACCATTCTTAAACATTTTAAAAAAATTTCATACATCAGTCGCCCACTGTTGTTACGGACAAAAAAAGGCATCAACCTGCCTCCATCACTGTTGAAGGCGATCTGAATCGTTTCCTCGCAGCACAAAGAGCTCTCTTTGCCCATGTCCGCCTATAATCAAAGAGACTGCCATCTAAAAATGCTATATGGCCGAGGAGAGTGAGAGGGGACAAAATTGAAGAAATTTTTGCTGGAAAATCTTCTAGATTTTAGCTTGATTTTCTTCTTAAATTTATTGAAAAGGATATCGTCTGAAAACGAGGAGATAACTTCTTGTTTATTAATTTTGTATGTCATTTTGTCAAAAAAATTAAATTGTTAGAAGAAACCTGCTTGTTTTTATGAGAAAATTTTTATAAAGCAAACAATAAGGACATCCTCTAATTTTTACTAGAACCTTTTTTGAATTTATTAAAAAGGAAAACTTTTTATTTTTAAAAGAGCCCTTAATAATTCAAATTTTGCTATAAACGTCTTAAAGCCCGTCTCCACATAACTTGATTCACCAGAGAAACATGTAGCAAAACATCTCGCTCAATAACTCGTCTCCACGTGGCTAATCGTGATTCAGTTTCACATTTCTCTTTCTTGTTGTTCTTAAATGTTTGTATGTTTGCTTATTTTTGCGTCTTTGTTTTGGTCTGTGTGAGATTTCGATAGATTTTCGATACAAAATTAGAGACGACATCGATATCATCGAGGTTGGCAAGATGATTCAGAATGAAACAGTGTTTCAATCTTCACTCGCTCTCAGAAATTTGTATGGAAATTGGCGAGTTTCGGCACTGGTTTCCGTGTCGAAACAAGATTGAGAGAGAAAATGCAGAAAAAAAGAGCGAAACACGTTATGTGGAGACATGGTATTAACATACGTACATAAGTACATGTGTATGTAGATCAGAGTTTGATTTTCCTAAGCACGCGTGCGGAAGCTTTTTATAGCTTTCACACCGACAGCCTCACACCGACGACTCAAAGCACTTCGTTCACGCACAGAAATTTTGCAAATTTCTATTCAGTCAGCATTGAGCTGTTGAGCTAGCAGGTTGTGTTGCTCGAGCAGTCTCTGAATGCTTGTAAATGATTGTGTGTTGGGGGTGGTTTTTTTATTTAGGTTTTTTTACGTAATATTTTTATTAGGAATCATGATTTTGCATTTCGTCTCATATTTTTTTATTTTATTTTTTTTGGTTGTGGTTTTTTGTGAAGTTAATAATAAAAATACTAACCATTTGTAATTTAAAAATTTTAGTTTTCGACAATGATTGAGTTTCTTTTGGGTGTAGCCAAGAGCTTTTGTGCTTTTAACACATGCACAATGTTTGAAAGTATTAGTGTGATAATCCCTGATGTAGATACTCGTACATACTAGAACAGAGATCCCCAAAACTCTAACTGCAGCAGTATTAGTGAAAAACGACTAGTTGAGTGCCCAGCTACTACCGTCGCATCGTTCAGCAGCTTGCGGGCAAGCAAAAAGACAACAACGTGCACGCATATATTTTTCGCTTTTATGCGCTGCTATACCACGTCGCACAATGAAAACGAAGTATGCGTGTACGTTCGTATGAAAACGAAGTATGCGTGTACGTTGTTATCTTTTTGCTTGCCCGCAAGCAACTGAACCGTCGTACGGTCGTAGATGGTCACCTAACTTTTGCGCTCTTACTACGACAAAACGAGAGAGTATAACAATCTGTGTGAGTTGAGCGTTGCACCTCAGTGCTATGAAACGAAGACCCCTGTACTAGAATTATGCATAACAGTTATTGCATCAGCCACTTTTATGCGTGCAATAGCATGTTCAAGAGATTAAAAGGAAGAACTTTTTATTTTTAAAAGAGCTCTTATTATGTACCTAATCCAAAATTTTCCATTAACGTCTTAACATACATACATAAGTATGTATGCG
This sequence comes from Urophora cardui, assembly GCA_960531455.1. NCBI lineage: Eukaryota > Metazoa > Arthropoda > Insecta > Diptera > Tephritidae > Urophora > Urophora cardui. The sequence continues at coordinate 101,441,941 of OY482672.1, forward strand.
TGCACAGGCAGAGAAAACAAATGCGCAGTTCTCTAGCCGACTGACCCGGAATGGAAACAACGCCGATCACCATCTTATATTGAAATTTATATTTAACTATTTTTTCTTTATTAAAAATCCCTCAGACAAAATTTCGCAAAATTAAAATGGCTATAAAAAAATTTGACCTCAGGGAGCAAAACGGTTTAGAGGTCGTCTTACTATAAGGATAATGGTCTTGCGTTCTGTGGATTGCAGATTCAATTGTGTGTGAATTATTCCGCCCCACCATCAATTTGTGTCAAAGTATAGTATATATTATAAAAGTTATAGGCAAATATTTTATATATGTTAAGTATATTCTTATATTTAATACATATGTAAGTACTTGATCGAATTATAATTATAAGTAAAACTTGTATGATTAAATAAAAAACAGTTTAAAAAACAGTGGGCTATTTATTTTCAGAAAGTAATGTATTTGAATTCAGGTGGCAATCATTTCAAATTGATAAGACCATCGGCTTATTACAATTAAGAGGAGTTTCTAATAAAAATCAAGATTTTCTTCTTAATAATATTAAACAGGGTTTCGTCTTAATTTTACAGGTTATCTGCTAAATTTATGTGAAAAGGTTTCCATATTTATTCTAGGAATCTACTTCTTAATCTATATATATAAAAATAATTTGGTGTTTAATTGTAACGCTAAAACTTGAAAACGGCTGAACCAAATCAAATACTTCCTTAGGAGGGTTTGTTTTTTGTTATTCCGATAAGGTTTAGTCGAAGAAAAAATTAAAAAAATTTTAAGGGGGCGTGGCACCTCCCATACAATCTTAATTTTTAAAGCTGATTAGCTCTAAAAGAATTCAAGGTAGGGAGCTGAAAATTGGTATAGAGGTAGGTGATATCAAAACACTTCTCACGCAGAAAAGTGTAGGTTATCGAAAAAGGGGGCATGGCACCTCCCATATAATCTTAATTTTTCAAGCTGATTATCTCTAAAGGAGTTCAAGGTAGGGAGCTGAAAATTGGTATAGAGCTAAATGATATCAAAACCCTTCTCCCGCAGAAGAGTGTGGGTTATCAGAAAAGGTGACGTGGCAACTCCCATACAAACTTAATATTTCATGCTGAATATCTCTAAAATTGTTTAAGGTAGGGACTTGGAAATTGGTGTGGAGATAAACGATAACAATTCTATATTAACGCAAAATCATGGGAGTTATACGAAAAGGGGGCGTGGCACCTCCCACACAAACTTAATTTTTCATGCTGAATATCTCTAAAATGGTTTAAGGTAGGGACATGGAAATTGGTGTGGAGATAAACGATAACAATTCCATATTAACGGAAGATAATAGGAGTTATGCGAAAAGGGGGCGTGGAACCTCCCATACATACTTAGCGTTGGAAGCTGAATATATCAGAAAGAATAAATGGCAGGATCCTGAAAATTGCTATAGAGCTAAATGATATTAAAACCACTCTCACACATAAAAGTGGGCGTTATCGAAAAATGGGGAGTGGCACCTCCCATACACACTTAATTTTTAAGCTGAATATCTCTAAAAGGATTTGAGGCAGCGACCTGGAAATTAGTACAGAGCTATATGATATAAACACAATTTTTTTGCGCATAAAAGTGTAGGTTATCGGAAAAGGGGGTGTGGCACCTGCCATATAATCTTAATTTTTCAAGCTGATTATCTCTAAAGGAGTTCAAGGTAGGAAGCTGAAATTTGGTATAGAGCTAAATGATATCAAAACCATTCCCACGCATAAAAGTGAGGGTTATCGGAAAAGGGAGCGTGGCACCTCCCATAAAAACTTAATTTTTCAAGCTGAAATCTATAAACGGGTTTAAGGATGGGACCTGAAAATTGATCAGGGGATTACCGATATCAATAGCATGCTTATGAAAAAAAACAGTAGTTTTGTGAAAATGGGGTGTGGCACCTCCCATGCGTTCTTAATTTTTAAGGCTAATTATCCCTAAAAGCGTTCATGGCATGTACATAGAAATCACTATGCAGATACACTCTTAGAAATTTGCGTGTAATTTTGCATACAAAAAGGTAGGTTACTTTTTTCCTACCTTATTATGCGCAAAATCGCACACTGAAAAATTCAACAGATAAGCTGTTTAAATTTAAACAATAAAAGTGTAAAGCCTACACAAACAAACTTTAAATCTAAACACCAATCGAGTAATAAATTGTAATTTCGCATATAAGTTAAACAAAATTACAAATTCACTATGTAATTTTACTCCACTCAATTGTAATTTCGCGCACGAGATTTGAAATTACAATTTCTGTATGCAATTTTAATCCAAAATGCGTGTAAAATCGCATGATATGCTCACTTTTGCTGAAAAGTGCGTAAAATTTCGTTTAGAACTGTAAATTACACAGTTGTAGTGTAAATCTACGAAAGAAATGTAATTTTCAACTAAAAATTACATATATTTTGGTAGCATATTTACACGCAGTTTTTAGAGTGTATACGATATCATTAACATGTTCACCTAAAAAAAAAGATTTATCGAAAAATGGGACATTGCACCTCCCATAAGTACTAAACTTTTGTGGCTGAATATATCTAAAAGGGTTGGAGGAGGGGCCTGGCAAGCATTTTGAAAGGCCCATTCAAGGGAGAGAAATGCTTACTTCTCGGGATTCCCTTATCTTCAACAGATTTGCCCTTCCAATTCAAACGTATGCAGTTCCCAGTGAAACCTGCATTTGCGAAGACAATTAACAAGTCACAAGGGCAGTCGTTGGAAGTATGCGGAATAAACCTAGAAATGCCATGCTTTTCACATGGTCAGCTCTATGTGGCATGTTCCCGTGGTGGAAAACCGTCCTCGCTATTTATTTACGCTCCGGGACAGAAAACTAAAAATGTTGTGTATCGTGCAGCCTTAAACTGTGTACTAAAATTATATATGTATTTTTGAAGTTGTATACACAATGAAGTAGTGAAAAATCGTTAATTTTCTATTAAAAATAACACCGGTGTAAAAAACAATTTTTGAAATCAAATTAATAAAAAAATCTATTTTGGGCAGAACGAAGTTTGCCGGGTCAGCTAGTTTTATATAAGAGGATTTCATCTTATTTTTATAGGTTATCTATTAAATTTTACTGAAAATTATTTCGTTTAAAATCCACGGGTCATCTTCTTAATTATATTGAAAAGGTTTTCATATTAGGGTCAGAATTTTTCAAATCAGCACAAAAAAATTTTTTTTCTTTGATTTTTATGATTCGTGTCTTAATCGATAGGTCTCCGTGTCAAGAATTAGTTCCCGAAATATTTTTGCAAAATGAACATTTTTGCAATAGTTATTCGCCAAGAAAGTTTTACATCAACTTCTTTAAAAAAAATTACTGTTAATCGACGGTACGATTAAATTTAACGCGAACTACGCCAAATTTTAGGTAATTATGTATATTTTAAAATATTTTTTGAAAAAAAAAAAAAAAATTTTCTGTATCCTTTTTAAGGATAATTGTTGTTATCAATGTTCTCCGCCTAGGAAAAATTCGGAAAAAATATTGTAGATGTAATGATGCATCGTAAGCTGAATTCCGAAGAAAAAAAGATGGGGACTCTTACCGTTTAAATGCAAAATGCGATTGAACGATTCCCCTCTTCAGCTTAGTAACATTACACTACTCTAAAATTATTAATTTGAAATAATTCCAAGAGATTCAGGTATAGGGGAGTTGGTCCGGTCTTCCTGATCTCAAAAATTGTTTTCTTTATATTTTGTATGGTTAGTTTTCGAGATAACGGTAAATTTTTGCAGTTTTGGGTATCACTACATTCAAACCTATTTTTCGCTAAGGTTGCAAGTGCGATAACCGCAAGCAGTACCTTGTTAGAAACATAATTAAAATACTCTTCTAACGACATGCAACTTGCAGTGATTGAACAAACCCTTGCTCGTCAAAATCAGAATTTTGTTGGATTTTCTGATTAATTTTTTTATTCAAATATTTATCGTTTTTATAAAAAGGATTATGCACAGTATACACAGTAGATTCTCTACATTACAAAGTTTTGGCAACGGTTGTTATGAACGAGTGGTACGATCGAGTTCCAACTAAGGTCATGGTTTACTAGAAACGAGTGCTTAAAGCATTCTTTTCGATTTATGCTCCTCTAGTGAGCATTTAATTACCTACCACTTTTTTACATTTTCTGGCTCACTTTTTTCATTTATCCTTTTACGATCTACTTACTATCAACTGTGACCATAGTTGGAACTCGATCGTACCACTCGTTCATACCAACCGTTGCCAAAACTTTGTAATGTAGAGAATCTACTGTGTATACTGTGCATAATCCTTTTTATAAAAACGATAAATATTTGAATAAAAAAATGAATCAGAAAATCCAACAAAATTCTGATTTTGACGAGCAAGGGTTTGTTCAATCACTGCAAGTTGCATGTCGTTAGAAGCGTATTTTAATTATGTTTCTAACAAGGTACTGCTTGCGGTTATCGCACTTGCAACCTTAGCGAAAAATAGGTTTGAATGTAGTGATACCCAAAACTGCAAAAATTTACCGTTATCTCGAAAACTAACCATACAAAATATAAAGAAAACAATTTTTGAGATCAGGAATACCGGACCAACTCCCCTATACCTGAATCTCTTTGAATTATTTCAAATTAATAATTTTAGAGTAGTGTAATGTTACTAAGCTGAAGAGGGGAATCGTTCAATCGCATTTTGCATTTAAACGGTAAGTGTCCCCATCTTTTTTTCTTCGGAATTCAGCTTACGATGCATCATTACATCTACAATATTTTTTCCGAATTTTTCCTAGGCGGAGAACATTGATAACAACAATTATCCTTAAAAAGGATACATAAAATTTTTTTTTTAATTTTTTTCAAAAACTATTTTAAAATATACATAATTACCTAACATTTGACGTAGTTCGCGTTAAATTTAATTGTACCGTCGATTAACAATAATTTTTTTTAAAGAAGTTGATGTAAAATTTTCTTGGCGAAAAACTATTGCAAAAATGTTCATTTTGCAAAAATATTTCGGGAACTAATTCTTGACACGGAGAGCTATCGATTAAGACGCGAATCATAAAAATCAAAGAAAAAAAAATTTTTTGTGCTGATTTGAAAAATTCTGACCCATTAGTTTTACAGATTATCTACTAAGTGTTATTAAAATGAGACATCCAGTCATAATAAGACGGACATCTTATTGGAGAGAAAGCGTAGAGAAATCCGCTAAACTTTTTTCAAATTTATAGGGCATTTTAGGTGGTATTTTGTGTTTGGGAATTTTGATTTTAGGGATTTTGATTTTGGGGATTTTGATTTGGGGATTTTGATTTTGGGGATAATGTGGTAAACACTTGGCACATTCTTTGCTGCACAGAGGGGGGTTCATACCTTGGCTACTACAAGATAATGGTCCGAGTCAACATTAGGACCACGGATTGTGCGCTCATCTAGGATGCTGGAGCTGTGTTTGCCGTCGATCATGACGTGATCAATTTGATTTCGTATTTTTCGATCAGGGACAGCCATGTGGCTTGGTGTACTTAAATCTCAATAAAAATTAATTAAAAATGTGTTTTTTTTTTGTGAAAATATTCTTTTGTAAAAATAAATATTTCCATTGCTTCAGCAGAGCCCGAAATAAAACACATTCAACATTCCGAGGAATATATATTTTTCGCTTCTTGTGGTGTTTTAGGTTCTGTCTAAGCTTTGGTGGTAGAGGGGGAGGCGAGTTGCGAAGCGTGATTGCGGCTCCGAGGTTGGGCGAGAGTGCCAACCTCATTTTTATTGTGAAAACCTCCAAGTATGAGTTTCTCACTCATGCTACATATATAGCTCGAACAACGCATAAGACGGCTGAGAATTAGAGAAATTTTTCACAGCCGCATGCGAATGCATATGCGAAAACTTTATTTTTTATTTTTTATTATTTATTTATTTTATATAGTGCACAGTAAGACGCAAAGTCTTTTTGATATGCAAAATTTACATATAAATAACATAGGGATCAACTTAAACTAATAGTTATAATGACAAGAACAATAACTGTAACATTATAAATAATTAACTATGGCTAATTATAGAAAGATTGCTTATGCAGAAGATATTATAGGGAAGCGTAGAATTAGAGGTAAGAGAGAAGTGAGAGAAGAAACAACAGAGGATTATTGCGAATAAAAGTTTTGAACTGCCGTTTTAAAGCATCTAACCGTTTTCAAACATTTAATTGACGATGGTAATGAATTCCATAATCTTATAGCACTAACAAAGAACAACCTTGAGGCTGGCAGCGTATTATACTTAGGGATAATGAGATTATTCGTGCGAGATGATTGCGCAAACTTCAATTTTTTAAAAAGATAACGGGGTTGACCGTACTTAATTATTTTAAATAAAAACACCAGATTTCGGACATTGAGGTAATTCTCCAGGTTGAAACCCAAAAACTTTTTTACGTACAATGAAATGTGGTCATACTTTCGCTTAAAATATATAAACCTAGCTGCATTGTTTAAAGCTAAGGTTTAAGGCCTTATATCGCAACCAAAGTGAGATAAAGCCTTTATTTTGTCATTTTCAAAAAAAAGGGTCATATTTCACATTTAAAACGCAATTAGGCCTTTTTTGAAATGTGCAATAACCCCTTTAGTTAGTTACGCGAGAACTTATGAGAATTCCAATGAGCAAATAACTGTTATATAAATAACAGAAGGACATCACCGTGGCGGTAGCCACGGCTGTGACACACGACCGGACTTGGATAGCGTAGCCCAGAGTTATTTTTTATAAGCGCGGCCGAAGGCCGCCCACGCTGAAGGGTGTACTACGCAGAAGGATATCACCGTGGCGGTAGCCACGGTTAGGGCACTCGTCCGGACGGATGGAGTAGCCCAGGGTTATTTTTTATAAGCGCGGCCGAAGGCCCCCAACGCAAAAGCTGTTCTCCGCAAAAGTTTTTTCTTTATCTTCTCTATCCGGAGTAATATCTATGGCCCGGTCCACAGTGCTTTTGCGCGGAAAATTTTTCTGCATTGGCGGCCTTCGGCCGCGCTTATAATAAATAACCCTGGGCTACGCCATCCGTCCGGACGTGTGCCCTAACCGTGGCTACCGCCACGGTGATGTCCTTCTGCGTAGTACACCCTTCAGCGTAGGCGTGGTCTGGTACGATATGTCGAAAATTTTAATGTCGATCCCGCGTAGGAGGGCTTCGGCCGCGCTTTTAAAAAATAACCCTCAGCCGATAGAATTCTCTTTTCGGAGTAATATCTATGGCCCGGTCTACAATACTTTTGTGGCCATTTCAACTCGCAAAATGAAATAAGACCTTTAGAACCTTATTTCACATTTCAAGTGAAATAAGACCTTATTCTTAATAAAGGCTTTATTTCTCAATCGATAGCGATATAAGGCCTTAAAGGCCTTATTACACCCCGCCTAATTTACAGCATAAGTTGCTTAAACAGGTTCATTTTACAATGATGTTTTCTGAGGAGACCTCTAGTAAAATTTTATGGCAAATAATTTGGAACATTTAACCCTCGCCTCCACGAAAGAACAAATCTTTGTAAAGTGAACATAAAAGACCAGACGAAGAGAAAAACATAACATATATTCCTCGAAATGCTGAATGCATACGGTGGATTTTTTCTTGCCCCCATTAGGAGAGTCGGCCTGCTGTCCAGTCGCTGCGAACTTCAATGCTGATCGCATCTAATCTAATATTACAACGGTCTTGAACTCACAATCCACAAAATTTGTTTTTAAGATATTTTCGAAATCGATGTGACTATAGTATACCGTAGTTTTCATTACGTACTCTCTTGTTAAAATGTTGGTATCAGGTAAGCAAGCCTCGTTGTTGAGATATGTTGACACCTGTTCGTGTATGTTAAAATTGCGAAGTGTTTTTTTTAATAAAATTGCCATCAAGCCATTACCATGAACCTGTAATACAAAGTAAAGTAACATTAGGTATATCGTCTTCAACCTCATTATCAGGGTTGGGATTTTATGGCACTAAAAAACTTGAAAATGTCTAAAAAAAGGCATTTATTTCCAATTTTATAAGAAACACGTTTACGTGAAATACAAGTATCAACAAATACATATGTACATACATTACACTCTAAAAAATTTTTTTAAAAATACAATTAACATTGGTGCATATTTTTGTTTATTTTTACTTGGTCTTAGCAAATTTACAACGAAATGAATGTATTTTTCTAATATACTCATATTGATGTAGAAAAAATTATTTTTACACGCTTTAATCGGCGAAAATAAACAGTGGATGTGTAAATATAAACACTTTAAGCGGCGAAATTACACATTGTAAGTGAAAATACACACCCCGCTGTAAATATACACACACGAAGAAATAGAATTAGATATAACGGTTCTTTCTTCTGCAATTTGCGATTTAGTGATGATTGATTTTTACTTTAAGATGAATCGATAAATTGCCTTGTAATTCAGAAATTTAATATAATGGGATTAAAAATTCTGACCTGCATTTAATATAAGAGATAAAAATAATTAGTTTATGTAATGTTTTAGCATATAATAAGCATTTGTATTTGCATGAAAATGTGCAAAGTGCTACGCATATACTATCGGAATGGCTGAGTACGTATGTAAGGTATGGAGTGCTGATAGGAGCATAAAACACATTAGCCCAGCAAACACAGTCTCTAACGTTAGAAATTTTGTCGAGATTACCTTAGATAACTAGTGTAATTCTCTATATATTCTCAAATCGATAACTAGGGTTGACAACTACACTAGAATTCGATTAGCGAGTGATTAGAGAAGGAGCCAAATCTCTCGCCTTTTATCAATTCTCAATATATTTCTGTGATATATTGAATATACATACATATATTGAAATTAGATACTAAAAAATGGTAAAGTTAATATTACCGTAGTACAATGTTTTCCATTAAAAAGTACAAGAAGTACCTTTAATTTAAATAATAAGACTGAGTTTTGTTTAAATTTCAGTTCTTATAAATGTGGTAAACATATACATGTCAATATATATAATCATATGCAATTTAGGCACATATTGCGTTAATAAAATCTAAACAATGAAAAAATCATGTAAAAGGAGACAAAGCTTTGCTTTTCATTTCAATTGCAAGTATTTGCAAATTCTGATTAGAATCTCATTAGAGAACTACATTAGAATTCGATTCGAGAATTATAATTTTCTCGATTTGAGAATTAGGTACCCTTTTGTTTGAGAACGCTATGATTCTCGATAGATTTTCGAGTCGTCCTCTAACGTTAGAGGTTTAAGAATGAGGCTAGTTCTCGAGTCATTCTCAAATCGATAACTAACCTCAGTGTTTGTTGGGAGCATCTACGTAGGTTTTAATAGAAACTGGTATATATGCAAAAGATCACTATATAAAAATATATCGTTTACACTCAGCAAAAAACGCACGTAAATCTGACTATTTACACCTTGATTTGACTATTTTTACCAATGGTTTTGCGCCTAGGATGAAAAAAGTGATTCTGACTACTTTGCACTTCATACCATCATAATAAATATTAAGTAGTTAAAATGAAAATTAACCATACTCGACTTGAAGTGTTGTCATAGTAAAAACAACTATGAAAAATAGTTGCCCTAAATATGCTGAAAAATGCAGCATATTCAAGTTGAATATTTTTATAGTCAAGTTAAAGTTACAACATAGTTGTTTTAAAAAATGTTCATATTGAAGCTGACTATGACATATTGTTAAGTTTACTATGATTCATATTGAAGTTCAATATGTTTTTATTTAACTCTAAAAGCCCGTCTCCACATAACTTGATTCACCAGAGAAACATGTAGCAAAACATCTCGCTCAATAATCCGTCTCCACGTGGCTAATCGTGATTCAGTTTGACATTTCTCTTTCTTGTTCTTCTTAAATGTTTGTATGTTTGCTTATTTTTGTGTCTTTGTTTTGATCTGTGTGAGATTTCGATAGATTTTCGATACAAAATTAGAGAAGACATCGATATCATCGAGGTTGGCAAGATGATTCAGAATGAAACAGTGTTTCAATCTTCACTCGCTCTCAGAAATTTGTATGGAAATTGGCGAGTTTCGGCACTGGTTTCCGTGTCGAAACAAGATTGAGAGAGAAGATGCAGAAAAAAGAGCGAAACACGTTATGTGGAGACATGGTATAAGAGACAGCATATTTGTTTTAAATATATTTCATATTGAATTTAACTACATATGTGTCTAAACTTTGTGTGCACAAATGCACATATGTAAACATATGTGCTTTTTGATACGAAAAAAACCATGAAAGTATCAATTTTTGATACCAAATTTTTTGAAGCTGCGGCAACACTGGTGTCAACCTCTGGGGTATGAAAAATGGCTTTAAATAAGCCAACTCATTTCCCTTGTGGAAAATGAGTTATATTTGAGTTGCTCAATCATGCTGTATAGCTCGAACAATGTATAAACCATCTAAGAATTACGGAAATTTGAAAAGCAACATAAATTGCTTTAACAAAGCTTACTGTGCTAAATATTTAAGTTTACTATGAACTATATTGTGGCCGCTGTGGTGCAGTGGGTAGAGTGCTCGCCTGCTATGCCAGAGGTCTCGTGATCAAACCCCAGTCCGAGCAAACACCAAAAAAAATTTTTCCAATTACTAAAAATCCAATTATTGGGTTTTTTAAGAGCAGCGGTCACCTCTCGGCAGTGGGCGGCATACCCTACGAGTATATTTCTGTCATGAAAAAGCTTCTCACAAAAAATGCATTCGCCGTTCGGAGCCGGAATAAAACTGTAGGTCCACCCAATTAGTAGGAAAAACAACAGGAGCACACCATGAATTTGGAGAAAAGCTCGGCCATAAAACTCGTCAGAGTTATAATAGCGCCATTGTATTATTATATTAGTAGTATTAGTTAAAATAAATATGTTTCAACTTGAAGATGACTATTACAAATTTTATAATGACAGGTGTTAATACTTGTCCACTCTTTTTGTGCGGTCGGTGTTTTGAAAAAAAAGAAAAAGAAATATAAGTTTCGAGTTAAAATTGAATAGGAGTAGGAAAAGAATTTAGTGTTTTATAATTAAAATAATAGGATTAGAAAATTTAGTAAAAAAGAAAATATATAAACAAGTGGTGTTTGGAAAAAAAAAATAGAAGTGTGAGTAAAACAAAAGAAAAAGAAGTGTTTATTTTTGCTTGGGGTGAAGCTCCAAAGTGTATCGCTGCGGAGCGGTGGTGGACACCGCAGGGATCCTTAAGCCGGAACACACTCCGGCTCTGATAAGTATACTCTGTGTTGTTGTTGTTGTAGAGTTTGTCGCCTCTTTGTTTCGTTCCCCGATTTCCTTAACCCATCCTTTTAGCATGCCGCACCCAGAGCCCAGTCATTTGGCGGCGGGTTAAAGTTGTTCCTGGCAGCTAAGGAACTGTGCGAGTGGGTTCGTAACCTTCCGGTTGGACCTCACCTCGGGTGCACCCATAAAACATTTGTTTGTCAAAAGTTGTGCATTTAAGTAAAAGGTGTTGTTGTAATTCTGGTTTGATATTCGTTACTTGGGTATGTACCCACCCCGTCTCCACTGAGTGAGTCGGTGCATTAGATTTTCGTTATTGTTACAAGTGTTGTTGTTTTGCCCTTTTTGTATTAAGCCGTGACGTTTTGTTGTTTGTATAAAAGGGTAGGTGACAAATCTAGGTCTTGGTAAAGCAGGGATGGGCACCTCTCATATAAACTGAAACTTTCACTGCGAATATCTTTGTGAGAGCATATCTGATAATTATGTATTAAACTGGTAAACCCGCTAGGTCTTGGTAGAGCAGGGATGGGCACCTCCCATACAAACTGAAACTTTCACAGCGAATATCTCTGGAAATATATATAGTAGGGCATATGAGGTAATTACATACTCAACGGATGAGAACGCTAGGTCTTGGTACAGCAGGGATGGGCACCTCCCATACAAAATGAAACTTTCACAGCGAAAATCTCTTGAAATAGTTGTAGTAGAGTACTGAAAATTGTGAAAATTGGAGTGAGAGCATATGAGTCATTCTTTTACAAATCGGACGGATTTCGGAAAAAACTGAATGTTACCTCTCCGATTTGGCTAAAACTCGGTTTATGGGTTCTCCACCTAAAATAAGCTTACACGTACCCGGGGATTTAATTTTGAAATTTTTTGGTCTGTTAAACTTTTGATTTTTTCATGAATTAGGTAAATCACGTACATATTCAAACCCCAATATCTCGCGTTGTAGCCATCGTAGAGGCTTGATCTTGGCACCAAATGAAAGCTGAAGAAACAGGCTATTATTTGTTTCATATAAGATTATTTTCATCGCCTTAAAGTTTTATTAATTGCAAGCATGTATATTTTTGTTGGGCCCGATTTACTTCGTGACTACCAGTAAAATAAGGATTTAAAATTATACCATCATAATCCTTGTTAAATTATCTATAACACCAATGTTTCAACAGAATGGGCGATTTACAAGAACTATTTTTAAAATATTTTTTTGTATCATCATCTCCTATATTTTATATGAAAAAAAAAAAAATATTTTTTTTGAAATAAGGTGGAGTATGGGTTGAAAGTGTATTTTGAACGGAATGAATTTTAAACGTTGTATCTTATGGCCTTTCATGCGCCGATCCTGAAAACGAGGTCCATTTTGCGACAAAAATTATTAACAATTTCAAGGACCAATAAAATACACCGATCAAACGCATTTATACGAACAAACAAAATCAGTAATATATCTTACCTGCATTGCGCGTTTAAGGTAAAAAAAGAAATATTTTTTATATAATTATGTATACATACATATATAATTAATTCATTTCAATTCATTTTCATTCATTAAAAATATTACATTAGTACAATAAGAACAGACGTCTTTTTTAGCACAACAATAATAAGAATGACTATAGTATAATTAATCAGTTACTTAAAAATAACTTCAAACCAAGGCTGCTCAACAAAATAAACAAAAAAAATTTGTTTCAATAAACATATAATAAAAATATCAAAAATTTATATTGCTTTGCTGCTTATCAAAACCAAAATATTTCCGATTCCAAAATTATCAATAAAATTGTATCACAATTAATTTTGCTAATTTGATATCAAAACAAAATAACAAAAAGGATTTCGTTTTGTTTATGTTTGTTTGTTTGTTGCTAAGATATACATACGTATGTATGTACATATGTATGTATGAATACATATTTATATGATAGGTTTTCAGTTTTTTTTATAGGCACAGGAAACAAAATTATTTTGGTAATCAATTTTTTGTTTTGCAGCTGAAACAATATTTTTAAAAAAATTTTGTTTCGGCAATTATCGAAACGAAAAAAATTTTGATAATTTTTTTGATTTTTGTTGAAGCAATTTGAATTTAGTTAAATTTTTTATGCTTTTAAAATGAAAAGTTGCAACATAAACAAAATTATTTTTTGTTTATCGTTAAAAATATCAATAAATTTCAGCCCTGCTTCAAACTAAGTAACAATTATATATGTATATACGTAGGTAGAGAAGATAGAAATGCCGAAAGCATGGAGGAGAAGAGTAAGCTAAAGTAAAATGAGGAGAAAAGGAAAGAGAAAGAAAAGAGGATATGAAAAAGGTAGTACTCTTATTTAATTATAGATAGCACATCTAGGAGTTATACATACATCCGTATTTTATAAATTAATTTTTACGAAAGTACGACAACAAGTAAAAATCCAATTATTGGGGTTTTTAAGAGCAGCGGTCACCACTCGGCAGTGGGCGGCATACCTCCGAGAGTATTTCTGCCATGAAAAAGCTTCTCACAAAAAATGCATTCGCCGTTCGGAGCCGGCATAAAACTGTAGGTCCACCCAATTAGTAGGAAAAACAAAAAAGGAGCACACCTCGAATTGGGAGAGAGCTCGGCCATAAAACTCGTCAGAGTTATAATAGCGCCATTGTATTATTATTATTACGACAACAAAATAGTCTTAGGGTGAAAACAGAATCGATGCGTAACGACACGACGTTGCGACAACGACAGTCTGTCAAAATTAAAACCCATGCATTCTTATGAAAGCAATTATAATAAAGACGACGCGGCACGACGTCGTCCACCGACAAAATTACGTTGTCAACTTAGACCGATTTCTAATTTTGGTGACGACGACGAGTGGGCGACGAGTTGCCACTGCATTATGAAATATGAATATTTTGACAACTCAATAAATCTAACGAAACTTTACAAAAAAAAGTAGAAGTATTTATACACAACCAAATGTTATAACTAGGGCAACAGAAGATATGCAAATGCATATTTTTCTGTTGCAGTCCTATTTACATATGATAAATATATATCGGCGTTTTAGTTCAAGACGAAGAGAATAAGCCTAACTTGTTAGGGCATATCGAGCCGTATGCGCCGGAAAGATGTAAAGGCCATGATTTCCGATTTTCACTTTTTTGTAGAAATGGCTTACTTGTCATCCCTCACACCTTCTCCAGAAATTTTATGTCTGAAAAATGTACCGTTATGAAAAGCAATTTTGATGTAAGTACATAAGTTCAGTTTGTTTACTTTTTTTGTGAGTACGAAGTGGCTTTTACATCTTTTTTGCTTCTCAAATTATTGAAGACTAGTGACTAATAAACAAATTTAACGGGGTTTTGTTGGTATTTAACCAAGGGTTTTATCACTTTGAAGACTTCTACTTTGTATTTTATTACATATCGATGGCCAATATGGTTTTCTTGTGCGGCATATTGCATTTTATTGCTCCATAATTTTGGAATAAAGTTCTACCGATTTCACGATAGTTAGGGTCCCTTTTGTTACTGCTTAGAGCAGTTTTAAACAAACTGGTTGTGTATTTCTAAAATTTCTCCAAAATTAATTTCTTGAATCTCGATAATTTCCCTCCAAACGTAGATGCTGAAAGTGATGAACATGGTGAGAGATTTCATCAGAACTTAGTAGTTTTTGATAGGCGATATCAAAGATCTTGGAACAAGGATATGGTGGGAGACAAATCCAGAAAATTACAAAAGAATAGCCAAAAGTAATTACACACATTCCTCATTATTTATCCTCTCCTTAAAATCGCGAAATGCACTAATTTTTTTATTCAATTAATTCTTTATCCTATTAATCGCTATTTTGAGAGACATTGTGCACTTCAAAACTCATAATAAATGGAAAGAAATAATGTTAAATGTTACTCCTTAATAAAGTTTTATAAAGAAACGGAAATTGCTAGGTTAAGAACTCTCAATTAAAATAGGTAAATATAAATACTGATACATCCCATTATTGCAAAAGTAGTCTCAAAATGTTCACATTTAAATTCTTTATGGGATAGAACGGAGTCGAATCTGAAATTCGTTACACAAGCTTGGATTTTTTCATTCTTTTTGCCATTGTAACCAAACTACTTGACCATTTTTTAAGTAAAAGGCAAAAAATGTTTGTTGGGATTCTCTTTACGAGTTCTTATTAGATGCCAAGTCGCTACGGTGGCTAATACAATTTTTTCATGCACTTATGTGTGTCATGCGATGTCTTGTATATACGGTTTTTTCTACATTTTTACCGATATCTCAGAAACAGGGTCTACCACAAAAAAATGGAGATGCTATTCGGGATCAGCGTTAAATTTCGTTTTAGAAAAGTATAGTTTTATATTTTTGGTGGTTAAAGTTGATTAAAAATTGTCGAAAAGCAAAAAAAAAGAAATCGAAATAAAAAAATGAAAGTAAAAAAAAATTTTAAAAAACCTTCTCCTGAACATTTTTGAATTTGGCTTTTACAACTTTCGGGCGCATACGGCTCGATATTTTCGCATATTTAGGTCAAAAGGCTTATTTTTGCATATCTTGACTTATTTGCATATTTTTGGCATATTTGGCTATAAATTCATATTTTAGCATAGTATTTCGTCGTATTTTTCCATTTCGTTCGTAAAATTGTTTTTATTTAAATTTTGTACTCTGGCAACATTGTTTTGTATATGCGCATACTATTTGCCAGTCCTCTTTGTCTGACAAGTTCAAGGCGAATTTAATAATTTTCGCAATGCTTCATTCAAATGTGCTACACGAATCAGCTGTGTATCTACATACATAGGCATACTTCAGACGGTCAATATTGATAAAATCCGTAGATCGCGATTCATATTGATAGTGTAGCATCGAGTATTGATGGCTCGCGATTCTGGATCGCAAAATGTTTAGAAATTTTGAAATCTGCGATCCGGATCACAATATTGACAATACGGATTGACTGTGTAGCATTAAAAATTTTGCAATGCATCAAAATGCGTGCATATTTAGAAATTTTGAAATCCGTGATCCGGATCGCAATATTGGCAATAAACTAATTGGAAGTGAAAGGACGGAAGTAAAATATTTTGAATTTCAGAGCGAGAAAAATATCGCAATATTCATATTGAACGTGTAGCACTACACGCCAATGTCTGAAATTCTTGCTTTTAAATACGCCCCGATTCCTTCAGTTGACGTGGAAAGATCTACGTTTAAAAACTTACCGCGACAATCGACATAGTTTTCTATTTGAAAATTTATCGCAAATTTCACCGTTTGTTAACTTTACCCAAATTGATTAAATTTTGTGATAATGTGTCGGCCGACGGATGGGTTCAACTCAAATAAGTCTCAAAATTTAATTTGAGTATCTTCAATTAAATTTTTTTTTAACAAATGTAGAAAAAAAATTTAGGGATGACTATCTATAAAATCAAAATTGCGGAGGGTCAAACTTCATTTTAGAACTATGCTCCTTTAAACTTTTTTGTTCAGAATTGACCAGAGAATGCAGCTGTGGCCGAAACAAAGTAGGTTTTTTTCCGTCAGTACAAATTGACCCGCCCTAATATATATAGATTTTCGTATGTAAAAATACTTGTTTTCTTTTGGTAACGAAGATGTGTTTCGCAAATGTGAATTTTTTTATTTCGTCTTTTGTACCTATAAAATGCACCTTTAATAAAAATAATTTTTTGTTACAAAAAGTTTTATAATTTAATAAAATGTGAATTTTTTTATTTCGCTTTTGTACCTATAAAAACAAATACCTTTAATAAAAATATTTTTTTTTTACAAAAAGTGTTCTAATTTTATTTAAAACTAATTTTTGATATTTGTCCGTGCCAGGATTTGAACCTGGAACCTCTTGCATGAAAGGGGAGCACACAACCTATGCCGTATATCTTTTTATTAAATATATAAAAAAAATTTTAAAGGCATATTTTCAGTGCTTAAACCAAGTTTTAAGAGCATATTTTTAGCGCTTAAACCATATTTTTAAGGACATATTGTTAGCGCTAAAAACGAATTTTTTAGGGCATATTTTCTGTTGCCCTAGTTATAACAGTTTACAGCATTCAATTAATAAATTGAACTATTTAGCTTATTATTTTACATAAAAAAATTACGATCTGATCCAAAAACTTTTTAGCTGTGAATGAAAAACTAATGTGGCAGCAACGAGCCTTCTGTAGGGGCGGTCGTTGCCGCATTTATTATGTTTCAGTCGTTGGCTTCGCACCGATCTTTTTACGTCAAGAGACTGTCGTTGTCGCAATGTCGTGTCGTTACGCACCGATTCTGTTTTCACCCTTAATGTTGATCTTGTTTAGGCCACTACGTATGGCTGCAGGAACGGAGTTCCATATACGAATAGCGTTGATGAAGAGCAGTCTAGCGGATTGAAGAAAGTTATATTGCGGAACTATAAGGCCATGTACACGGGCAGACTTTGCAAATTCTAGTTTCTCATAAAGGTAGCTGGGTAATTTCTCATTTATGAGGCGGAAGAGAAAAATACAATTTCTAACTTTGAAATACTCTTCAAGCTCACAACCCAGTAGACTACTCCTCCAGTTGGAGATGTGGTCAAATCTCGCAGCCCAAACACATAGCGCGTGACCTGGTTAAAAGCTACCTCCATCTTATGAGCAGACTGTGAGTCTAGCTTACTATATACTAGCTCAGTATAGGATATTATTGGCATAATAAGTTGTATAGCAAGCTTCCGCCTTATAGCAGTCGGCGTAAAAGGGGCAGAGAGGCGAAGGCTATAGGGTTATATACTTATGTATATAACACTTTGTAATCAAGATATTTCATTTACAGAAAATATATTTGGTTTTTAATGTTTTTGATATTTCAAAAATTTTCATTAGATTTGGAACATTTTAATTGTTAACATTCATTTTCAATTTTTATAATAAACTAGCTGTACCCGGCCAAGCTTTGCTTTGGCCCACTTCCTATTATAGGTACTTGAACCGAAAAACGACACACTTTAAAATATGTTGAAAGTATCTAGAAACCGAAATTACCTCGGGCTGCAGAGCTCAGCACAATTCAGATAAGCTTAAAAAAAGCGTAGGAAAAAATTGATATTTTCAAAAGTTTGCCCTCTTAATGTTCTTATCCCAATTTTCTTCGTATTAGTCTCCATCTGTCTTTCCCTCTACTTTTCTCTTTCTCTTTCCCTTTCTATTTATCTTTCCTTTCATTTCCGTTTCCTTTTTCCTTTCCCATCACATTTCCGCTTCCCTTTCTCTACCGCTCTCTCCTACCGCTCCTTTTATGTCTTTCTCCTTTTTATTCCCCCTCTTATTCCTTCTCTAATTCCCTTTCTTACCGTCTCTCTCCCCATCCTCTTCATTCCATTTTTAATATATTCTCCCTCTCCTTTTCCGTCCCCTTGCTTTGCCTTTCCCAGTCTCATTACTCTTCCCCTTTCCCCAGGGAACTGGGTTTAGCATAACATACCCTGCATTCCACTTCTAATTTGATACCACCATTGCTTAAAAACATTCCGTGGACTAAGAATCACTATGAAAATATCTCTATATAGCAGACCCGGTCAGCACTTTCATTTTATATCAGTATTGCTCAGAAGCATCCCGGGCTCATCCGGGCCCACTTATTGACCCACATCTGGGAACTTGACCTAGAAACCATAATGGGTACGGTATCTGGAGACTTGACCAAGAAATCGTAATGGGTACGGCCCTACATGAGAGTCCGCTCAACACCTTTCCAATATCCCTAAGATATATCCCAGGGTTATCCGGGTCCACATATTGACCCATACCTTGTTACCCCACCTAGGAATCGTCATGCGCCGTGATTAAATAACAATATCACTGAGAAATTATCCGGGGCCATCCGGATCCACATTTTGACCCACATCTGGGGACCTGACCTAGGAATCATGAGTTCATCTCTATGTAAAAGCCCTGCCTTTCAGTTGACACCAATATCGTTCAGAAATTTTCCGGGGCCATCCCGGTCCACGTTTTGACCCACATTTAGGGATCAGACCTAGGAATCATAATTAGTTCATCTCTGTGTAAAGGCCCTGCTCAGCACTTTTCATTTGGTACCAATATCCCTGAGAAATATCCCGGTGTTGTCCGGATTCGCGTGTTGACCAACACCTTGGGACCCGACCTAGGGATCGTAATGAGTTCATTTCTATGTAAAATCCCTGCTAAAAACGCTTCATTTGATACTAATATCACTGAGAAATTTTCCGGGGTCATCCGGGTCCACGTTTTGACCCATATTTGGGGACCCGTCCTAAGCATCACAAATAAAATAGTTCTATGTTGAAGTCCTAATCAAGACCTTTCATTTGATACCAATATCACTCAATAACATCCGAGGTTCATCCGGGTCCACGGTGCAACCTATGTATATCTGGAGACCCGACCTAGGAATCACAATGAGTACTATTCTATGTAAATTCTCTGTTCAATACCTTTCATTTGATACCAATATCGCTCAGAAACATTCGAGGGTCATCCGGGTCCACGTTTTGACCCATATTTGGAGACCCGACCTAGGAATCAAAATGAGTACTATTCTATGTAAATTCTCTGCTCAATACCTTTCATTTGATACCAATATCGCTCAGAAACATTCGAGGGTCATCCGGGTCCACGTTTTGACCCATATCTGGAGACCCGACCTAGGAATCACAATGAGTACTATTCTATGTAAATTCTCTCATCAATACCTTTCATTTGATGCCAATATCGTCCAAAAATATTCAGGGGAAAGCCGGATCCACGTTTTGACCTTTTGACCTATATCTCGGGAACCGACTTCCGGATTTGAAAAAAATATGTATATAAACCATCTAGGGCAAGGTACTAAGCTGGTGTGTAAATTTGGTCAAAATCAAGATATTTCATTTACAGAAAATGTATTTTGTTTTTAATGTTTTTGATATTTCAAAAATTTTCATTAGATTTTGAACATTTTAATTGTTAACATTCATTTTCAATTTTTATAATAAATATACATACATATATAATTAAAAATATATGTACATATAAAATATTTTAATTAACCACTAAAAAGGCTTCTAAGAGTAGAGTAAGCATTGCCTACTGCTGCATTTATGTGCATGTAAGATCAGAGTTGACAACAAATCCCAGGTTAGTAACTTTCGACACCAGTTTGAGAGCGTGCTCACCAATATACAGTGAGGGAACTTCTGAAGGTTTCTTACAAATAGGTAGGCTTGCCATAATTTTTTCACCCCGATGCCTGACTAAAGCGAAATGAAAACAGCCTAAAGTTAGAAAACCATAAAATTCATTCAAGTATATTTAGCAGTCTAATAGCCCAGTTAGTCGAGAACGTGTGGCTCGCTGACGCAAACGCCCGTATGCAATTTTTAGGATTTGTTGAGCCCGTAGGGCAACGGAGCAATCAGCTGCTTTACTCACACATATTTACATATCGTCGTACCATACGAAAACTAACATCATATTTTTTATGGCTGACGAAAAGTAACAATGTTCGACTTTTGGCTGACGAAAAATAACAAAATCAACTTTTGGCTGACGAAAAGTAAAAAAATCGACTTTTGGCTGACGAAACCTATCAATTTTGTTTAAACAACAACAATTTTAATGTAAAAACAGTATATGGCTAGCGTAGAACTAAACTGGTCTATCTAAAATTTTTTCAGAAATCGAGTTATGTACATTTTTGAACTTGAAAATCATAAATTTATCCGTGCAAACTTGATGTAGGTCTTATTTCTGCACCAAAGTGTCCAAACGATAAAAATGTCACTTTAGCATTCACGTCCTTTTGTCATTTCAAGAAATTCTAAAGTGGTCCAACTAGCATAGACCAAGGATGGGCATTTTTGCATTACCATTCAAAGTGCATTACCATTCAATAGTGAATGGTAGTGCAAAATTGGTTTGCATTACCATTCAGTAGGGAATGGGAATGCAAATTTGGTTTGCATTACCATTCAGTAGTGAATGGGAATGAAAATGTGGTTTGCATTACCATTCAGTAGTGAATGGGAATGCAAATGTGGTTCGCATTACCATTCAGTAGTGAATGGGAATGCAAATGTGGTTTGCATTACCATTCAGTAGGGAATGGTAATGCAAATGTGATTTGCACTACCATTCAATAGTGAATGCGAATGCAAAGGTGAATGCATTCCCATTCATTGCATTCCCACTGCAAATGTGATTTGCACTGGACTAGTACTCTATTCGGAAAAGTTGGTCTGAGAGGCATCCTCTTTCATAATAACTAGCGTTTGTTCGTGTTGAGTAAAATTTTTTGTAAATTTGTTGAACTGTGTAATTATAACCTCAGAAGTTGAAAGAAATACTTTTACTTACAGGTATAACATAGAACATATGTATGCTCGCTTCAAACTTTTATAGTGTAAGTGTGTAGATTGTGGTATATACTCTTTTGCTTTTCCACTTATTACCTACATATTTTCCTTTTTTCCTATTAATATCTATTCTACCTTATAATGTCGTGCAGTTATCAGAATTGCTCATTGAAAAGCGATAAGGAACAGTTCGTTTCTTGCTGGCTGTGTGATGGGCTTGCCCATATGAAGTGCGCTGGCCTGACGGGTAGGGTTCTTGATGCAATTAAAGAGAACAAGGGAGTGCGCTGGTCGTGTTTAAAATGCAGATCAACAGATGTTGATCTTTTCAAATTTTTTAGACACACAAGAAATGGCTTTTCCGAATTATCAAAGGAGTTATCGGCTCTAAATGATAAATTTAAAAGGCACGAGGAAATGTTTAGTTCCTTCGCGTTGCCAAAACCTTTAAAGAAAACCAAAGCCATTAACCCGCGTAATGAAGAGGTTCAGAGCAACCTTCAGGTCGAATCGGCTGAGCTTTCCGTCGAATTAATCGATTTGGCTTCACCTGGTCCCTACATCGACAAACCTTGTTCCTCCAAAACTGCTTTAGCTGAACAAACGTCTCGGGAAAATTTCGTAACTCCCTCGATCGCTCTTGCATCAAAAGCCAAGGAGCCTGTTCCGAAAGCCAAGGAGCCTGTTACGAAAGCCAAGGAGCCTGTTCCGAAAGCCAAGGAGCCTGTTCCGAAGGCCAAAGAATTGATTATCGTTCCGCGTGATAAATCAGTTTTTGTATCTAGATTTCATAAAGATACAACTGTTGAAGACCTGAAGGCTTTCATATCATCTAAAATTGTTCCTGAAAAACTTTTCGTTAAAAAATTCAATTTTAATTATGAAAGAAATGTAGCTTCTTTCAAAATTGACGTCTCGCCTAAATATTATGACACCGTTTTAAAGAAAACATTTTGGCCAGCCGGGACCTTTGTCCGCGAATTTGAAGAAAGGCCTAGATCCGTTAATAACAACTTACCAAAACTCGTCCTGCCTAGCAATAGCTCAAAAAACTAATAAATAAATCTGCCCTAAACATTTACTATCAAAATGTTCGGGGCTTAAATACTAAACTTACAGACTTTTATCTAAAAACTTTTAATTGTAACTTTCAAATAATTTCTTTTACCGAAACATGGCTTAAACCTCATATTTTTAATTCGGAAATCTTTAGTAAAGAATACCAAGTGTACAGAAATGATCGCTTGAACAGGGTCGGTGGAGGGGTACTAATTGCGGTTCATTCCTCAATTCCATCTGAAGAAATTAATGTAGCTGCAGGGGAATCCATTGAGTTCTTGTGCATTCGGATAAAAGCTGGCAAAGGCCATATTTACCTGGCAGTTATTTACATTCCTCCTTCTTCCGAACAGTCAGTTTACTTTCAAAGTGTTTCCTTGCTGAAACGTGTCGAGTCAAAAAAGACGCCCTTGGATTCTTTTATAGTCTTGGGCGACTTTAATCTTCCGCACGTTTCATGGAGCGAGGAAAACAATGAAATCATGCCGATTACATCTAAGGCTAATTGTACTGACTTTTTAGAAGAAATGTCGGATCTCTGTCTTCATCAGGTAAACGTCATTAAAAACAAATTCGGAAAGGTACTTGATTTGATATTTGTAGACGACGTTTCTAATTACTATGTGAATAGAACTGACCCTCTTATTTTCCCTGAAGATACTTACCATCCTTCATTGGAGTTAATACACGAAATTATAAGCGATGATGATCATTGTTGCTCAAAAACGTCTGATTCGTGTTTTCGTTTTAACTTTGCTATGGCTAATTATAAAAAACTTAATAGTGAACTATCTAAACTAGTCTGGCCAAACTATGATGGCAACGTTGAACAAAATGTTTTGCATTTTATTAACACGATCCACTGTCTGTTTGATAAATTTGTACCCAAACAGAAATACATATATGTTGAGCCCCTGCATCTGTGGGAAACTAAAGACTTGAGAGCCTTAAAAAATAAGAAATCTCGCATTTTTAAATTATATAAGAAGACAGGCTTGCGGAAAGTCTACCTTCAATACTCAACTTTACGACATAAATATTTTGCATTGAACAAAAAGTGCTACAATGATTATCTGAGAAAAATGAAAATGAACATTTTTCGTAACCCTAAATCGTTTTATGGTTTTGTGAATTCAAAACGCAGAGTGAGCGGATTTCCCTCATCTATGAGTTTTCGGGATTGTGTGTCTAGTGATAATCAAAGCATTGCCAATCTCTTTGCACAATTTTTCGAATCTAATTATTCCAAAGATAATTTAAATTTCAGCATATACCCGTACCATCTTTCTCAAAATAATACAATTAATGTTACCTATATAAATTCAGATGAAGTTTTAGATCACCTTAAATCACTGAAAGAGTCTTTTAGTTATGGTCCGGATATGATCCCCGCATGTTTCCTTAAAAAATGTGCGGATCATATTCATCTACCTTTGTCAAAGCTATTCAACTTGTCATTGAAATTTGGTATTTTTCCTACTGCTTGGAAAGAATCCTTCATTATTCCTTTACATAAAAGCGGTATTAGATCTTCGATTGAAAATTATCGAGGCATAGCAAAATTGTCTGTTATCCCAAAACTGTTTGAGTTGATTATAAGCAACCAGATAAAAAACTCGATTGAGTCATTGATTGTGAACTCTCAGCATGGTTTCTGTAGGGGTAAATCAACCATCACTAACCTTCTGGAATTTACAACAAGTGTTTCTAATGGGTTCAGGGAAAATGCTAAAACGGATGTTATTTATACTGACTTTAGTAAAGCCTTTGACAAGGTTAATCACAATTTACTTATCCACAAGCTTCAACTACTGGGTTTTCAACCTATCCTCCTAAACTGGATTTCTTCTTACATTTCTAACAGAACACAAAGAGTTGTTTATAAGAATGCATATTCATTTAGTATTTATGTGTCCTCTGGGGTTCCGCAGGGCAGCCATCTCGGACCGACTCTGTTCTTGTTGTTCATTAACGACATCTCATGTGCTATAAATTATTCTAAAGTTTTAATGTACGCAGATGATGTGAAACTTTTCAGGTCCTACACCACACCGGAGGAAAGATCGCTCCTTCAAAATGATTTAAACGGTATGGTTACGTGGTGCAATATAAATCTTATGCCACTAAATCTAAATAAATGTAAATTTATGTGCTTTTCGCGGAGTAATGTCGAACCCATAGCTTACGCCATTAATAATCATGATCTGGAGCGAGTTTATGAGTTTGTCGACTTAGGTGTAAGATTCGATTATAAACTTAATTTCAACCTTCACATCAACGTCATGATAAATAAAGCTAAAAGTGTTCTAGCGTTTGTAAAACGTTGGTCTAAGGAATTTAGTGACCCCTACGTAACTAAAGCCCTTTTCACAACCTTAGTAAGACCGACACTAGAATACGCATCTATAATCTGGAATCCGAGTTACAAAATTCATTCTGATCGACTTGAATCGATTCAAAAACAATTTTTACTTTTTGCATTAAGAAATTTGAATTGGAACCCTCATTGCAATCTTCCTTCGTACACTAGTCGCTTAAAACTTATTAACCTTCCAACTTTAGCTAGTCGTAGGGAAACTCTGGGTGTAATATTCGTAACGAAACTGCTGAAGGGATCAATAAATAGTCCATTTCTTCTTTCTGAAATAAGTTTAAACATTCCTGCCCGTCCATC
Organism: Urophora cardui; assembly: GCA_960531455.1. NCBI lineage: Eukaryota > Metazoa > Arthropoda > Insecta > Diptera > Tephritidae > Urophora > Urophora cardui. The sequence goes on from OY482672.1 coordinate 101,467,412, forward strand.
AAGACATTACCAGCCCATATTTTTAAAACAATGTAAAACTAATTTTGAATTATATGAGCCATTCCGATATCTATGCAAAAGTTTTAACACATACTCTACCTACTTTGACATCTCTGACTCTCTATCCATTATAAGGAAAACTCTTCTTTCAATTCTTAACAAATAACAATTTGTCTACTAGATATAGTTTCCTTCTACTAATTTAGGATAATATGTATTTTATTGTTAACTAAGTAATTGCTTCTAAGTGTATATATAAACTTAAGTATGTGTAATCAGCTGATGAATTTATATTCTGTAGCTGAGCAGCATAAGAACTCGACGTTTAACAAACTCCAGCCACTCAACACCTTGGCAAAATTAAAAATATATATCCGTGCGTCATGCGGATTGCGCCCCTCGCGGCGGTCGGGCGGGATATGGAGGGTAAACCGTTGGGAATTATTATTATTATTATTATTATTATTATATTACCATGCCGTGTTGGTTTCCCTTTACTTTGCTAAGCCTAATTCCATATTTATAATATCCCATAAACTTCCTTTCCGTTAATAAATAGATTAGCCACTTAATACCTTAACTATGGTCACAGGTTTTAACTGCTATTAAATGATGAATGGTTGTCCAAATCACTCGCACTCATTTTTAATTAATAGTCCAAATCACATTTGCAGTGGGAATGCAATGAATGGGAATGCATTCACCTTTGCATTCGCATTCACTATTGAATGGTAGTGCAAGCCACATTTGCATTCCCATTCACTACTGAATGGTAGTGCAAGCCACATTTGCATTCCCATTCACTACTGAATGGTAATGCGAACCACATTTGCATTCCCATTCACTACTGAATGGTAATGCAAACCACATTTTCATTGCAATTCACTACTGAATGGTAATGCAAACCAAATTTGCATTCCCATTCGCTACTGAATGGTAATGCAAATCAATTTTGCACTACCACTCATCATTGATTGGTGGCTGCAAGGCTGAATGCAATCAAAATTGAATGCAGCTTGCCCAACCCTGGCATAGACTACCATAGACCAGTATGATCTTACACCAGATGAGTGGATGGAATTGGTTAAAAATTGTAGAAAGCATGCTCTTTTTGATGTTAATAATATGGTGGGGAAATTTATGTCATTTGACGAACTACGACCAATGTTCAGGGACTACCAGAGTATAGCAGACGACGGCGCAAAAGTTTCCCAAATGCGAAAGGCAAAATTTGTCAAGGGTGAATCTGTGATCCAGTTTAATGATGATTATTTTGAAACATAAATCCGTCGATATAAAGAAATCTAGCGTGAACCTACATGATTTCATAGAGTTCTTGCAGAATTTTACACCAGATCAGGGCAGCGACATACGCGTTTTGAAATTCAAAAAAATGCAGGACATAAAAAAAAATTTGAAATTTGTACCACCGATTCATCACCCCTTTTACCTGTCTCTCCACATGTAACTAAGCCGCAGAGATGAAACAGAAAACAATCTAGAAGATTTTCTACCAGCCCGCCGTGGATAAAACTAGGTTACTGTTACTTTTAGTGCAGAGGTGATCATTTACGAACATGTGTATGTTATTTTTGCAATTAAAGTACTTCCTTTCACATAGTTTTTGTTGTTTTATTCATATAATTTCCAATTTGTAGTTCAAACTTCCTTAAAAATTTAAAATTCTGAAGTGGTCTATGTAACAAGTTTTCTTGTTAAAAACAAATATTATATAAAAAAACGTTTCTATAATAATTATTTTTAATGCAGAATGTTAAGTTAACTGTTAAGCTAACATAATAATTTACAATATTCACTTAACATAGATCAACAATCGCACACCGCATTAAAACGCGTTTCACCTGTTTTCTCCATTTTTGTATTTTGTTAGATAGACCAGTTTAGTTCTACGCCAGCCATATAATTGCTGATACTTTTCGTCAGCCAAAAGTTGATTTTGTTATTTTTCGTCGGCCAAAAGTCGATTTTGTTACTTTTCGTCGGCCAAAAGTTGGTTTTGTTATTTTTCGTCGGCCAAAAGTCGAACTTAAATTGAAATTAAATTGATAGCTTTCGCCAGAAATTTTAAATATGATAGTTTTCGTATGGTACGACGATATATATATAATTTGTTTACATTTTGGCAGGGTTGCCATTTAGTCATTTTTGAACAAACAAGATTTTTACTAATCTTCAAAGTGTTATCCGGATTACTCTTCAATACACAACTGTGCATTATTTGCCAAATGGCAAGAAAATATTAATTTAATCGTTTTTAAAGTTGTCGTTGACGACTTTGTTTTGATTAATTTAGTTACTTTTTACGGCTTAGTTGGTAATTAAAACACATTTTTCTTGTAATTTTGTTGCTTCCCTATTTATTTCCATCACACCTTGGTGATAGTTATCAAGGGTTAAAACATGGGTATGTTCAGAAACGCAGCATGAAACGCAACAGCGGCAGTAATTATATTTTTGATGATCGTGATGAGCGACGCTTCATGCGAAATTTACGTTTATGAACGCTCTGCTTGTACTACAAAATCAGGTTGCGCTTCAAACTGAGTTTCTGAACAAAGCCTATAAAATAACCAAAAACACAGTCAGAACATTAAATTTACAAAATTGAAAATCCATAAAAAAATTATATTGGGAAGCAACAAGATTCTCACAAAAATGTGTGTTTAATTAAGAAATCTGTACGGAGTTTCTGTAACTCATATATTTTCTAGTATAAATAGGTGGTGACAAAGTGTGGATCGTATTAGTGTGACATCACTTCAATTGACACTTTCCCCGGTTTTGTTACAGAAACTCAGATCTATTGTGGCAATTTATAACTTTTTAATGTAGAAAAGTTGCACAAGAAGACCACCAAGAGTTATCAATTAAGAAAATTCAGCCACCATATGTGGTTAAATACAATTTTTGCTTTAATTTTCAGTAATATCTTCATTTATTAGGAGCGTTCAATATCTCAAAATTTTTACATATTTTTACGAATAGTTACGAATTTATGTTCAATAACCCAAAAAATTCGAAAAAGAGGGCCAAATTGAGAGAGTAAGACCTCGAGAGAGTTGATAAAAGATAAAAGTAAAATTTTCACTTGCAACTACTTGCAGCTTTAAAAAAATAGGTGTCAAAAATATATGATCACAAAAATTTCAATTGGAAATATACAAACATTTTAAACGCAAATTGCTAATTGTATACTAAATAAATTGTGGAATAGCCAAAGTTGGTTTTTGTTTTCCTAATTCAGTTATTTCCATTCATTTCCAACTTCAAAAATTTCAATTACAACCTAACCTAAAAGTTAAATTGCCAAAACAGCGTATCAGCTGTTTTCTTGCGAATGTTTACTATTTGTATTCAATTACTTCAATTTGACATTGATGCTCTTTTTGCAAGTACTTGCAAGTAAAGTTGTTGAACAAAGCTATTACCTTTTTATTAATTTATATACATATGTATATATTTACATTTTGTTTGGGATTTAAAAAAAAAATTTATAAAAGTTTTCTTTCCTTTCTTTTTAAAAATTAAAGTAATAAAGTAATAAATGGTTCGTGTAAGTAGACATACTATTTTTTCCATGTGAACACATTTATGTTTGTTCGATAACATTTTAGAATCTTGCTGAGTTAGTTGTATAATGCTGTGAAAATTACTGTTTAAATATTTAATAACTAAAAATGTTCAACCGGCAACCCTTCTACCTTACAACCGTGCGAGCGATCAGCTGACACGCTTTTACGTAAAAAATCTAAATGATTTTGATTTCTGCGGTACGGGCGTCTGCGTCGTCCATCGTTGAATAATCGTTTACATACAAATCCCAATGAATAGGTTGTATCAGCTGACACGGTACACGGGTTTACGTTCTCGACTAACTGGACTATAAAAATTACAAGTTTATATATGTAAATTTATCACATTTAAAAAGCAATTCACAATTCATTGATATTCTTTTGTCAAATATGGGCTATGAATTTGTCTTTTTATGCTTACTAATTCTATTAGATTCTTCTGTTGATGACTTATCTAAATTATGTTGAAGTAAATAGCACCAAAAAACACAAGTATAAATGACAAATAATTGCGACAATTCGAACAAATGGGGTTATATATTGCACCAGAACTTTATCTGGTTTTATTGTCCTAAAATCGTAGTTATTGCATTCACTGGGGAGTGTACTAAAAAACTGAGTACGCCACTCGCTTTAACGGTTAACTCTACGTATACCTAAACATCAAATTTTTATCTTGTGCAAAATCATAAATTTTTTCATACATAAATCTAAACTTGCTTTGAAATACTTGATAATCGAGAGAGTATCTCTGCCATGAAAAAAGCTTCTCACAAAAAATGCATTCGCCGTTCGGAGCCGGCATAAAACTGTAGGTCCACCCAATTAGTAGGAAAAACAAAAAGGAGCACACCTCGAATTGGGAGAGAAGCTCGGCCATAAAACTCGTCAGAGTTATAATAGCGCCATTTTATTATATTATATTATTATTATTATGTGCAAAGATTTTGTCTGAGGGGGCCCCTAGTGAATAATTTTCCCATTTCCATTTTAACCCTCTATCTGCATTGTTAATTGATATTTTCCACATGTGTTTCCAAACAAGGATTAAAAACAGGTATTTGCGTGGGGGTTAAAGTCTACCGCAAAGAAATTCCTTATTAAATTCTGTAGAAGAAGTCCGAGCTCAAAAATTTCATTTGAGGTCATTTTTTATAAGATATTTTCGATAAAGTAATTGCACCTCCAGCTAAAACCATAAAACTTTAACCCCCTCTAAAAAAAACAGACCCTCTGGACTAGTACTCTGTGTTGGAAAGTTGATCTGGGAGACATCCTCTTCCATAATTAACAGCGTTTGTTCGTGTTGAGTAAAATTTTTGTAAATTTGTTGGACCGTGTAATCGCACGAGACTTAAACTTACGCTGTGTTTACACTCGACAAAATTACATATCTAATGTTCATACGGTTTTGAATAAAACGAAATAAAATTTATACAATACATATATCAATGTACACAAAAAAACTTTTCAAAATGCCTGACAAAATTCTTTAGGCGCCTGATTACCTGACAAAGTATGTAATGCCTGACAATCAGGCCAAAAGCTTGACGTATGGCAAGCCTAAAAATAGGTAACACATAACACTTATTGACATTGAGGCTGAGGCCATTTTCAGAGGCCCAGAACTTAATGGTAGATAGATCCTGATTGAAAATGAAGCCTAGGTTCACAGCTTGATCGAGAGGACTGGACATATATAGTTGGATGTCATCCGCGTATGCATGAATACGAGCATGCGGGCATACAGACAGGACGTCATTTACAAACATGCTAAATAATAATGGCCCCAAAATAGATCCCTAGGGGACACCAGACAATATTGGACGCAGTGAAGACAAATTGAAATCAACCTTGACACGTTGAGACCTGCCTGTCAAATAATTCCTCATCAAATTCACCGCGGACGGACTGAAACCAAAATTATTGCCCAATTTAAGGCAAAGCAGTTCATGCTCAACTGAGTCGAAAGCTCTAGAGAAGTCTAGTAAGCATAGCAACGTTAAGTATTTCTTGTCAAAAACAATTCTTAGATCGTCCAATATTTTTATCATAGCTGTTGCTTGGCTCTAAACCCAGACTGAAACTGGGATAATAAGTTCAACGCATTAATATGGCGGTAGATTTGCTCAGACATTAACGACTCAGCAGGTCTCAGGTCTCAGGTCTGAAATCACAAGGGCTGGCTGCAGACCTACTTTCGCAATAGGAAGGATAGTGGCAACTTTCCACGCATCAGGGAAGCAAGACGTTGTTAACCCTCGAGTACTCGCGCCTCGTAGAGTAACACGGATTCTCGCACATGAGCATTTTGCTCACTCGCTCTTGTAATGTAATTTTTTAATGCATTTACATTGTTAAACATTTCCTTTTTGTCGTAGAAATATTACTAACTAATTGTTTTTGAAAAAGCATATTTATTTAAGATTCACCTTTTAAAATTTTAGTAAATCAATCGAATAAAACATAAATTGGCCATTTCACATTTCCCAAGTAGTACATTAACAAAAATATTTATTGAAAAAAAAAATAACTAAATAAAATTATAAAATCAGTCTGCGTTATGATTCACATTAATGTTGCTTTCGAAGCAAAATAAGTGCGTATATGTTACATGTTCCGTGCAGAGTAATTTTGCACTTAAAGTTCACCCTCTGTTTTGAACGCCTATTTTTACTCCTTAGGGAAAGCTCGCAAAAGTCAGGCTTTTTAATATGCTCACTTATGTTGTCCTCCTTCTCCAAACTATCGGCGGATTGTTCAGAAGTAGTGTTGTAATCACTTTTTTCTGTTTCGCCATCACTCTGTTGAAATAATTAATTTTCGTCATTGTCTAAGCCTTCGTAATATAACACTTCTTCCAACCAAGAAGCAAGTTGTGAAGAGGCCCTGCCACAATGACGCCTGCATTCCATTTCAACAGTACTTGCAAATGCAAATGAAAATATTGCAAAAATAATAAATATCAGCGTTAAACCCTAGGTTTCCAATAAAAAAGATTAAACATAAAATACTTACATCGTTTCTCGCGCAATGAGCAAATTGCCGCTCTCAAAAAACAATCTCCCATTTGAAGCTGTGATGGTGCACTAACGAAAAGAAACACTCGTCAAAGTGTGAAGCACAACCACCTGCGAAGGTACTCAACACACCAAGTGCCACAAATCCATAGAACATAGAAATTTCGCGAAATAAAAAATTGCTTGAGCAAAATGCTCATAGCGCGAGTGCTCGAGGGTTAAAATATGATTTATTATATGCGTAAGGGTTGGCAGAATAACAGGTAGTATAATTTTTATGAATTTAATTGGAGTTCCATCCTCTCCAGTTGCATTTGACCGTATTTTATAGACACTTTTTTCAACATCAAGTTCAGACCAAGGCTGCTCAACGAAATGAACAAAATAATTTTGTTTCAAAAAATATCCAAAAATTATTTTGTTTTGCTAATTATCAGAAACAAAATTTTTTCGTTTCAAAAATTATCAATAAACCTTTAATCAGAATAATTTTGTTTCGTTGATAACAAAAAAATTAACAAAAATTGTATTTGTTTTTATTCATGTACGTATGTACATACATACAAACATATGTAAAATTTCTTTTCGTCATAGAAAACGAAATTATTGAAAAGTCAATTTTTTTTTTAAATTTGAAACTATATTTTTTTGAAATAATTGTTTTGATAATTATCAAAACAAAAAAAAATTTGTTAATTTTTTTTGATAACAGTTGAAACGAAATGGATTTTGTTATGCTTTTTACGTTTATAAAATCGAATATTTTAACAGAAACAAAATTTTTTTTTAATTGTTGGGGTAAGTGGAAAAAAATTCAACAACTATTTACAGCGAAGGTTGAGTGTATAGCTATTTCACGAAAAACCATTTTCGATCATCAGCACTCTTTTCGGAAGTGGATGCACCGGGGACCACCACTTACCACCACTTACCCCAACAATTAAAAATTGAATTAAAAATAAAAATTTCGTGCTAAGCACTAAAAACTCTTTCAAGCAAAATTTTTTTTTGTTTATTGTTAAAAAATAACGTTATTTTGCAGCCTTGGTTCACACACTGAACTGAACTCAAACATCTGACCAACTGGCATTTAACACGCACTAGACATAGGGATACGAGAACAGGGGGAAGGTACACTATTTTCGAAAGCTTCATTCAAAGTGTCTGGACTAAGCGTACATGGCGACTTATCACTAACATGAACCCGCAACGCTTTCAGATTACGCCACAGGACATTGTTGGGTCGGGAGGGGCAGCGCTTTTTTGAGAAATAGTTTCGTTTTTCACGCCCAACAATAAGGGTAGCTTCATTTCGTGCTATTTTAAATGCACTCCATTTTATATCATATTGAGAATAGACTCATCTTATCTCCTTGAGCGCATTCCTTTCCATATTCCTGATAGGACACTCCGTAGTAGTGATATTCTTTATATTGAGCGAGTTAGAATGCTCTATGCGTATAATGCTCCGATTCTTAGAGCACTGAAGGAACTCAATAACATTGCACATTCCCTAGATTTAAATTTTTCGTTATCTAAGTCCGCAATTAAGTTAATTTTAAATGAATTTATACAATAACAAATATTGTTTTTTTTTTTCTTTTCTTTTTCCTCATCTTTTTTTTAATTCTTAAGTTAGTCTGTAAGTATCTTTATATACATAGACTATTTGCTAAATAAATAAAAGAATAAATAAATATCTGTCCTGTCCCTTTACCACGCAGAGTATGCTTTGCATCGCTTTTTAATGGCTGTTCGAACCTTGTTGTTAAACCACGGACAGGATGAGTATTTTTTTAACACTCTTTTTGCTGGAACATGAGTGGTAAAGGCCTCCAGAATTGCTCTATTAAGAAAGGAGAGCTTTTCATCTACTGAGCTGAAACCCCAACTAATAGACCAGTTTACTTTTGACAAATCACTAAAGAGGCTATTGACATTTATGTTGCGATAGTCCAGAAAAGAGTGCGGGTCATTATTGCGGTCAAGTTTTATGTCAAATGAAAAAAATATCAGATCATGGTCAGATATAAACGATACTTGGTCAAACTTTAAAACGATCGCAGGGTCAGATACCATAAAATAATCGAGGAGACTTGGACAACAGTTATTTCCAAACCTTGTGGGAACAGACACATTAACAAAAGACAAACCAACACCAGCTACATTATCAGTAAGACTAGAGCTATAGGAATCCTTATGTAACAAATTAACATTGAAGTCACCACACACAATAATATTATCAAAGTCAGTAGTAGGGTTGCCGGACGCACTGATTTGAACAGTACAATACTGATTTTTCGTGCCCCGTACTGATGGTTTTAAAAACGTTAAGAAATAGAGATTTTTTGGATTTTGTACTGATTTTTACTGATATTTATCACTGCACTGTTTTTAATTTTCCAACTGTTATCATTTGACGTTTGTAACCATGAAACAATTAGAGCCCGTGCACAATTGACTTCTACCTCGCTTTGCTTCAGAGTTTTGCTTTGACAGTTCCGTGTAGCATGTACTTTTCAAAGGGACATGTTCACAATTGAAGTGAAGCGAGTAAAGCAAAGTATAAAGTTAGCCATGTCTCAACTTTTTTACACTTTGACAAACATCTCCCCTTGTGTGTGTGTGTGTATGTTTGTATATCTACTCTTATTTTAGCGATTTCGCGCAATTTCGTGAAAAGTGAACAGATAAAAGTAAAAAATAACATTCGAATAAGCAGAAAAAAGCAAATTCCCCAAATAATTTACCAAAAATCAGGATTATAAATTAAAGCAAAAAAGTGAAGTGGAAATTGTCAGTGTTAATTGCAGCAAGCGTCTGGAATTTCGCTTTGCTTTAAGGTTTTTTCTATCAAAGTTGGAGCAGACAAAGCCAATTGTGTACGGGCTATTAGGAAGAAGGCAGCAACGCGAACGTTAAATGTCATAGAAACATTATTGACAGTTAACAATACGGAAACAAACACAAAATGCGTACTAAAGACAATTTGCTTCGCATATATTGTTTTTTTTTTTTTAAGGCAATGTACTGATTTTTTGGGAAAGGTATCTGGCAACCCTAGTCAGTAGAGACAGATGACATGTAACGAAAGCAGAAATGTTTACCGAACGAACGGATTCTATTTCGTTTTGTCAATTCACAATGCTAAATTATCAAAATGGTTTTGTTTAGTTATAAGTACCGCTTTACTTATTACTGTTGTAGCAGTAACATGATCCAACGGCAACACTGGAGTATTTGTAAGCTATTACAAATACTGCAGTGTTTGAATTCGCCGCGATTAAGAACGGCAACTAACTTTAAGAGCCCGTGCACAATTGGCTTTGTCTGCTCCAACTTTGATAGAAAAAACCTTAAAGCAAAGCGAAATTCCAGATGCTTGCTACAATTAACACTTTGACAATTTCCACTTCACTTCTTTGCTTTAATTTATAAACCTGATTTTTGGTAATATATTTGGGGAATTTGCTTTTTTCTGCTTATTCGAATGTTATTTTTTACTTTTCTCTGCTCACTTCTCACGAAATTGCGCGAAATCGCTAAAATAAGTGTAGATATACAAACATACACACACACACACAAGGGGAGATGTTTGTCAAAGTGGAAAAAAGTTGAAAGATGGCTAACTTTATACTTTGCTTTACTCGCTTCACCTCAATTGTGAACATGTCCCTTTAAAAAGCACATGCTGAACAGAACTGTCAAAGCAAAACTCTGAAGCAAAGCGAGGTAGAAGTCAATTGTGCACGGCTTATAAGTGATTCATAGCTTAGGTTGAAATTGAAACACTGAATAAAATTCAAGATATATCTGACTGTCGAAAAGTAAAGACGTGTGGTTTTTATTTTCTAATTAATTTTTATTCGTTATTACCGGCGGCGTGCGGGTATTTATAAAGCTCACAAACAAGAACATTTAGTGAGTTTATATGGCGACCGTGCCAAAAATTATCATGTGGACAAGAAAAAGAAAACCGCCCGGGAAGGCTTTATCACTTCAAATAAGTGAGAAAAATTAATAAAAGTTTAGAATGTAAAGTGAATTGCATACATACATTTTTTTAAGTTTGTGCCGCGTGGTTGGTGGTAGCATACAAGGCAATATGCCAGAAAATTAGCTCATCGAAAAATAAGTTACAAAAGAAAATATAAATGGCAAATAATTAGCCACACGAAAAAAAAATATAAAACATTAAAAATCCATACAAAAAAAAGTGATAAAAATACCCAAAAAAAAACTTGCAAAAAAATTATAAAACATTAAAAATCCATACAAAAAACTTTAAAAGACAAAAAACCTACAAAAAAAAAAAACCCCAAAAATATTTTTTATTAAAAACTAATAATTATGATAGCTAAATGCGTTTGTTGAAGCTACAAAAAGTACATACGAAAAAAGAACATTACAAGGTGAACTTTGGTACATATAGATACATACATATATACGCCACATGTCGTATACACTGAGAAAAATATACACATTTTTGAAAAGTTGAACGTAAAATTCTAAATTTTGCCAAAAAGTGCGAAACGAGAAAAAAAATACATATATATGTACATATATGTATGAGGTGGAAAAAGTACAGTTGAGAACAAACATAAAATTATACAGTTTGATACGAAAAATTACGAAAATCGAGAAAAATCTACGAACATAAACAATCAGCATATTGGTATCGGTATTGGTATTGGATGGTGTTGGTGGTGAGAAGAAAAATATATACATACAGTTATTTTTGCTAAAAATATATATATACGCTATTTGGTATGCGAACAAAAAACGGTACAAACTGGTGATTTTTATGGTATGTGACAAAAAACAATATAACATACATATGTACAACACACTAATATCGCATGTGAAAACTGTACCATACAAAAACGATGTGAAATACCATTTCGTGTGTCTGAAACTGTATAATATCATTTCGTGTGTTAGAAACTGTAAAGTACCATAAATTGTCGTTAAAACTGTACTCGGCATTGAACCATACCACCTTACCAAAATATACATAAAAAATTTAAAACAACAACTGTAATGGGCTAACGTCATAACAACAGCATCATAGGAACAGCACGGCATCAGAAACAACATCCAAGGCCACATACGGAAGAAGAAGGCAGCATAGCAACGACGATTGGGCGTTCAAGTAAAATAGATTAAGTGCATTAGTAGAGCTAGGCTTACATTTACATACATAAAGATTTTTCTCTTTTTATCCAATGTACATTGCCTACATACATATGTGTGTATATACATATACATAACATTTAATCTATTACCATTTCAATTATTTTTTTTGAACATCAAATTCTGTCTTACTTGCACAATTGCATTTGCATACATTTTTGACTTAATCGAAATTCCCTGCAGCGAAAGTCCAAACTAGTCAGCCAACCTACCAGTTAACTGACTAGATAAATTATGGGAGTTGCTCAACTAGATTCATAGGGGACAAATTGAGATTAGTTATGAAACAAGAAGTTTTCCCAAAAAAAAAGATTTAAATTAAAAACGAATGTATCCGGGGTTTCTGGAGGTTGCAATGAACACGTATGCAGTAAAAGTAAAGCAACTTCTTTATTGTTGTTGTAGTATTCGAACCCTGCGTAGTAGGCCCCTTGTAGATTTAGTTGGTTGTAAATTGTTAGATCATTAAATCAGGTGAATACCACAAATATAACATAGTTTGAGATGTTACTATAGCCCTGTATATTAGATACTACTTCAGCCATAGAAAAAAGTACATAATATGTTTGTATAAAGTCACAAAATCATCAATATAAATGTCAAGCTTAGAATGGTCAACGTGTTACTTATTCACAATGTTAATGTTAATTTTCCTAAATATGTATTTAATATGCAAGATCACAATCTAATGTACCTGAATTCTTTAATTTAAATATCATACTCTAATAACTAAATAAATGTATTAGAAACTTTATTTTGCAATTTTTATTTTCATTGGAGTAGCATGTAAAACTAGTCAGTCAACTGGTATAGTTCTGATATCTACACTGACTAGTCAGCAAATTGGTATGATGCTGGTGTGGATACTGACTAGTCAGTCAAGTGGTATGATGCTGGTATGGATACTGACTAGTCAGTCAAGTGGTATGACTCTGGTGTGGATACTGACAATTGCCATTTCCTAGGTCATCATCGTGTTAAAAATACCAGTTGCTAATATGGAAAAAAGATAGATGACTGACTAGTTGAGCTGTATGGCCAACTAGTTGTCAATTAGTTTACAACTAGTTGATTTCGCTGCAGGGTTAGTACGAATTAGTACATACATATGTACCTCTCACGCATATGTATGTATGTGACATTTAAAAATATATACATACGTTTCATAAAATATGAATACCATACGATTTAAAATGATTTACATACGATTTAAGTACAGCTTAATAGCTCATGCATTTTAATATATAAGTACATACTTTTTGAATTACATATACCTACATACTTATATTTGTTGCACTTGCACATAGCAAGAAAATAGGTATTCTATTTCTTAGTTATTTAATAAAACCAACCACCGCGCACACATTCATATTTGTTATTTTTATATACTTATGGAATCCCTATTCTAGAACTTGCATTTCTACACCGCATGAAAACAAAAATCGTACAATTTTTTTCTGAACTTTTGTTGTAATTATATGCATACATTGAAAATTATTGGTACAAACCATAAACATATAAACTTACAAATTGTACAATTTTTCTTTACATGCATTTATTTTGATACATTTTTTATACATTTCGATGCTTTTCAATACATTTGAATACGATACGATTTGGAACTTCGTATTACAATATATTTTCGATACTCTTCGAAACATTTTATATTTTTTTGAAACAAATTTGATATTTTTTTGATACATACATTTGATACGTTTGGAGCCAACTCAAGCTCAAACAACCGTCGGAAATAACCAGAATTTAAAACGCAAATCAACTTTTGAAAAAAAAAAACAAACAACAAGTCAGATCTTTGCTTGGAAAAATGTGCCAACAACAAATTTATGTGAAACGACCGGATTTACAAAATTCATAGGCAATCAAATTTTTAATTATGCTACTGTTGAGTCTCTAGCGGGCATACTCATCATATAAATAATCATTTTATCTTAAAATTTTCAGATATGTTTTTTTCGGAAATGTCACTCTAGATTTCATATTTTGATATATGCATTTCTTGATTTCACAGCAGAAGGCAGTACGTCAGGCCTATTTATACATACATACATTGGCGCTCACAAGGGGGGGGGGGGGGTTTGGGGTTAAACCCCCCCCCAAATTTCACAGCACCATAAAAAAATAATTTTATAAAAGATGGTACATGCACAAATATTTGTGTAAATACATGTTGTAAAATCTATGAATATTCGTTTATGTACATTGCGAATGTTTGTCAACAACTACTGATTATGTTTATAAACAAGCAGTGTGGAGACATTTCCCTAAAAGCATGCTGTGGATATTAGCTGAGGTTTGTTATACTCAGCTGTACTAGTACACAGAGTATTAAAGTTTTTATCACATAACGGTGGATTTTAACAGAATGACATAATCGACATAGATATAGTGTTGTGCTCAGGCCCCTATGAAGAAATTTGATAAAATTTTGGAAAATGTCACTTATTAAAGGTCAAACATTGAAAGTTTTATAGGTCATAACTCAGAAACCGTAGCATATATATCGACGAAATTTGGTTCGCGTAATTTACTTACTTAGGAAAATGTTTGGACGAAAAACTGCCAAAATCGATTGACGACCACGCCCAAATTTATATATGGGAACTTTTAATGGGCCTAATAAATATATTTTAATCGATATCTTTGTCAAATATAAAGATATGTCATTGAAATTTTGTGCCATAAATCCAACTATAGACATAAAACAAAAAATAGAAAAATGTTGGGAAATGGGCGTGGCACTGCCGCTTTTCAGACAAAGGAATCTACGAGATTTCGGAACCCATAACTCTACAAATAATTAAGATGTTATGACGAAAATCAGTTTTTACACTTTAATAACTTGTGGTAATACATGCTCAAAAATTTTACGAAATCGGTTTATGACCACGCCTACTTTTTAACAAAGATATTTCTGGAACACCCTTTGGGAATTTGTAACGTGACATCTTTGTAACTAGAAGTCATAAAGGAATGAAATTTTGCACTAACAATAATATTTATGTATATGCTTAGTTGGATGATTGATAAAAATTTTGAAAATGGACGTGGCTGCGCCCACTTTATGCCTCACTCGATTCATATAAAATACACCCTAATTGAACAAACGCAAACAAAAAATGAAAGAATACAGCTGAGTATCTAATGTTCGATTCCACTCGAACTTAGGCTTCCTTACTTGTTAGTTTTAGTTTAAATACAGAGAAAATGCAATGAATTGAGATTCAAAAGGTGCCTTTGTTTAAGGTCCACTCCCCAAACATAAATTTAAGTAAAAATTGTCTGGACGAGTTTTAATTTTTTTTTTTAATATTTTTCCGTTCGATATTGAACACCCCCCCCCCCCAAAATATTTTTGTGTGTGCGCCACTGCAGACATACATACACATATGTATTGTTGTGCATTATTGCGTTGATGAAGAAAAAACGCATGGCCGCTTATGATTCAATTGCTGCAACAGTTATTTTGTTTTTGCAAATCGAAACTTACAGTGCCTATCAAAATTTTTTGTACCATACATTTAAAATACTTAAAAATTTTTTTTACTTGCACGCATATACAGTGCACATAATATACAGTGCCTACAACAATTTTTCGGATTTTTTTACAATCTCAGTGCTAACTTCGCATAATTTCTTACCACCACAGTACATACGATATGTTGTTGCATTTTGAATTTACAGTGCTTAAAATAATTCTCCGCCGAACCATTTTGATTTTTTTTAAATACTGTCGAGATTTCTTTTTGACAAATTTTCTAATAATTATAATTCAGTTGGTGATTGTTAAAACAATATACAGATTTTTATTTTTCCTTTGGAATTTTCGAAGAATTTTAATGCAAACTACTAGCATTGCCATAGATGTCAGACAGCGAACAAGAGCCTAAAGAGCCAACGGAAACTCATACAGCGAGAGATTCTCTTGGTGAAGACTTTCGGGGGTTTAACAACGAGTCGAGTAGTTCGGATAGTTCGGGTATTACATTTTTTAATCCAGATAACGACGACATAAATATGGCAACGGCAGAACAGAAAAGAACGGCTATAAGCCTGTGGGCTAATATTATGCGTGAAAATTACAGTGGAGATCCACTATCGCTTGCATCATTCATTGACAAAATTAATTTAATAGTAGATTTAGCAGACACTTCTTTAACACCAACTTTAATCGCTTTTCTCAAATCGAAGCTAGAAGGCAAAGCGAGAGAGCCCCTGCCAATGCAAATCGATTCAGTAAGTCAAATAAAAGATGCGCTCTGTAATAAAATTAAACCAGATAACTCGAAAGTTGTCACGGGCAAAATTGCGGCATTAAAAGTAACCAACAACAATTACGCCGAGTTTGCGAAACAGGTAGAGGAACTTTCCGACTCGCTAGAACGTTCATTAATTATAGAAGGTATGACTCAAACGAAAGCGCATGAGATGGCCGTAGAACAAACCATAAAAGTCTGTAGACTTAACAGTCGATCAGACATGGTCAAATCGATACTGGCTTCGTCCACTTTTACTGATTCTAAAGATGTCGTAGCGAAAATGATTGTTGAAAGAGCAAACTCCATAATTGATGACAGTAATGTAATTAATATAACAGGCGTAACTTCAGATACAATTTTAACATTAGGAACAATACATACAAATTTGATATTCAAGAACATTTCTATTCCACATACTCTTCACGTTGTTGATGACAATTTTAATATACCATCGGACGGAATACTCGGAAAAGACTTTTTAAAAATAAACAAATGCATAATCGATTACGCAAATGACAAAATTCAAATTAGCTACGGGGCAAAAAGAGTTAACATGTCAATTTTACACACCACAACTTCAAATAGTTTAGTAATTCCACCGCGATGTGAAGTTTTCCGTATTTTTAATTTGGGTAATTCCAAAAATACAGTTTTTGTAGATTCTCATGAAATTGCTGATGGCGTTTTTACAGCCAAATGCACAGTCGATACAAATAATCCAATTTTGAAAGTTATAAATACTACAGATGAAGTAAAGTACATCAAAGAATGTAACTTAAAACAGAAGACATTAGCAACTTTAACGTTTACCAAATTAATAAAGCACCAAATAATTCAGATAGATTAGAAGAACTTACATCAATTTTAAAGAAACAAATGCCCTCGTATGCGAAAGAGAAACTCCTCGATCTATGCTTAAAATATCCCGATGTATTTGCACTTAAAACAGACTTAATGACTTTAAATAATTTTTACGAACAGAAACTTAGACTCTCAGACAAAACACCAGTTTACATTAAAAATTATAGATTGCCATATTCGCAACGGGAAGAAATCAACAAACAAGTTGACAATTTACTTCAGAATAATTTGATAGAGCACAGTCAATCTAATTACAATAGTCCATTAATATTGGTACCAAAGACAGACCCAACCGGACAGAAATCATACCGCATGTGCGTTGAATTCAGAGCAGTAAATAAAAAATTAATAGCAGACAAATTTCCGCTGGCACGAGTAGACGATATCTTAGATAATCTCGGTCGAGCGAAGTATTTTTCCACATTGGATTTGTATTCAGGTTTTCATCAAATTCCCCTTCACAAAGATTCTAGAGACATCACTTCCTTCAGCACTGACCGTGGTGCTTTTCGATGGAAAGTTTTACCATTCGGCTTAAATGTAGCCCCAAATTCTTTTTCCAGAATGATGTCAATTGCCTTTTCTGGTATATCACCCAACCAAGCGTTTTTATATGTAGACGACATAATAGTCATTGGATGTAGTGAGACTCATCACCTTAAGAATTTAGAAACAGTTTTTAAAACGTGTAGATAATTTAATCTGCGACTCAATCCTATCAAATGTAATTTCATGTGTTCAGAAGTGACGTTCTTAGGCCACAAGTGCTCAGCAGAAGGCCTACTCCCTGACGATTCTAAAATAATTGCAGTGAAGAAATACCCAAAACCTACAGATAAAGATGCAGTGCGACCATTCGTTGCTTTCGCGAATTATTATAGAAGGTTCATACCGAATTTTGCGTCAATAGCGGCGCCTCTGAATCGTCTTAGTAGGAAAAAAGTGGAGTTCAGGTGGGATGAATCTTGCGAAGCAGCATTTGAAAATTTACGAAAGTGTTTATTGTCTCCTAAAATTCTCCAATATCCAGATTTTAAGAAAGAATTTATCATTACAGTCGATGCATCAAAAATGGGTTGCGGTGCTATTCTAAGTCAAAATCACAATGGTAACGATTTACCAATTTGTTTCGCTTCCAAGGCATTTAGTATCTCAGAACAAAAGAAGGCAATCATTGAACTAGAACTTTTAGCAATATATTTCGATATCAAACAATTCCGACCCTACGTTTATGGAACACATTTCACTGTTAAGTCTGATCATCGTCCATTAGTTTACTTATTTAATATGAAGGACCCTTCATCAAAACTTTGAAGAATACGTTTAGAATTGTCTGAATGCAATTTTACAATAGAATATATTAAAGGAAAATCTAATGTCGGTGCAGATGCTCTGTCACGAATCACAATTGAAGAACTTAAAAATACGACAAATAAAGTTTTAGCGGTACAAACAAGGTCAATGACAAAACAAAACGAATTAACGCAACAACAACACGAAGACAAAGAAGAAGAAGAAAAGAGTATAAAACTACAGGTGTACGACAAATTTTCGTTTAATTTTTCTAAGAAAATCCCGAAGGTTAAAAGCCAAATATGTCATGACAAAAACGGTAAAATTGCAAATTTAAATATATATGCGCATTTAAAAAGAAAGAAACTCGAGTTACTTAATTTTGCGTGTGCTAACAAAATAATACATTTAGATGAATTACTTTTGAAGCTCCAAAAAGCAGCTGGCAAACGCAATATTATGAAATTAGAATGGCAAAAAGATGATGATTTTTTTTAAACATTTTTCGATATCAAATTTAAAAATAACCGGGAATAAAATCTTAAAACACTTAGAAATTATATTAACAGACCCAGTAGAAACAGTGACTGACAACGAAAAGAAACTTAAACTAATAACAATTTATCATAACGATCCGATAACAGGAGGACATTTCGGTAGCAAAAAGTTATATGCGAAGCTAAGAACGAAATACTATTGGAAAAACATGACGCGTAAAATCGCAAAATTTGTCAAAAATTGCGAAAAATGTCTCGTAAATAAAGTAAAGGCAAAATGTAAAGAAGAAATGGTACTTACTCCGACACCCTGTAAGCCATTTGATATTGTAGTTATCGATACGATTGGACCTTTGCCACAGTCAATGAATGGTAACAAGTTCGCAGTCACCATTATATGTGACTTGACAAAGTATTTAGTCACGATTGCAATACCCGATAAATCCGCTAGAACAGTTGCCACCGCTATCTTTGAAAATTTTATTTTAACTTACGGCACCATGAAAGAAATAAAAACCGAGTTCAAAAACGAACTTTTCTCGGAATTAACCAAACTTCTTAAAATTTCACATAAATTTTCTACATCATATCATCATGAGACTGTCGGCACAGTCGAAAGAAACCATCGCGTTTTTAACGAATATTTACGGGCATATTTGAATGAAAATTATAATGATTGGGATGTGTACTTACGATATTTTAATTTTTTACACAATACCACTACTAACGCAGTATTTGAAAACAAACTGACACCATATGATAATATTCGGCAATAAGGCAATTCTGCCAAATGAATTAAAAGCAGATAAAATTGATCCGATTTATAACGTAGAAAATTATGCTAAGGAAATAATATATCGTATGCAAAAAACACATTCACTCGCGAAAAATCTCGTTACAAAATTCAAAGTTAAAAATCAAACCGTATATAACCGAAAAGCGCAACCAACATCAGTTAAGATAGGTGATAAGGCTCTCTTACAAAAAGAGCCCAGGGACAAGCATGCAAGTATTTATACAGGGCCATACATGGTAACAAATATGGATGGCGTGAATGTAACTTTAATAATATAATATAATACAATGGCGCTATTATAACTCTGACGAGTTTTATGGCCGAGCTTCTCTCCCCAGGTGTGCTCCTTTTTGTTTTTTCCTACTAATTGGGTGGACCTACAGTTTTATGCCGGCTCCGAACGGCGAATGCATTTTTTGTGAGAAGCTTTTTCATGGCAGAAATACTCTCGGAGGGTATGCCGCCCACTGCCGGGAGGTGACCGCTGCTCTTAAAAAAACCCAATAATTGGATTTTTACTAATTAGAAAAATTGTTTTGGTGTTTTGCTCGGACCGTGGTTTGAACCCGAGACCTCTGGCATAGCAGGCGAGCACTCTACCCACTGCACCACAGCGGCCACTACAGTTTTTTAATGAATAAAATATATGCATATTTGAGGATTTTATACGCATTTGAATAATTTTTTTGTTAATTTTTCATAAAATTTTTTTCCAAATAATGCCTAAAAGTATGCTTCAATAGTTTTCAAACAATAGTTTTGTAGGAAAATTTTACTATAAATGCATATAAAATCCTTAAACATGCATATATTTTCTTCATTTAAAAACTGCGTAATAGTTCTTTTAATTCTCTGTAAGATGATGTAAAGATCATCTAATTCATTTAATACGATATATGAGTTATTGGGCTTGAAAAAAATGCCTATGGTGAAATTTCAACTTTGGTTGCACAAAAGTGCAATAACTGATGCAGATACGTGGAAATCGTGTATGAGAAAATTTTTCACCTATTTACTTTGAATGAAAGTGTTTATGTTGCTTTTTCACGCAGAATGGCTATTTTCGGAGTTATAAGGAAATAAATGTGCAAAACCATATATCTGAACAATCAGTTGTATGGGTGCTATATGTTATGGTGACCCGATCTTGACAATTTTCAGGGAGTAGATTAATGTCAATACAAGTAGAAATTCTCCAAAGTTTCATGTCCTTAGCTGTTTGAATAGCGAAGCTATACCCCAAAATGTCCACATCTGAAAAATCGGTTGTATGGCAGCTATATGTTATAGTCAACCGATTTCAATTAGTTTCAGATATAGTTAAGGCAATACTAAAATATTGTCACGTGCAAAGTTTTGGCAATCTATCTCATAAACTGACTGAGTTATTAACAAAAAAGTCCAAATTGATGGTAATTTTTAAATACCGTTATCTCGAAAACCGGAGCCAATTTATGAAAACTAAGGGCGGCGTTGAATTTAGAATGCCCCAATTAAGTAAGAGCAACTGTCAAAATTTTTATGCGCGTAAAGGGTTCAAAGCCTGAGTAAAGTTTATAGACGGAAAAAAAAATACCTTCAGAGCTCTGAAATTTCTTTCCTAATATCTCGAAAACAAGAGCTAACTTTGACTTTCTGTAAATGCCATCGTATTCTACAGTCAAAAATTTAGTTGGGGTGTCTCGGCGTTTCGCTGTGATATTTTGACCTCCCTACAGTGTTATTGTTATTAAAAGAAAGGGTGTTCAGTTTTACCTATTATTATACATTTTTTTAAATTCATACATTGAATATTTTTGTAAAATTTCTACATTTAATCAATCTAGATTTGTACCCTTTCGGGAACAATTGGTCTACATTTATACCCGTGCGGGAACAATCGGGGACTAATTGTGGACCGATTGTTTCCGAAAGAGATGAATCTGGGACAAATCTCTTTCGGGATTAATCGCACATTTTTTTGCAGGGTATGGCGGACAAACATACATATATGTACATACGTACATGTAAATTTTTAACATTCGCTGCGCAAACATGCGATAGCCACACACGATGTTGTTTGGCCACTTGTTCAGCGACGACTAAATAATTTTTTAAACAAAGAGCGCAACCTGTCTGTGTGAAGAGCAGAGATCCCCAAAACTCTAACTGCAGCAGTGTTAGTAACTGCAGCAGTATTAGTGAAAAACGTCGCATCGTTCAGTAGCTTGCGGGCAAGCAAAAAGACAACAACGTGCACGCATATATTTTTCGCTTTTATGCGCTGCTATACCACGTCGCACAATGAAAACGAAGTATGCGTGTACGTTCGTATGAAAACGAAGTATGCGTGTACGTTGTTATCTTTTTGCTTGCCCGCAAGCAACTGAATCGTCGCACGGTCGTAGATGGTCACCTAACTTTTGCGCTCTTACTACGACAAAACGAGAGAGTATAACAATCTGTGTGAATTGAGCGGTGCACCTCAGTGCTATGAAACGAAGACCCCTGGTGAAGAGCATAACTTGTTTGTCTGATCTTAAGATCTATGAAACGCCGAGGTATGATGTATGCCAATACTTAGGCTACTGTATCCTTAAGTAGTCTTATAGCCCAGTTAGTCGAGAACGTGTGGTCCGCTCGCTGACGCAAACGCCCGTATGCAATTTTTAGGATTTTTTGAGCCCGTAGCAATCAGCTGTTTTACTCACACATATTTACATATATATATAGTTTGTTTACATTTTGGCAGGGTTTCCGTTTAGTCATTTTTGAACAAACAAGATTTTTACTAATCTTCAAAGTGTTATGCGGATTACTCTTCAATACACAACTGTGGATTATTTGCCAAATGACAAGAAAATACTAATTTAATCGTTTTTAAAGTTGTCGTTGACGACTTTTTTTTTTTTTTATTAATTTAGTTACTTTTTTACGGCTTAGTTGGCAATATTGTTGCTGCCCAATATCTTTCCATCACACCTTGGTGATAGTTATCAAGGACTAAAACATAAAATAGCAAAAAACACAGTCAGAACATTAAATTTACAATTGAAAATCCATAAAAAAATTATATTGGGAAGCAACAAGATTCTCACAAAAATCTGTGTTTAATTAAGAAATCTGTACTGAGTTTCTGTAACTCATATCTTTTCTAGTATAACTAGGTGGTGACAAAGTGTGGATCGTATTAGTGTGACATCACTTTAATTGATTTTGTTACAGAAACTCAGATTTATTGTGGCAATTTATAACTTTTTAATGTAGAAAAATTGCAGAAGAAGACCACGAAGAGTTATCAATTAAGAAAATATTCGCCACCATTGTGGATAAATACAATTTTTGCTTTAATTTTCAGTCGTATCTCGGTGGAAGAACCACACAAACGCGTGGGCCCTGTACAATGCCACAACTGTCAGGAGTTTGGGCACGCTAAGCGGTACTGTACCTTGCCTAGTGTTTGCGTTATCTGTGGGGATTTACATACCTCCAAGGATTGTGTGAAAGCAAGAGACAACTCGCAATTAAAGAAATGTAGCAATTGTGGAGAAAATCACACTGCAAATTACAGAGGCTGCTCGGTGTATACTTCCTTAAAGGAAAAGGGCACTAAGAAAACCACTAGCGCCGCCTTGATCCCAAAGACTCAACTAGTCCCAAAACCCCAAAATAATCCCAATACGGTCAATAATAATATTCGTCAGAACCATTTCAGGACATATTCCCAAGCCCTCAAAGGTATAGAGGAGCCTGAAATGCAGGAGACTCCCACTCCACCTACAAACTTGGAAAAAACCTTAAACAGTTTTGTGCAAATGATGCAAGATCATATGAAATCAATGCAAAATATGATGCAAGAATTAATTAGGAACCAAAATCTCCTATTACAAACAATCTTAACAAAACCATGAATTCACTCAATATAGGTTTTTGGAATGCTAACGGCCTAAGCCAACACCGGAATGAACTCCAATTATTTCTAGAAAGACAGCAGATAGACATAATGCTAGTCTCTGAAACTCATTTAACGGTCTTTAATAATTTTAGTATTGACGGCTTTGCGTTCTACGACACCAAGCACCCTGAAGGTAAAGCTAGAGGTGGAACCGGAATAATAATAATAATAATATAATAATACAATGGCGCTATTATAACTCTGACGAGTTTTATGGCCGAGCTTCTCTCCCAATTCGAGGTGTGCTCCTTTTTGTTTTTCCTACTAATTGGGTGGACCTACAGTTTTATGCCGGCTCCGAACGGCGAATGCATTTTTTGTGAGAAGCTTTTTCATGGCAGAAATACTCTCGGAGGGTATGCCGCCCACTGCCGAGAGGTGACCGCTGCTCTTAAAAAACCCAATAATTGGATTTTTACTAATTAGAAAAATTTGTTTGGCTCGGACCGTGGTTTGAACCCGAGACCTCTGGCATAGCAGGCGAGCACTCTACCCACTGCACCACTGCGGCCACCGGTGGAACCGGAATACTTATCAGAAAACGGATTAAGCATCATCTAATGGGAGATTATTGCAGGAATTATATACACTCAACATCAGTGCACGTAGAAGATAGCTCTGGTGGGCTCACTGTAACTGCAATATACTGTCCTCCCCGTTTCAATATAACAGAATCCCAATTTACTGAATTCTTTACCAAGTTGGGCCCACGGTTTCTTTCAGCGGGCGATTATAACGCTAAACATACATTTTGGGGCTCCAGACTGATAACACCAAAGGGAAGAAACCTATTCAAAGCAATTTTAAGCAATGACCTAGACATTATTTCCACTGGTCAGCCAACATATTGGCCTACTGATAGAAGCAAAACTCCCGACCTAATAGATTTTGGTGTTACTCGTGGAATCGAAAGACAATTAATTAAGATAAAATCGGCTTTAGATCTATCATCTGATCACTCTCCTTGTGTTACCACTATTGATATAATCCCATCTTACAACGAATTGAATTCGAGCTTAACCAATAAATTTACAAACTGGCTTAAGTACAAAAAATTTATCAGTTCTCATACCAACTTAAATTCAAGCCTTAAATCAGCAGCCGAAGTAGACTCCGCGATTACTGACTTCACAAATGTCCTTCAAGTAGCAGCAAAGGTATCAACGCGCCCACAGCCTAACACTACCCAGAGGAGTGTCCCTAACTATTTCAAAGGAAACGATATCACCGACCTCATCCACAAGAAAAGGCAAATTAGGCAAGACTGGCAGAGGTTACGCTCGCCAACTTTGAAATACGAACTGAAAAAATGCACGAAAGAGCTCCAGATGCTATTGCAGGATAAAAAAGAAGCAGATTTCCAAAACAGAATTAAGTCCTTGACAGCCACATCTTCTACAGACTACTCACTGTGGCGGTCAATGAAAACTTTCAAAAGGCCAGTTTTGCAGGATCCTCCAGTACGAATCGAAAACGGTGACTTTGCTCGAAGCGACCAGGAAAAAGGAACCGCATTTGCAGCCCACCTTTCGCGGGTATTTACTCCTAATCCAGGGAGTAATTTCCTCCCAGACCATGCCCTTCGCTTACCAACAGTCTCTCTCCAATTCAATATAAATGACCTGAATAATGTTATCTGTAACGACATCCAGAAAAATAAGGCACCCGGACACGACAGAATAACCGGTGAAATGGTAAAACAACTCCCTCCAGTTGCTACCAAGTTATTATTATACGTTTACAATAGTCTCCTGCGACTAAACTACTTTCCTGAATCTTGGAAACTTTCCGAAATCATTATGATTCCAAAACCAGGGAAAAACCCAACCCTGTTAAACTCTTATAGGCCAATTAGCTTAATTTCAATATTTTCCAAACTATTTGAAAAGTTGTTGCTGAAAAAAATGCAGCCCATCCTAGACACACACGGGACTATACCAAGTCACCAATTCGGGTTTAGGGAGAAACATGGTACGATAGAGCAAGTGCATAGAATAGTAACTCAAATACGGTCGGCTTTTGAAACCAAAAAGTATTGCACTGCACTGTTCCTAGACGTAGCACAAGCTTTCGACAAGGTATGGCTGGAAGGACTATTATTTAAAATAAGACGTACACTTCCGTACAATATATGCCTTATTTTAGAGAACTTTCTAACGGGAAGAAAGTTTCGAGTAAGGCAAAAAAGTTATACCACTGAAAGCTATCCAATCTTCGCAGGAGTTCCACAAGGTAGTGTTTTGGGACCCATTCTATATTTAATATTCACAAGTGACTTGCCCACTAATGAAATTCTCGTTACTTCAACATTTGCGGATGACACAGCAATACTTAGTGTGCACTCAAATCCCTCAACGGCTGCCAGAAGGTTGGAAAGCCATCTAAGAATTGTAAAACAATGGCTTTCAGATTGGAGAGTTAAGGTCAATGAATCCAAGTGTGTACAGGTCACTTTTACTATGAAAAAAGATACCTGCCCCTCTGTCTCAATTAATGGCAAAATAGTAGCCCAAAAAGATTACGTCACCTACCTTGGTGTTACCTTAGACAGAAGGCTTACCTGGAAATATCATATTGATAATAAGATAATGCAAGCAAAGCTGAAAATAAGCAATTTACAATGGATCATTGGTCCAAAATCTAAATTAAGCCTAGACAACAAAATACTTTTATTTAATATGGTGATAAAACCATCCTGGATATATGGAATACAGCTTTGGGGTTCAGCATCCAAATCTAGTCTAGAAAGAATACAAAGGCTACAATCTAAGACATTAAGATCAATATGCCGGGCGCCTTGGTACGTGAAAAATTCCGCTATACACAGGGATCTAAAGATTAACACAGTTGTTGAAGAAGTAAGAAATATACAAACTAACTACACCACAAGACTAGGCAATCATCCAAACATACTGGCTAAAAGCCTGCTAGAACAGAGATACCCCAGGCGGTTAAAGAGAAAGGATATCCAGCTAAATTGTGACCAAGGCTAGAGCCACTAAAATTAAAAATTCGAAGAGCCTATCCTATTAGGCCGTAAAACCTGTAAATTACAAAAAGCAGCTTACTGAAATTCCATCCATTCAGAAAGCTACAACAGCATTTACTAATACACATGTATAACATATGTATGATTGTGTTCCGGACGAGCCTATCCCATAAGGACGTAAAAATTCCTAAGTTCATACACGCAGCTTATTGGAATTCCTTCCATTCCGAAAGCTGCAACAGCACTTACTAATGCAACACAGGATTGTGTCATCGATAAGCCTGTCCTGTCAGGCCATATGAACTTTTAATACTATACAATCAGCTGCTTGGAATTTCATTCCATTCCATTCCGACGGCATAAATACATATATAATGAAAATGAATAACATAATGAACGAATATAAAATAAAATAACGTACATACTCTTAGTAAAAACAAAAACATTCACATACACATAATAAATGTATTCATAAGTATTTACTTTATATCAAATAAAATAAAATTTTCATCCATATGTTATTTGAAGCAGTGGCAACGAATAACGTCATTGTATTCTAGGTTAAGATTCTATAAAAATTGTCATATTCTCCAAGAATGATACAATAAAACTATAAAAAAAAAAAAAAAAAAAAATTTTCAGTAATATCTTCATTTATTAGCAGTGTTCAATATCTCAAATTTTTTACATATTTTTACGAATAGTTACGAATTTATGTTCAATAACCCAAAAAATTCACAAGAGAGCCAAATTGAGAGAGTAAGACCTCGAGAGAGTTGATAAACGCTGCAAGTAAAATTTTCACTTGCAACTACTAGCAGCTTTAAAAAAATAGAAGTGTCAAAAATATATGATCACAAAAATTTCAATTGGAAATATACATACAAACATTTTAAACGCAAATTTCTAATTGTGTACTAAATAAGTTAGCGCAAAAACGAATCTTGATGATGTTGTGGAATAGCCAAAGTAGAATTTTGTTTTCCTAATTCAGTTATTTCCATTCATTTCCAATTTCAAAAGTTTCAATTAGAACCTAACCTAAAAATCAAATTGTCAAAACTGCGTATCAGCTGTTTTCTTGCGAATGTTTACGATTTTGTGTTCAATTACTTTGGTTGATAATTTTCTCTTTTTCTCGTTTTTACTCTTAATTTGACATTGACTCTCTTTTTGCAAGTACTTGCAAGTAAAATTGTTGAACAAAGCTATTATCTTGTTATTAATTTATATATATATATATTTACATTTTGTTTGTGATTTTAAAAAAATGTATAAACGTTTTCTTTCCTTTCTTTTTAAAAATTAAAGTAATAATAAATGGTTCGTTTAAGTAGACATACTATTTTTTCCATGTGAACACATATATGTATATTCGATAACATTTTTACAATCTTGCTGAGTTAGTTGTATAATGCTGTGAAAATTACTGTTTAAATATTTAATAACTAAAAATGTTCAACTGGCAACCCTTCTACCTTGCAACCATGCGAGCGATCAGCTGCCACGTTTTTACGTAAAAAATCAAAATGATTTTGATTTCTGCGGTACGGGCTTCTGCGTCGTACGTCGTTGAATAATCGGTTACATACAAATCCCATTAAATAGGTTGGATCAGCTGACACGGTTCACGGGTTTACGTTCTCGACTAACTGGGCTATTAGAGCACTGATAGGCAAAGCTAACTCAATTGAGCCTTAAAGCCCGTCTCCACATAACTTGATTCACCAGAGAAACATGTAGCAAAACATCTCGCTCAATAACCCGTCCCCACGTGGCTAATCGTGATTCAGTTTGACATTTCTCTTTCTTGTTCTTCTTAAATGTTTGTATGTTTGCTTATTTTTGCGTCTTTGTTTTGGTCTGTGTGAGATTTCGATAGATTTTCGATACAAAATTAGAGAAGACATCGATATCATCGAGGTTGGCAAGATGATTCAGAATGAAACAGTGTTTCAATCTTCACTCGCTCTCAAAAATTTGTATGGAAAGTAGCGAGTTTCGGCACTGGTTTCCGTGTCGAAACAAGATTGAGAGAGAAAATGCAGAAAAAAAGAGCGAAACACGTTATGTGGAGACATGGTATTGCGCTCTTCACACGTATTCTTATGCTCTTCATTTCAGTTGCTGTTGAGAGCGAAAAATCAATTGCGCCACAGTGGTGTTCGAACAGAATTTTCATGCCAGTCGTGTTGCAGACAGCAAAGGGATAACACGTGTCGTCGCTTTGTTCATATTTTTTATGCAATAGTAAATTTAATGAATGAAAGCATTTAGGGCAATTCTAAATAATTTTTCACTGCGTTATTTTTAGTCGCGCATTAATATTTTCATAAAATTTTTGCACAAAGCGATCTCGTTGTTACTTCCTTCCTGTCGGTTAAGCAACTAACGCGAAAATTTTGCTATTAGCACCACTGTAGCGAAGTTACTCTCGCATTTACCAATACACCCTAACAAAAAAAATGCCTACCTATTAGTGTCCGACCGAATATTCGGCCAAGCTTCGGTATTCGGCTGGTATTTTTTATTCGGCTTCGGCCTTCGGCTGAAAAGGCCGAATAGTCAAGGCCGAATAATAGATGTGTTTAATAACAAAAAAAAAATTGACTGGATTTTACGAATTTTTGATTTTTTATAAGCGACAGAATATCGTAACTTCTAGTAATATGTTTTTGTTATTGAACAGGTCTAAGATTCCGAACGATAACTTACGCTAACGGCCTTATTCCGGTGTGGTAACATAATTTACTTTACTGGTGAAATAAAGAATCTGGTACTTTAAACACTCTTTTCGTATTCTGGCAGCAGAAAATTAAGTTACCACCTCAATACGTGGTAATATTTTGTTACCATTTTCAGCCCGATTCAATTCCGTTCGTATGGAAATGCTTTGACAGCGTTACCATTTGTGCCAGAATACCAATTGAAAAGATGGTAACAATTTTCAGCAACATAAATTACCAGTAAAGTAATTTTCCGGTAACGCTCGGAATAGCAGTGTAATTATTAAATATCGGCACCTTAGTGTGTCGATCAATTCTTTTAATGTGTCATTAAATTAAACATAGTTTATTACACGAAAAAGTGGTTCATTCACTTATTGGCCATAAAAACAAAGAGATTATAAGTAAAAATTCAATACAGTTTCAAAAAAAATAGTTTTATGTATGTATAATACTATGTTACAGCAAAAAAATAACCAAGAAATTCAAGTACTGCTATTGTTTTATGGTTAGGTTTTTGAGATAATGGTAATTTTGTGTTTTCTTGGTTATCACTTCATTAAAAATTATTTTCGCGGAAGTCGCAGACCATGATTGGCGGAATACAATTTGAGTATACATACACAACTCCAACCAGCTGTTCGACTAACTTAACCTTAGTTGCTGGTCAACTATACACCGAAGCAGATAAACTCTTTTTTTGGCGTACAACATAAATCTGTTGAACTTTAAGTATTGAATTTTATTTACCTACATAAAGACTGAATTTTTTTTATTTTTGTTTACAACTATGTATATATTTTTGTAAGGTGTTTTGTTTATTCAAAAAACAAAAAAAAATTAATTGTTATGAATAGAGCTCGGAAAAATAGGTGAAATCAAGCGCCTAAAAAATGCTACATTTTGTAAATTTTGGTTGTTTTCAGTGGCGGGATTACAATTTAAATATAAAGGGGTAGCATATTGGTATGGTGAAGATTTTATTAGAAAAGTTCTTAATCATGTTACACAAATTTGCAGTTTGAATAAACATACAGTGGTGTGTGATGAAATAAAGCCAAAGAGGGACTTAGTTTCTTTGACATTTTTACTGAAAAAAAGTATGAAGAACACATTTTGTATTTTATATTTTTGTACATCGTCAAGCTTTTTGAAAGCAAAACAAAACTAGCTGTAATGAAAATAAAATATGGGAAAAGTAAGTAAATTATGGCATAGTTAATGTTCCAATAACTCATAAAAAAATGCAGATCGGTTTTTACCACGACAGAAATTTGCATTTTTACAGATATGGAATTATGCCGAGTATCCAATTGGAAAATTGTAAACCCTGAAATGGTCATAAGAAAAAATAGGAAAGTTCAAATCAAGTTTTTTACCTAAAATATGCAAATGTTTAAAGTCAGACCACTACAAATTAAAAAGCTGTATTATATATTCCATTTGCTAATATGCACTTGCCTCATTTTCATTCAAAATATATTTGGTTTGAAACTGTAATTGCTTTTCCTTCACGTGCGAAGATTTTGTCTCAAATTTAAGCGATTGCCCATTGTCTCAAAAGTCCTGGAAGTTCTTTTCCTTAAAAGACTCTTACCCAAAATAGAAGAACGTAACATTATACCTAATCACCAGTTTGGCTTCAGAAGAGGGCACGGAACAATTGAACAAGTACATAGACTTACCGAGAAAATCTACTCTGCCTTTGAGCAAAAAAAATATTGTACAGCTGCTTTTCTAGACATATCCCAAGCTTTTGATCGCGTATGGCACAACGGTCTCCTATATAAAATAAAAAATACTCTCCCTACAAATTACTTCCTATTTATACAATCTTACCTACAAAATCGTTACTTTTTCGTCAAAGAAGGAGCAGAGCAGTCTGAGCTTTACGAGAGCTTAGCAGGCGTCCCGCAAGGTAGTGTAATGGGCCCAATACTCTACCTACTTTACACGTATGACCTCCCAATAGCAGAAGGAGTTACTATTGGCACTTTTGCCGATGATACTGCCGTACTGGCTGCAGATCCCAACCCTAATGTGGCCTCACTCAAGCTTCAAAGAAGTTTAAATAAAATTACCCATTGGCTGAAAGACTGGCGGATAAAGTCAAATGAATCAAAATCTGTCCAAGTGACGTTTACCACTAGACGTAACACTTGCCCACCCGTAAAACTCAATGGCATTGATATACCACAAAGTGACGTAACAAAGTACCTTGGTATGCACCTTGACAGAAAGCTAACATGGAGAACCCACATATTCACCAAACGAAAAGCTCTTGGTATAAAACTGAGAAATCTTTATTGGCTCATGAATCGAAACTCCCAACTATCAATCGACAACAAACTCCTGCTTTACTCAGCTATCTTAAAACCCATCTGGACCTATGGCATACAGTTATGGGGAACCGCAGCAAACTCAAATATAGAGATTCTCCAAAGATTCCAATCGAAAACTCTTAGAATGATTGTAAATGCACCCTACTACGTCACAAACGACCGTCTGCATCGTGACCTAAAGATACCTACTGTCGCTCAAGAAATCAGAAAGTATGCTACATCATACAAAACGAGACTACTATCTCACCCCAACCCCCTCGCTCTAGCCCTGACGGCAAGACCAACTAGTTTCGTACGCCTCAAAAGAAAGTCTTTTACAGATCTTTATTGATGGACTACAATAAATGGATGCACTACTGAGAGCAATCCATACATGCCCACCAAGTTATTAAGTCATAATTAATTATTAATTACTTTTAACGAACCACAAAATTGTTAGATGTATTTTATTTATACAGTTGACAAAATATATTGGATGATAAAAAAAAAAAAAAAAAAATTTAAGCGAGTCACTACAAATTTTTAATTTTTTTCTTTATTCTTTATAATTATATATTTATTTAATACTAGCAGATACCCGTCCCG
This sequence comes from Urophora cardui, assembly GCA_960531455.1. NCBI lineage: Eukaryota > Metazoa > Arthropoda > Insecta > Diptera > Tephritidae > Urophora > Urophora cardui. Next base: position 101,499,518 of record OY482672.1, read on the forward strand.
CTTCGCAGCGACGAAAAAATTTGTATGTTATAATGAAGGTTTCCCTCTACATTTCCCTTTCTCTTTATTTTTCATTTAGTTTTACCTTTTACCTTTCTCTTTCCCTTTCCTTTAATTTTACCTTTACCTTTACCTTTACCTTTACCTTTACCTTTACCTTTACCTTTACCTTTACCTTTACCTTTACCTTTACCTTTACCTTTACCTTTACCTTTACCTTTACCTTTACCTTTACCTTTACCTTTACCTTTACCTTTACCTTTACCTTTACCTTTACCTTTACCTTTACCTTTACCTTTACCTTTACCTTTACCTTTACCTTTACCTTTACCTTTACCTTTACCTTTACCTTTACCTTTACCTTTACCTTTACCTTTACCTTCACCTTCACCTTTACCTTTACCTTTACCTTTACCTTTACCTTTACCTTTACCTTTACCTTTACCTTTACCTTTACCTTTACCTTTACCTTTACCTTTACCTTTACCTTTACCTTTACCTTTACCTTTACCTTTACCTTTACCTTTACCTTTACCTTTACCTTTACCTTTACCTTTACCTTTACCTTTACCGTTACCTTTACGTTTACCTTTACCTTTACCTTTACCTTTACCTTTACCTTTACCTTTACCTTTACCTTTACCTTTACCTTTACCTTTACCTTTACCTTTACCTTTACCTTTACCTTTACCTTTAACTTTACCTTTGCCTTTACCTTTACCTTTATCTTTACATTACCGAGACCTTCCATCACCATCTGGGCCCACTATTTGAGCCATTTCTGGGAAAGCTGTAGGTTGAAGCCCTGCTCAACGCCTTTCATTTGCTACCAATATCGCTCGAAAGCATTCAGGGGTCATTTCGGTTCATGCTTTGACCCATATCTTGGAGAGCAGCCTAAGTGTAACTATTTAAAGAGCTTTTTGTTGAAGTCCTCCTCAACAGCTTTCCTTTGCTACCAATATCGCTCGGAAATATTTAGGGGTCATCCGGGTCCACGTTTTGACCCATATCTCGGGACCCGGCCTAGGCATCGCAATGAAAATATCTCTATGTTGAAGGCCTGCTCAGCACCTTTCGTTTGATACCAATATTGCTCAAAGACTTGCTGGGTCACTCTGGGTCCACATTTGGGCCCATATTCCGGGAAGTTCCCACTTTTCCGAAAGTCTGTATACCCTATCACCAGCGCATATACCATATGAATCTACTGTGAAAATTTCATAAAGATTGATTACTTTGGGAGTCCATAAATAACACACACACACACACACACACATTCATTTTTATATAATAGATACCTTATTTATTATTATTGTTTATTATTATATTTATTTATTGTAGCTTTCTTTGCAATTTTTCACGTGCAACCCATAAAAAACCTTAATAATTTATTTTTCTGGCATCCTAGTAAGCAAAAAATCCAATTGCATTCACGGGGGCTTAGACCTGAATGAACCCCATCCACCCTTAAACTTGCCACTGGATGTGCTCACAAACATTACGTAGCATAATTTTAGGCGTTTGATTTTCACCTATTATCCGAGCTCTAGTTATGAAATAAAAAAAAAATCTCATACTTAAGTATATATTTTTCTTATTTTGGTATTCGGCTTCGGCTTCGGTTTTCGGCCGAATAAAGGATTATGCCGAATATTCGGCTACGGCTTCGGCTTCGGCCTAAAATTCCAGCTTCGGTCGGACACTACTACCTATGTCTTAGAGTAACAAGTAAATATTACTTATTACTGTAAAATTTTTAGAGTAACGAGTAAAGATTACTTATTACTGTAAAATTTTTAAAGTATTAAGTAACGCTTTACTCATTACTTGAAATTTTTTACAGTAATAAGTAAAGCGGTACTTATTACTGTAAAAAATTTTAAGTAATAAGTAAAGCCATACTTATTACTGTAAAATTGTTTAAGTAACAAGTAAAGCGCTACATATTACTGTAAAAAATTCTAAGTAGGCAGTAAAAAAGGTAAAAATAATGAATTACTACTGGTACTTAAAAGTGCCCATCTATGATATGCATAAATGTATGTATGTGAGTACGCGGCCGATTGGTCGCGACGGCATTGCGAGCGCACCAAGTATTTAAACGTTATAAATTTGGTTATGATAACGCTAATCAACGAAATGAAATTATTTCGATAATTTCATTATCGTTATTTTGCGACTAAAAATTATTTTGATAATTGCGTAAACGGTGAAAACCTGAATAGTTTCAACGGAAACGATTGCTTTTTTTCGGTAAACGATAATATTAACGTTACGATACATCCTTGAACGAAATAAATCATATGAACTAGAATATTTACTTGGGTTGTATACACAGCAAACAAGAGTTTTAGACGGAAGAGTAGACAATTCCACAGACGTATATTCATCAATACCTCCAGATTACTGCGCTGCCAAACTTAGCTTTAAATACGTTTTATAATAAACAGCAACACCACCTGCTTTTTTCCCCACCCTATCACTTCTAAGCAGTTTGTAGCGATTAATATCCAAGTGGGCATCCCCTATACCAGGCGTAAACCACGTCTCAGATATACATATGATGTCCACATGTGAAAACTCAAAAACCTTCCGCACCATATCCATTTTCTGACTGTTGGGGCTTCGTGCATTAAAATTAACCACCTTTAGTCCCTTTTGGGTTCTACAAATAATATTTATCATCGAAAGACTACATTCATCAACGCTACATGTATTATTGGTAATAACCAGTGGCGCAAACAGAAACATATTTTGGGGGGGGGGAGGGGGGGTTTCAATATCCAACGGAAAATTTAAAAAAAATACTTAAAACACGGCCAGATAATTTTTACTTAAATTTATGTTTGGGGAGTGGACCTACGTATACACACATTAAACAAAGGCATCTTTTAAATCTCAATTCATTGCATTTTCTCTGTATTTAAACTAAAACTAACAAGTAAGGAAGCCTAAGTTCGAGTGGAATCGAACACTAGATACTCAGCTGTATGCTTTCATTGTTTGTTTGCGTCTGTTCGACTAGGGTGTATTTTATATGAATCGAGTGCCGCATAAAGTGGGCGCAGCCACGCCCATTTTCAAAATTTTTATCAACCATCCAACTAAACATATGAATATTATTCTTTGTGCAAAATTTCATCCCTTTATGACTTTTAGTTACAAAGATGTCAATTTACAAATTCCCAAAGGGTTTTCCAGAAATATCTTTGTTAAAAAGTAGGCGTGATCATAAACCGATTTCGCTAAATTTTTGACCATGTATTACCACAAGTTATTAAAGTGTACAAACTGATTTTCATCATAACATCTCAATTATTTGTAGTTATGGGTTCCGAAATCTCGTAGAATCCTTTGTCTGAAGAGGCGGTGCCACGCCCATTTTCAAACATTTTTCTATTTTTTGTTTTGTCTATAGTTGGACTCATGACACAAAATTTCAATGACATATCTTTATATTTGACAAAGATATCGCTTAAAATGTTTTTATTAGGCTCCTTAATAGTTCCCATATATAAATTTGGGCGTCGTCGTCAAACCTATTTTGGCAAATTTTCTTCCAAACATTTTCCTAAGTAAGTAAAATATGCGTACCAAATTTCATCGATATATCTGCTACGGTTTCTGAGTTATGGCTTATAAACCTTTCAATGTTTGCCCCTTAATAAGTGGGTGTGGCACCGCCCATTTCATCAAATTTCTTCATAGAGGCCTGAGCTCAATACGTGGGTAAAATTTTATCACTCTAGCTATATTAGTGACTGAGATACCAAATTTCCGATTTTTTCTATATAGGAAAAGTGGGCGTGGTCATGGTCCGATTTCGTCTATTTTCAATACCAACCGTCCTAGTCTCGATACCAACTTGCATTCCAAATTTCATCAAAATATCTCAATTTTTGCGCGAGTTAGAGTGTTTACAGACGGACGGACAGACGGACGGACGGAAGGACATGGCTCAATCGATTTCTCTTTTCACTCTGATCATTTTGATATATATAAGTCTATATCTATCTAGATTATTTCATTCTGTTACAATCCACCGTTATATGATTAAAACTATAATACTCTGTGTACTAGTACACACTGTTATAAATATTGGAATATTTTTTAAACTTTGAATTGGTTTACAAAGAATTGAAAACTTTTTTCCTCTCAAATTTATGATTTATGAAAGTTTAAAAATTTCTTAGTCTTTTTTGTATATAATTTTAAACCTAAGAAAGTTTTATAGATTTCTAAGTCCTTTTTGGTTTATATTTTATACTTTATTTGGTTTAAAAAGTCTCATTTAAACTTTAAGGTTTAAATTTTAGATCTTTTTGGCTTGTGGGCTTGAGTTTGTCACTTACTTTATATTCAAGATAGATGTTCTTTGATTTTTGTTTAAAAAAAAAATTGCGATTAAAAAAAAATACAAAAAACTTTTTCAATTGTTTCTGCTTGCTTGTTGTCAATTGGAGTATCTTCGCTTCCGTAAAAAATTACTACATAATATATTCAGGTAAGAGTCTCACATATGACGGCGGAAAACGTGCGGTTACCAAAACCTGAATTTCTGTATGTTTTGGCCAACTCCGTCCCTTTCTACACCCGCGTTTTCCGCTGAAATAGAAGTTGTAATATGCAAGTACTAAAAAAATTATATAATTACCTTTATTTTAGATAAAGAACAGATGCAAAATCAATTGAAGGAAAGTTAAATATATGTAGATAGCGCAGGCCTGGATGCATTTTTCGAAAGTAGCGATTCTTATCATAATTTAAAGGAATACAGAGTAGCTGGCACCCTGTCAGACGCTTCTAGACGGCTTTTGGTGCTAGAGAATGTGTCATACGTTAGACAGCTTTGCGGTAACTATCCTACGAAGAACGAAAAAATAGCAACCGCAGAGGCCATTATTACGCTTTTTCCAATTTTTAGAACTGATGGAAGTGCATTTGGTGGCATTGTGAATATCCATTTTTAATTAATGAAGAAGAAGTTGCTACATCAACTCAACCCTCTCTACTTGTTTTTGGGCCTAACCAATTGGAAATAACCAATATTTTCTGGTGATTGATGGTAAAAATCTAAGTCTTCCTACGTCATTCAACTTCGTTCAAGCATTCGATATATATTTTAAGTCTATCTATTTATGTAAACAAATACATATTGCTTTTAATCACAATAAGTTAGTTTTAGAGAACTTAAAATGTACTTTTGTTTTGTTTGCAACAAAAAATTCCAAGCCATTGCTTTTGTAATTTTTCACTTAAAGTACATTCATTTCTTAAAAGATGTATTTAATGATAGATGTAGTTTTACCACAATAACTACATATATTTAAATAAAAAAAATAAAAAAACATGAATTAAAAAACTAAAAGATTCTTTTTTAAGCAAAAATTGGATTAGGAAGTAAACCCAGAAAGTTGAAATTTTAAACCAGTAGTGGAATAGAAACAAAAACAAAAAAGTTTAGAATTTAAACCGGCATTGGAATATGAAGTAATCCTAAAAGGTTTAAATTTCATACCGGCATTGGCATAGAAAGTAAAAAAAGTTTAAATTGCAAGCCAGAATTGGACTAGAAAATAGACCAAAAATGTTTAACTTTAAGAATTGTCAAATTCTAAAAATAAGGCTGAATATCGTATAAAATTTAAACTTGACAAGTTTAAAAATCTTTTGAACTTTACCAAAGTTTAAATTTCATCACTTTTTCGGTCGTGTCCTATATATCGACCAAGAAAGTTTTAAATTTAAACCAAAATTTATAACAGTGCAGCTGAGTATAACAAACCTCAGCTAATATCCACAGCATACTTTTAGGGAAATGTCTCCACACTGCTTGTTTATAAACATAATCAGTAGTTGTTGACAAACATTGGCAATGTACATCCACGAATATTCATAGATTTTACAACATGTATTTACGCAAATATTTGTGCATGTACCATCTACTTGTTTTTGAGCCTAACCAATTGGCAATAACCAATATTTTCTGGTGATTGATGGTAAAAATCTAAGTCTTCCTACGTCATTCAACTTCGTTCAAGCATTCGATATATATTTTAAGTCTATCTATTTATGTAAACAAATACATATTGCTTTTAATCACAATAAGTTAGTTTTAGTGAACTTAAAATGTACTTTTGTTTTGTTTGCAACAAAAAATTCCAAGCCATTGCTTTTGTAATTTTTCATTTAAAGTACATTCATTTCTTAAAAGATGTATTTAATGATAGATGTAGTTTTACCACAATAACTACATATATTTAAATAAAAAAAATAATAAAACATGAATTAAAAAACTAAAAGATTCTTTTTTAAGCAAAAATTGGATTAGGAAGTAAACCCAGAAAGTTGAAATTTTAAACCAGTAGTGGAATAGAAACAAAAACAAAAAAGCTTAGAATTTAAACCGGCATTGGAATATAAAGTAATCCTAAAAGGTTTAAATTTCATACCGGCATTGGCATAGAAAGTAAAAAAGTTTAAATTGCAAGCCAGAATTGGACTAGAAATTAGACCAAAAATGTTTAACTTTAAGAATTGTCAAATTCTAAAAATAAGGCTGAATATCGTATAAAATTTAAACTTGACAAGTTTAAAAATCTTTTGAACTTTTCAAAGTTTAAATTTCATCACTTTTTCGGTCGTGTCCTATATATCGACCAAGAAAGTTTTAAATTTAAACCAAAATTTATAACAGTGCAGCTGAGTATAACAAACCTCAGCTAATATCCACAGCATACTTTTAGGGAAATGTCTCCACACTGCTTGTTTATAAACATAATCAGTAGTTGTTAAAAAACATTGGCAATGTACATCCACGAATATTCATAGATTTTACAACATGTATTTACGCAAATATTTGTGCATGTACCATCTTTTATAAAATTATTTTTTTTTATGGTGTTGTCAAATTTTGGGGGGGGCGGGGGGGTTAACCCCAAAACCCCCCTTGTGTGCGCCAATCGTAATAACCATTACAAAGTATAGCGGGATAAACAAAAGTAAATTTAAGACTAGAGATAAACGCACGGATAATAGAAAAATATAGTAAAACAATGAGATGGGCTATCCTTATATAAATAAAAATAGAAGATGAAAAAGAGATAGATGAACACAGAGACACAGAGAAAAATTAAGATTAGTTTCAGCGAAATCGCATCAAGTCTTCTTCGCATGTAATCTTGACTGATATGTCCTTCTCCTTTTTAATGTGTACATAGCCTCTGACAGAATGTACGGACAAGAGCTTCCCATCACGCCTCATCTTGAATGCCTTTTGCAGTAAGCGCCTATTTTCTTGAGTGAGGCTTTCATATATATGGAAGTTTCCCTCAAGACCAATAGTGAAGAGAGATACGGATGACTTCGTTCGACGCCGATATTCCCTAAATGCATTTAAAGTTCGGTTGCGATCATGCGGTGAGTGAAACTTCACAATTATGGCACTGCTGTTGTTTACAGAGGACTTGTTTGCTGTTTTGTTACAAACGAGGAATACGAAATGGAAGAAACATTACTGGAAGATCGTTTTAAAAAGTCATTAGCTATTAAGGGTATATTAAAACTCCACTGTATAGTTCCTACTACTTACTACTTAATGGCACGTAACCGTCTAGACGGTTTTGGCCGAATCCAATCTTGGCCGAATCCAGCTATTTCTGTTTCGTGCAGCGTGGCGCCATTTGCGAATACCTAGGGAGCCAGCATCACTGTCCACCTGATCTTCCCAACGCAGTGGAGGTCTCCCCTTTCTTCTGCGTTCAGCGGATTTCGACAGAAATACTTTCTTGGCCGGAGCACCTTCGTCCATTCTCACGACATGACCTGCCCAGCGGAGCCGCTGGATCTTTATTCGCTGAATGATATCGATGTCTGCGTACAGCTCGTACAGCTCATTGTTAAATCTCCGTCGATACTCGCCCTCGCCAACGCGCAAAGGTCCATAAATCCTCCAAAAAACTTTCCTCTCGAATACTCCAAACACTATCTCATCTGCTTTTGATATAGTCCATGCTTCTGCACCGTACATGTGGACTGGAACGATGAGTGTCCTGTAGAGTGTGATTTTGTTTCGCCGAGAGAGGACTTTACTTTTCAATTCCCTAATTAGTCCAAAGTAGCATTTATTGGCAAGAGTGATTCTTCTTTGGATTTCATTGCAGACATTATTTTTGGTGTTAATAGACGAAGTCCTTAACAATTTCGAATTTATAGCTATCAACATTGACGTGGCTGCCAAGGCGTGCTGTTTCTTTGTGTGATGATAGGAGGTACTTCGTCTTGTCCTCGTTTACCGCCAAACCCATTTTCTTAGCCTCTTTATCCAGCTTGGAGAAGGCAGAACATACGGCGCACGTGTTAGTGCCAATGATCTCGATGTCATCGGCGTACGCCAGCAGTTGAACACTCTTGTGGTATAAGATGCTTCCTGCACAGTGAAGTTCTGCAGCTCGTATTACCTTTTCCAGCATCAAGTTGAAGAAGTCACAGGAAAGGGAGTCACCTTGTCTGAAACCTCGTTTGGTCTCGAACGGCTCGGAGAGGTTCTTCCCAATTCTGACGGTGCTGGTGGTTAGAAACCAAATTCAGACATTGTGGCATATAGGCAATTCCTATTCGTGCTATCAAACGCGGCTTTAAAATCGACAAAAAGATGGTGTCGGTTCCTTTTTCATGAGTTTTTTCCAGGATTTGGCGTATTGTGAAGATCTGGTCGATGGTAGATTTACCAGGTCTGAAGCCATTGTGTAAGGAGAACAGTGAAATGACTCTGGGATGTGTGTAAAACAGGTCGAACAGCTGTGCTCAGCTGATTTTGAAGTTGTTGTTATGGCCAAATGACGATCGTAAATGCAAAATAAGTTGCTCTTCTTCTTTCTGTTTTCTCGGTTGTTGATTTTACATTCTTACACATTCGTGGAATAGCTGGCGTTTACGCTCTCTCCGGGAATTGCGTTTTAGGAACTCAGCCTTAATTTCTTTTCGCAATTATGAATTGAGTTTTTCAATTCCCAATTCCGGAATTGCGTTTCTGTCTTGATTGCTACGACCATGTCATTATGGTCCCTTTTTTTACAACAACCACCTCCGGCCGCCATGCTGAACTACACTTCAAAAATCACCGCCATGCTGGTCTGCCCGTCATTTTAAAATTTGCCGATGACACATCGACCATATATCGACATTTTTTAATCGAATTTTCGATGAGCTGTGCGACTTGTATATGTTGACAATGTCTGAAGCCACACTGATAAGGTCCAAGCAGCTTGTTGACGGTGGGCTTCAGTATTTCGCAGAATACACTTGCTAAGACCTTATATGCGATATTCAGAGGGTTTATCCCACGATAATTGGCGCGTACTGTGGAGTCTCCTTTTTATGGATTGGGCAGAGCACACTTAAGTTCCAATCGCCGGGCATGCGTTCGTCCGACCGTATTCTGCATAGGAGTTGATGCATGCTCCTTATCAACGACTGTATAGTTCCACTGTGAAGAAATAAAATACACGCAAAGCCTTTTCTTTATATGAAAATACCACAGAAATAAATGTGATGAAATAAAATATATATGTATGTATAGTAGACATATACGCCGCCGATTGACGCCGCCGCCGCCGCGCCGATTACCTTCATAATCGGCCGCCGCCGCCATAATCCGTGAAATCGGCGTATCGGCGCGGCGGCGTGCGCTGGCGCGCCATACCTGTATGGAGCGAGATGTGTACATATTTTCCTAGTTTTGCTAACTGCTAAAGTTCTGCAAAATTAAAAAAAGGAACCAATGGACGTGTTTTGACCTCAGGAACACGAAGCTGAATGTGGAAATGTTTTTTGCCGGTTAAAAGTTATTAACAAAAACTTTGGCTGTTCCCTACTATACTAGCCTCAGTCCTAAAGAATTTAAGCTACTGGAAAATTTCAGTTCGTTGGCTTACATAATTTTTTCTCAGATACGGAATTTTTCTGGGATCTCTTCCATTTAGTCCTACTTCTCGAGGTCTGTTGCTAATTGTTCTACTCAAAACTGCACCATTTCAACCCTCGTTGATATCATTAGATGCCGAAAATGATCACAAACATGCCTCCAGAATCGAAAACTCATAGTTTGAACGTAAGAAAGTTGCTGTTTTTGACTAGCCCTCACAGTTGTCGAACCTCAGCCCTATAGGGAATATTAAAGAAGACGATGGGGTATCAAAAATGGAAAAATAAGCAAGAGTTATGGAAAAAAAATTAAAGAAGCTTGGTACTTAATACCAGTTGCAAATTGCGCTGATTTGGTCAACCCCATGCCACGAAGAAGTAAGGAAGTTATAAAAAATAAAGGAGCTTCAACTAAACATTAGTTTAAATCTAGCTGCAGCAGTAATATTGTAGTTTATTTGAAAAAACAATCGAATTTAAAGTTTGTCCCTATTATTATTTCCAACTTAAATTATACATTTCATTATTTTTATTCATAAAAATTAAATTATTATACAAAAACCACCCCAGAGTCATTGAAGCATGTCCTCTCCGTGTAAGCATCAATATATGGTAATTATTATTTGGTCTTAAAATGAAATAAATGGAGAATTGCAAAATGTTGTCCCTATTATTTTTTCCAACACTGTATATACATATATTTATTTTAAAGTGCCTTATATATATATATATATATATATGTACATACATATGTAAATATATGTATGCATGTTTATTATCATACAAAATAAGCAAATGAATTTAAATTTACCCTTACATATCTGTGCCCGCAAATTAAAGTAGCCTAACTCAAAATATGGTGAACGGAGAAAACTCAATTTTTTGTCAAAATTCAAACCATTGGACCAATTCGGATTTTTAAAATGTGAAATAATGGATTTGTAGTGTTAGAGAAGGAATAGTTGTGAACCAGAAATCTTAAAGCAAGGTTAATTGCAAAAAATTGTCATTTATAACTTAAGTGCTTTTATTGGATGCAATTTTTACGAAAAGCAGAATTAACTCTAGTTAAGTTCTTTTATTGTGTCGAATTCTTCCCAATAAGGTTTTTACTTCCATTTAACTCGAGTTAAGTGTTTTTAAGCGTAGACCTACGTTCGGGTCGAAAACGACCCGAAACGACCATTTAAGTGGATATAACTAACTAAGTAGTGGAATTAGAAGTCTTAGAGTTTTTGACTTTTAATTTTTGTTTGAAATGAATGAAATAAATTAAAAATCGTTTCGCTAATCATTGTTGTTTGGGCCTGAAAAAATAATCCATAATCCTACGCCGCGGATCGTTTTCAACCCGAACTGAATTTGCATTTTATTTTACCGAATACTGAAAAAGGCATGGTACTAGGGAAATCACCACAAGAAGCTTGGTTTATCCGGAAATGATTAATGAAGACTCCCAAGCGAGAGGTTCAAAGCTATAACAGCTGGAGCCGCCGAAAAGAGGGGCGCGGTAGCACTACTGTTTGATAGAAAACAGCTGGTAATTGTGATGGAATCGACATATAGAGTCATGTGCAAAATACATATGTTTATAAACCCAGTGATGTATCTTTATATTCGTTTGTTTTTTTTTTTTCGTTCAATTAAGGCATGTCTACAGCACACTCCATATGCGTATGACCAGGAACCAAAAACTTGTGATAAATTTTCTCAATGTTAGTATCACCTTGAATGAAGATTTAAAACATAGTACTAATAGAAGAGTTTTGGTTTTGGCCAGGACAGCAATCGCTATAAAAACGACATGTTTAATATTGAATGGTAAACTATTTAAGTGTTTGAATAAGCACGATGCTATTCCATTGCCACCACAATTTGCAAGGGTCTCATGCCACATATAACACGTAGGTTGTCCGGAAACACAGTCATGTACAGTTAAATAAAAAGTGTATAAAGCGTTTATAAAAATATTCAGAAGATCGCAAAAAGGTGTAGGAAGGCATAGGCTGATCAGCACTATCTGACCCCGTGTCCGACTGACTATCGTAAAAAAATGAGTCTTTAATTGAGTCGTCGCTAATATAATCTATATTTAGAAAGTCTTCTTCCTCCATGTTACGAGGATCCATACCTTGTAAAACGCTACACGATTAATAACAATAATAACTAGCCGAAGGCCTGAGTTGCCAGTGCTATATAAAAAATATCTGTTAGTTTCTAGCTTTTAAGCTTAACTATCAATATTAATAAATAAAAAAAAAATAACAATAATAATACACTGGCGATATTAAAACTCTGACGAGTTTTATTGCCGAGCTTCTCTCCCAATTCAAGGGGTGCTTCTTAACTATTGTTTTTCCTACAATTTGTGTGGACCTACAGTTTTATGCGAGCTCCGAACGGCGAATGCTTTTTTGTGAGGCCTTTTCATGGCAGAAATAAACTCGGAGGGTATGCCGCCCACTACCGAGAGGTGACCGCTATTTATAAAAACCCAATAATTGGGTTTTAATCAATTAGAAAAATTTGTTGTGGTGTTTGTCCGGACTGGGTTAGAACCCAAGACCTCTGGTATAGCAGGCGAGCACTCTACGCACTGCACCTCAGCGGCCACATTAAAGTTTAATTGATGAAAAAATGTGTTTTATGTATACAGTATATAATAATTAATTGAATTTCTATAATATATATTCTTGAAAAATCTCTTATCTCAGTTTATCATATCCACTTGCTTCCAACAAAAAAACCTAACTGAAGATAATAACGCATGAAATGAGAAAAGTATTCTAACAAAAAAACCTAACTCGAGATAAATTGTGTAAAAATAAAAAAAAAAATCACTTAAAATAACCTATTTCCACTTAGGCTATGAAAATAAAATTGACAAAAAAAAATTATAGTTCCTAACTGAAGTTAGGTTTTTTTAATAAACTGCAAACGCAAATAAATACGTCCATGAAGTACCCACATAACTCTAGTTAGGATGTTTTAAAAAACGATTTTTCATACAATACTAGACTTAACAGATTTGCTAGAAGATAAGTTGTTTTAACTGGTGCAATATGTTTCTATCTGAGTTAGGATAATTTTTATATCTTAACTAGCTGACCCGGCAAACTTCGTTCTGCCCAAAACAGATTTTTTTATTAATTTCATTTCAAAAATTGTTATTACACCGGTATTGTTTTTAATAGAGAATTAACGATTTTTCACTACTTCGTTGTGTATACAACTTCAAAAATATATAATTTTAGTATTCAGTTTAAGGCTGCACGATACACAACATTTTTAGTTTTCTGTTCCGGATATTTATTTTCACTGAGTATTGGCTATTTTCAATAATTAAGTAAGAGGATTGATATAGTATACCTCCATAATGGTTTTCAGGCCCCTCCTCCAACCCTTTTAGATATATTCAGCCTCAAAAGTTTAGTACGTATGGGAGGTGCAATGCCCCATTTTTCGATAAATCTTTTTTTTTTTTGGGTGAACATGGTAATGGTATCGTATATCTGCATAGTGATTTCTATGTACATGCCATGAACGCTTTTAAGGATATTTAGCCTTAAAAATTAAGAACGCATGGGAGGTAACACGCCCCCTTTTCCCAAAACTACTGTTTTTTTCATAAGCACGCTATTGATATCGTTAATCTCCTGATCAATTTTCGGGTCCCAACCTTAAACGCTTTTATAGATATTCAGCTTGAAAAATTAAGTTTGTATGGGAGGTGCCACGCCCCCTTTTCCGATAACCTACACTTTTATGCGCAAAAATTGTTTTGATATCATATAGCTCTGTACCAATTTCCAGGTCCCTGACTTAAATCCTTTTAAAGATATTCAGCTTAAAAAATTAAGTGTTGTTGGGAAGTGCCACGCCCCCTTTTCGTATAACTCCTATTATTTTGCGTTAATATGGAATTGTTATCTGAATGTAGGCGATCAACTTAATTTTGATATAACTTATTTGAATGTAGGCTCGTTTGATCTGGCTGATTAGGAGGTGCAAATAAAAACTAAATTCTATTCACCCGTTTGCCCAACGTTTCGCTGACAAATTCCAGCATCATCAGGGGCGTTTGTTTATTCACTTAAAAACCAAAAAAACAAAAACAACAATAAACATTTTTGACAAAAGAAAAATTAGAAAATTATCATTGATTTTTTCACAATCACTCACCATGAAAAATATATAAATTTTTTTTTTTTTTTTTTTTGAAAAATATTTAAAGTATACATATATGTACATTTATCTTAAAAACACTTATACAAAAACAACAATACAAAAAAGAACAGAAAAAATCATTACCACTTTGTGTGGTAGTTTTGTCATTACTAGTTATTGTTTTATTTTTGTATACATAATATGTAGGCTGCCGCGATGTTGTCTGTGTCTTCCTTCTTGACAATGCAATTAACAAAATGTTAATCAGTGTTAGGTAGCGTTTATGCGAAATAATATGTATTATTTGACAGCACATTTGTATTTTTGACAGCAAATTTATATTTTCAGTAAGTTTTAGATTAAATTTTCACAAAGAATATATTAAATGGTTAAAAAATGGATTCCATTGCTGCAACAGCTTATTTAGTGAAAAAATAAATGGAAGAACAAAGGAATTTGGACATTAATTTTAATTCAATTTTTTAAAATATTGCTTTCTATTATAAAAAAAAAAGTGACATCACATATGAAAACGGCATTTATAGAATACTGTCACCAAGTTTCATGCGATAATACCTTGTAATTCGGAAATTAACACCGGCTAAGCTTGGATAGAATGAACCAATTTTATTTATTTACAAACTACTGCGAATTTTTCAGTGAAACTTTCAGGAAATATTCTTTGGATGATAATTCATCTACCTTCAACGCTTTCAACTATTATTAAATTATAATATTAAAGTTCTCCAAAAGGAGAATTCTGCCGGCTGAGGATTTTTTAAAGCGCGCCCAAAGGCCGGTGACACAAAGAAGTCTTCTACACACACATTGCTTTAACAAGGAATATCTCTTGCGCTATAATCGTCCGCGGGAGCGATTTTTTTATGATCTGTGATAGGATCGTGGTTCATTATATACAAATTTTCCCTTAACACCAGTGGTACATTATTGCGATTCCCACTTTAACTATTAGTAATTTAAAAATAATGAAAAAAAACTGGACTCCATGAACTCAAGGGCAATGAAAATGCCAACTTTAGTGAAAATAACATTTACAGCTTATTCCAACAAAGTTTCATGCGAAAACCTCTTGCAGTTGGTTTGTTTTACACTATGTATTTATAGTAATATGTTATATTGATGCAATCCTTGGATGACGCTCCACACTGGTCGCATATCAACAAGTTTTTATGGATCGCAAAACATAAAAGCAAATTTGAGATCCAGGTTGCGATCAATCAAGTCATGAATATGTACATATCGTGTAGCAGGAATTTTGTGACTCGCCAGGACGCGTTGAGCATGAACGGATATAGAAAGTGAGCACGTTTCTTCGATTTGTTAGTTTCGCGTGCAAATGTTTGTAAATCATGTTGCAGGGCGATATTTTAAATCTTTAAAAAGACACAGTCAGGCAAAAATGCTTAAAGGAGTACATCTTGGCACAGAAATTATGCCCGACTTGCGCTACCCACTCATATTACATGATCGTAGTAATAATACACAATTAAAATTATTTTCAGAAGCTTTTATTAAACAATAATATATAAATATTGCTAAAAAGGATAATAAATTTTATTATTAAATAAAAGTTCAATACGTTGCAACTCCTTGTACTTATTTCCCTCTATTCAGTCTATTGTACTAAAGCAGATTCCTTTTGTTCACTTATTTTGCAAAGAAAAGGCCAGTAGCATAGCTAAACCAAGCCCGTTTTGTATAATAATGTTGCATAAATTTAAAAATCATAGTTTAATTACATTAAATTGGTAATATTTCCAAAAATAATCAAAATTTCTATTGCCTCCGACACACAAAATCTGACGGAAAGAATCGCTCCGATAAACTGTCAAAAATCCGATCCATCGTGAACCAGAATGCCGATTTCCGAACTTCGAAAAAATCTGACGTTCATCGGACGTCAATCGAATTGCAGAATGCCATTTGATCCGATTCACCTCCGATGAAAGTGGATCGTAAACCGGAATAGATGTGCGTGTATTTTATTGGGCCTTGAAATTGTTAATAATTTTGGTACAAAATGGACCTCGTTTTCAGGATCGGCATATGAAAGGCCATAAGATACAACGTTTAAAATTCATTCCGTTCAAAATACACTTTCAACCACACCCAGATACTCCATCTTATTTCAAAAAAAAAAAACTAAAATTTTTTTTCATATAAAATATAGGAGGGGGTCATACAAAAAAATATTTTAAAAATAGTTCTTGTAAATCGCCCATTCTGTTGAAACATTGGTTTTATAGATAATTTAACAAGGATTATGATGGTATAATTTTAAATCCTTATTTTACTGGTATTCACGAAGTAAATCGGGCCCAAAAAATATACATGCTTGCAATTTATAAAATTTTAAGGCAATGAAAATAATCTTATATAGAACAAATAATGGCCTGTTTCTTCAGTTTTCAAACGGTGCCAAGATCAAGTCCCTACGATGACTACAACCCGAGATATTGGGGTTTGAATATGTACGTGATTTACTTTATTCATGAAAAAGTCAAAAGTTTGACATCATATCTCCGAAAAAAAAATTTTCAAAATTAAATCCCCGTATACGTGTAAGCTTATTTTAGGTGGGGAACCTAAAAACCGAGTTTCAAGCAAATCGGAGGTGTAAGGTTACAATAGGTGTCCGATTTGTAAAAGAAAGACTCATATTTTATTTTTTTTTTTATCATCTAATATATTTTGCCAACTGTATAAGTAAAATACATCTAACAATTTTGTGGTTCGTTAAAAGTAATTAGTAATTAATAATAACTTAATAAACATGGTGGGCATTTATGGATTGCGCTCAGTAGCGCATCCATTTATTGCAGTGCATCAATAAAGATCAGTAAATGAGTTTCCTTTGAGGCGTACGAAATTAATTGGTCTTGCCGTTAGGGCTAGAACGAGTGGGTTGGGGTGAGCTAATAATCTCATTTGGTATGATGCAGCATACTTTCTGATTTCTTGAGCGATAGTAGGTATCTTTAGGTCACGATGTAGTTGGTCGTTCGTGACGTAGTAGGGCGCATTTACAATCATTCTAATGGTTTTCGATTGGAATCTTTGGAGAATCTGTATATTTGAGTTTTCTGCTGTTCCCCACAGCTGTATGCCATAAGTCCAAATGGGTTTTAAGATAGCTGAGTAGAGCAGGAGTTTGTTGTCGATTGATAGTTGGGAGTTTCGATTCATGAGCCAATAAAGATTTATCAGTTTTATACCAAGAGCTTTTCGTTTGGTGAATATGTGTGTTCTCCATGTTAGTTTTCTGTCGAGGTGCATATCAAGGTACTTTGTTACGTCACTTTGCGGTATATCAATGCCGTTGAGTTTTACGGGTGGGCAAGTGTTACGTCTAGTGGTAAACGTCACTTGGACAGATTTTGATTCATTTGACTTTATTCGCTAGTCTTTCAGCCAATCGGTAATTTTATTTAAACTTCTTTGAAGCTTGAGTGGGGCCACGTTGGGGTTGAGGTCTGCAGCCAGTACGGCAGTGTCATGGGCAAAAGTGCCGACCATTCTAAAGCATTTGATACAGTTAGTCATGAACTTCTTGCATTGAAACTCCGCAATCTGTTTAATTTCTCATCAGCAGCAACGAAACTAATAAAAACCTACCTCTGTGATCGTTCGCAAGCTGTGAGCGTTGGAGAAATTTTGTCTTCCCAACTGCCCGTAACCAAAGGTGTCCCCCAAGGTTCCATTCTTGGCCCTCTGTTATTTGTTTTATATATAAATGGCCTTCATAACGTATTAAATTATTGTGATATACACGTTTATGCAGACGATGTCCAATTATATGTCAGTTGCACTTTGGAATCGGTCAATACCTACATTAAAAATCTCAATTCTGACCAAGATCGTGTTAACAAGTGGGCCTGCGACAATGGGTTACTTCTAAATCCAAGTAAATCACAATGTATCGTGATTTATAAGAAGAATTTTAAACTCGATGATTGCAGCATAGTGAAACTAAACAACAATGTCATAAATTTTGTGGACACTGCCAAGAACCTGGTAATTACCTTCAACAGAACCCTGTCGTGGAACAATCACATCTTCTGTGCAATAGGGAAGGTACACTGAGAGAAAAAAAATATATGGAGGGGTCAAAGAAATTGTTTACCTATTTTGAACACTACTTTCTTTGTTTTGAGTAAATTTTCCTTAAAACATGTTAAAAGGTTTATAAAATATTGTTGTTACATGCGTTACCATGGTTTCATATACTTGTTTTGAAAAAATTCATACATTAAAATAATGAAAAATTCTTTAAGCGCCATTCCATTCCCAACTTTCCTTGTTTTGAAGACTTGATTTCTTTAATTTTGAGAAATTAAATTCCCATACAAATCCCCATGGCAACGAATTTGTTTGAAAGTTTTTTTATGTTTTTTCCACATTTTTGAGAAAATTTACACAAAACAAAGAAAATTTTGTATTGGGACGCGTGTTCAAAATAAGGAAAATTATGTCTTTGATCGAAAGAAATTTTTTTTTTGAGTGTATATGGCATGCTCCGTTCTTTATGGGCTGTACAACATTCTACCCCAGTGAAAATTTGACTTTTGTTAGCTAAGGCTTTTTTGTTACCTACTTTGTTATATGGATGTGAACTGTTTGCCAATTGTGATAGTATTTGTCGTAAAAAACTTAATGTCCTCTACAACAATATTGCCAGATACGTCTATCGTATGAAACGCCATGAACACATATCTATATTTACCACACAAATACTCAATGTAAAACTTGATGACCTATTAAACATAAAGTGCCTAATGCTCCTACACAAGGTAATATACACTCGTGAGCCCATATATCTTATGGAACGTATTCAGTTTATGAAATCGTCCCGATCACTTAACCTGCTTAGTATGAAATATAGATGTCTTATATCTGAGCGCCAGTTCTTTGTTCATGCTGTTCGTCTTTGGAACGCTCTGCCGCCTAGGATTAAAACAATTCGAAATACATTGCACTTTAAACGTGAGATATTCCTCCAATTTACCCCTCGAAATTTCTAATATGCAAACATTTTTATGGGTACATCTCACTATTCTTCTTAATTTCTCGTTCCCTATACTTCCATCCCCACTTCTTCACTGCCTATGGTGTTGCTATGTCAGATAACTTAAAAAAATGTCCTCCTTTTTATAATATAGTGTATACATACATATAAGTTCATTAGATTTAAGCTCAAACACTGTCAAAATAACTTATGGTTGTGTGTTTGTTTGATAAATAAATAAATAGTGACTCCTTCTGCTATTGGGAGGTCATATGTGTAAAGTAGGTACAGTATTGGGCCCATTACACTACATTGCGGGACGCCTGCTAAGCTCTCGTAAAGCTCAGACTGCTCTACTCCTTCTTTGACGAAAAAGTAACGATTTTTTAGATAAGATTGTATAAATAGAAAGTAATTTGTAGGGAGAGTATTTTTTATTTTATAGAGGAGGCCGTCGTGCCATACGCGATCAAAAGCTTGGGATATATCTAGAAAGGCAGCTGTACACTATTGTTTTTGCTCAAAGGCAGAGTAGATTTTCTCGGTATGTCTATGTACTTACTTGTTCAATTGTTCCGTGCCCTCTTCTGAAGCCAAACTGGGGTATGAATGCAGTTATTAGGCTTGGGTAACTCAGCACTGAGTCATGACTCCGTGTCAACTCCCATCAGTGAGCTGCACGCTCAAGCTCACCTCACGATAAAATGATAACTCAGTAGCACACTTGACTTCGTTGGCACGTTTATAGCACGTCAACTCAGTAGCAAACTTGACTCCGCTGGCACGTTTATAGCATATTAACTCAGTAGCACACTCGACTCCGCTGGCACGTTCGATTTCGCCTCTTATTTAAGTGTCATCCTGTGCATGCTTACTTTATATGGCACTTGGTGTATTTAGGTGGTTTTTGGTATTGGGGTGGTCACCTATTTATGCATTTTTTCATTTGTTCCAGGTGATTTAGGCAAATTTGGTGTATGTAGGTGTATTCTGCATGAATTGTACTAACTTTCGGACACTAACCCGTTTTTGTATGGACACTTATTTTGGGTTTTTTTCGGTTGTTCCCCTTAATTTTGGTAAATTTGGTTATGATATTCAGAAACTAGATGATTTTTCCCAACTTGTGGACTTTAACCCATTATCGTATATCGTGCATATATAAAAAGATACATTCATTTGAAATTTGTAATTGATCTTATCAACTAAGTTTATATTGGTATATGTATATTTTATTTATCCATCAGATAGCTCAATATATGTATGTACTTCTTAAACATCTCAAAAATCCCTAAATACCCTATATTTAAGAGCTACATATGTCTAAATCAATAATCAACAACAAAAACGACATTAATTAACTAATTAATTTTCCATATATTTGCCCACCCACACCGATCACTTCAATTCTATTATTGATTTATATGCCATTCTCGTACAAATATCAATTCATCGTCGGAGCGACCCTTTCACTGACACAGTCTCTGATAGCACACAGTAATAGCCCCGACACATAGCATACGTCAATCCGTCTACGTCGACGTATGTGACTGACAGCTCACGTACTTGACGGAGAGGTCGCCACATAGGAAACGTTGACGGATATACATAAATCAGCTGTTTGATTAACCTTTAACTACAGAGGTGGTGGCAAAAATTTAACTCTTTAGAATATTTTGTAATTTCTCTTTTAAGTTTCCCTCTTGAAATTCAGTTTTCAGTAACTTCACATCTCCTGATAATTATTGACCATTTTGGTTTTATGGATAAATGTTTTACAAATGGTTTTATGGATAAATGTTACCAATTGCAAAAAAGGTGAAATTCAACAGTAGCTAAAGGTTAAGAATCACAAACAATCAGCTGACAAAGCGACGGATTGACGTATGCCAAAAGTTGAGTGTTGGGCAACTTTGGTACGTTGCGGCGACGGATCCGTCGTACTTGTGACGAGGTACATTTAAATGCCCATAGTTTACCGAGCTGTCAGTCACATACGTCGACGTAGACGGATTGACGTATGCTATGTGACGAGCCTATAACACTTTTTGGTTGACAATAGCACGAAAGTAATATGTGCTGTAGCACAATCGTGCTGTAACAAACGTGTTGTAGCACAATCGTGCCAACTCAGTGAGTCGACTCTTTTTAGTGAGTCAGAGCTTATGTGTCAACTCCCAAAAAATCGTGTCATTACTCACCCCTAGCAGTTATTAGTACTGCATTAAACAGTTGGGTGAGAAATTTTATGTCTTCGTAAGGTAATTGTTTTAGTACATTGCCATTAATAATATCTTACCCAGGAGCTTTCTTTGGGTTGAGTTTCGCTATTACGGTTTTTACCTCCGATATTGCGAATTTTTTTATGGGGAGATCCATTTGATAGGGATGACTTAGAGTATTTTTCACTTCTGTTGTTGTGCTTAATGAGGGTTCAATATCATGTGGGGTGAATACTGATTTTAGGTGGTGTGCAAAAGTATTTAGAGATAATGAGACGAGAGCCCCAGAATGTGTGTTTGGCATTGTAATCGCCCCCAGCTAGAAATCGATTTCCAAGAGTTTTGAAGAAATTTTCATATTCTGCAGCGCTGATAGAGTGCCTCGGCGGGCTATAGATAGCAGAGAGTGTAAGCTGGCCGCTCGGGTCTTCAATGACAATATTTGTGGCTTGTATAGCATTTGTACGGAATGAATTCGTGCTGTAATGTTTAATACTTTTCCGTATCAAGATACCTGAGCCTCCAAGAGCGCTGTTACTCGGGTGTTTTGTGTGGTAAAAGTTGTAGTTGGGTACTTCAAAGTAGCTTTTGTCAGTAAAGTGGGTCTCAGATATGAGGAGTATATCTATATCGTGGGTCTGAAGTAAAACTTTAACTTCAAGTAAGTGTTTGGATAGGCCATTGGCATTCCAAATAATAATTTTCAACGGGTTGAAGATGCAAAATTTGTAGTCGTGAAGGTGACGAGCAGGCTCATCATTGCTGTCATTTGCTACATGACTTGTTTTATGGCGTTTTCTTTTCTACGAAAAAATGTTGCCCTCCTATATCCCAATTATCGAATTACGTATCCTGACTTTCTATAAAACGGCTGAATTTGTAGATAAGGGTGCCCTCTTACTTAGTTAGAGGTCAATATTTGGTGAAAGGACCAGACAAACATACAAACTGGCTAAGAAAATCAAACAGGGCAACATTATTTCGAGAAAAGAAAACGCCATTAGTAAGCCTATCATTTCTCGCATTTCGTTAGTGTTTTGCGTTGGGGTGTAGATTTCATTACAATTTGGAATAGCATTATTAGGGTTCGAACTGGGTGTTACGCGTTTCTTTGCTGCTTGAGACTCATATGAGTTAATTACGTACTCAAGGGATAAAAGCACTAGGTCTTGGTAAAGCATGGATGGGCGCCTCCTATACAAACTGAAACTTTCATAGCGAATATCTCTGGAAATATTTTTAATAGGGTACTGAAAGTTGGTGTAAGGGCATATGACATAATTATGTATTAAATGGGTAAAAACGGTAGGTCCTGGTAAAGCAGGGATGGGCACCTCCCATACATACTGAAATTTTCACGGCGAATATCTCTTGCAATATTTGTAGTAGGGTAGGTACTGAAAATTGGTATGAGGGCATATGAGGTACTTATGTAGTATATGGGCAAAAACGGTAGGTCTTGGTAAAGAAGGGATAGGGACCTCCCATACAAACTGAAATTTTCACGGCGAATATCTCTTGCAATATTTGTAGTAGGGTAGGTACTGAAAATTGGTATGAGGGCATATGAGGTACTTATGTATTAAATTGGTAAAAACGGTAGGTCTTGGTAAAGAAGGGATGGGGACCTCCCATACAAACTGAAATTTGCACGGCGAATATCTCTTGCAATATTTGTAGTAGGGTACTGAAAATTGGTATGAGGGCATATGAGGTACTTATGTATTAAATGGGTAAAAATGCTAGGTATTGGTAAAGCAGGCGCGGGTACCACCCATTCAAACCGAAATTTTCACAGCGAATATCTTACAATTAGTGTGAGGGCATATGAGATAATTATATGCTCAACGGACAAAACAAATAAAGAAACTGGGCCGTAGTCATAGTCGGTTTTAATTAAAATCGGTGTTAAATTTAGAACGACGTTTAAAATAGTGGTGTTTCATAGACGAGTTAGAACAACGTTTTTGCTAAAATGAACCGAAACAGGGTTACCCATAAAAAATAATAAAAATCGCTCTGTTATTTTAAGAAATTTCGAGGATTTTAAAAGTTCACCCTGTGTCAACCTTTAAATTCACAAAGAAATAAGTAAGCGTATCATCTCTTCAACATTTTATTTTCGCAAATTTTATTTGTTATTTTGAGTTAAATTTTGAGATAAAACTACACAGTTCATATAAATCAAAATAAACTTGTGATTTTAGAGGTCGTGAACCAAACTGGAGCTCAAGAGAAAAAGCTTGGCTGCGGGAAAGCATTTAGTGCCACCAATGTATGTCACTCTGATGAATATATATATTTTTTTTTCTCTTTTATTTATTTATGCTTTCGACCCAAAATTCGTAATTTAGTCAGAACTTCCAAGCCGGGTGAGATTGGAAGTCCCATATTACTGACAGTCCTCAGTATCTATAAAATATTCCACTGTGGCCTTATCAAAGTAATAAAATTCCTCTTCCTCCATTTGGAACGGCTCTCATCGGCTTCTATATACCTTTGATCTCCGTCCCGGGATAGCATCGTCTATAGTAATTAGCAAAATCTTGCAAAATTATGCTATTTACAAACATATTTATTAAAATGCCTTCTCTTTACGTTTTATTTATTTATTTTTTTATTGAATTCACGTACTCTTTCTATTTTTATAGAATTTCCAGCTTAGCACAATATTTTAAGATTTTAAAATGACGTTCACCTCATTTTAAAGTTAAAACGTTGTTTTAGTGATAAAACTGTTTTTAAGTCGACTATGACAGAGATAAAATGACGTTTATGCTAGCATCATTCTAATAGTCCAGTTAGTCAAGAACGTGTGGTCCTCCCGCTGACGCAAAAGCCCGTATGCAATTTTTAGGATTTTTTGAGCCCGTGGAGCAACGGAGCAATCAGCTGTTTTACTCACGCATATTTACATATATGTATATTTTGTTTACATTTTGGCAGGGTTGCCATTTAGTCATTTTGGAACAAACAAGATTTTTACTAATCTTCAAAGTGTTATCCGGATTACTCTTCAATACATAACTGTGCATTATTTGCCAAATGACAAGAAAATACTAATTTAATCGTTTTTAAAGTTGGCGCTGACGATTTTTTTTTTTATTAATTTAGTTACTTTTTTACGGCTTAGTTGGTAATTAAAACACATTTTTCTTGTAATTTTTTGCTGCCCAATATATTTCCATCACACATTGGTGATAGTTATCAAGGGCTAAAACATAAAATAACAAAAAACACAGTCAGAACATTAAATT
Organism: Urophora cardui; assembly: GCA_960531455.1. Classification (NCBI taxonomy): domain Eukaryota; kingdom Metazoa; phylum Arthropoda; class Insecta; order Diptera; family Tephritidae; genus Urophora; species Urophora cardui. The sequence continues at coordinate 101,524,117 of OY482672.1, forward strand.
TAAAAAATTGAAAATCCATAAAAAAACTATATTGGGAAGCAACAAGATTCTCACAAAAATGTGTGCTTAATTAAGAAATCTGTACTAAGTTTCTGTAACTCAAATCTTTTCTAGTATAAATAGGTGGTGACAAAGTGTGGATCGTATTAATGTGACGTCACTTTAATTGACACCTTTCCCGGTTTTGTTACAGAAACTCAGATCTATTGTGGCAATTTATAACTTTTTAATGTAGAAATTTGCACAAGAAGACCACCAAGAATTACCAATTAAGAAAATACAGCCACCATATGTGGTTAAATACAGTAATATCTTCATTTATTAAGAGTTTACAATATCTTGAAATTTTTACATATTTTTATGAATAGTTACGAATTTATGTTCAATCACCCAAAAAATTCGCAAAAGAGAGCCAAATTGAGAGAGTAAGACTTCGAGAGAGTTGATAAAAGCTGCAAGTAAAATTTTCACTTGCAACTACTTGCAGCTTTAAAAAAAATAGGAATGTCAAAAATATATGATCACAAAAATCTCAATTGGAAATATACAAACATTTTAAACGCAAATTTCTAATTGTGTACTAAATAAATTAGCGCAAAAAGGAATCTTGACGCTGTTGTGGAATAGCCAAAGTTGATTTTTGTCCTAATTCAGTTATTTCCATTCATTTCCAATTTCAAAAATTTCAATTGGAAATATACAAACATTTTAAACGCAAATTTCTAATTGTGTACTAAATAAGTTAGATGTGGAATAGCCAAAGTAGAATTTTGTTTTCCTAATTCAGTTATTTCCATTCATTTCCAATTTCAAAAATTTCAATTACAACCTAACCTAAAAATCAAATTGTCAAAACAGCGTATCAGCTGCTTTCTTGCGAATGCTTACGATTTTGTGTTCAATTACTTTGGATGATAATTTTCTCTTTTTCTCGTTTTTACTCTTAATTTGACATTGACGCTCTTTTTGCAAGTACTTGCAAGTAAAGTTGTTGAACAAAGCTATTATCTTGTTATTAATTTATATACATATATATTTACATTTTGTTTGGGATTTAAAAAAAAGTAGATAAAAGTTTTCTTTCCCTTCTTTTTAAAAATTAAAGTAATAATAAATGGTTCGTTTAAGTAGACATACTATTTTTGCCATGTGAACACATATATGTATATTCGATAACATTTTACAATCTTGTTGAGTTAGTTGTATAATGCTGTGAAAATTACTGTTTAAATATTTAATAACTAAAAATGTTCAACCGGCAACCCTTCTACCTTGCAACCATGCGAGCGATCAGCTGACACGGTTTTACGTAAAAAATCAAAATGATTTTGATTTCTGCGGTACGGGCATCTGCGTCGTCCGTCGTTTAATAATCGTTTACATACAAATCCCATTGAATAGGTTGGATCAGCTGACACGGTACACGGGTTTACGTTCTCGACTAACTGGACTATAAGTGTGATGAAACACTGTTTTAAATCGACTATGACTACGGCCCACTATCTTTGACGTCAAGAGTGATATTTTCTATGTATCGTTTTAGATTGAGTGGTAGTTAAAACTTGAATTTAACTACCACTCAAATTTAGTTAATTGAGTGGTAGTTAAACTCAGATATTTAACTACCATTCAGGTTTGAGTGGTAGTTGCAGGCTGAGTGCACTCAAAATTTGTTGATTCATTCCCAACCCTATTTTTTAGTTTGTCTCTTGTCATTCTTTTTTATGACTGTAATGAATGAAATGTATTTCAAGGGCTTTTCATATTTTGTATTTATTTTTTATGTTATGCATTTGAAGTGTGGGAATGTCTTTGATACATATGCTACACCTCCTTTCCTAAAAATAATGCTCATACATTTGTACTGTTAATCACATGTATTCATATGTTATACATATATGTATGTAAATGCTGTGCTTTCTGAATGGAATGAATTTCAGAAAGCTCCTTTTTTCTAATTTGGAGGTTTTACGGCTTAATAAGATAGGCTACTCGAAGTTTTAACTTTAGTGGCTCTAGGCTTGGTCAGAATTTAGCTGGATATCCTTTCTCTTTAACTGCCTGGGGTACCTCTGTTCTAACAGACTTTTAGCCAGTATGTTTGGGTGATTGCCTAGTCTTGTGGCGTAGTTAGTTTGTATATGTCATACTTCTTCAACAACTGTGTTAATCTTTAGATCCCTGTGTATAGCGGAATTTTTCACGTACCTACAACATAAACCCTGAAGAATTCGTATTTAAGATGAGCAGATGGTGAAGTTTATTGTCATAGGTTTCTGTGCAGGGGTTTGGATGCAGAATGCCTCATGATTTTCTCTGTACCTACTTAAATATGAATTCAAGTAATATCCAAGCCTCGCTGCATATTCGGCTTCCAACATCAAGTATCAATCTGCATAGTGTATATGTACTTTATTAACTCCTTTCCAAGCTAAAAAAAAAAACAAAAACAATAAAAATCACACCTGACGACATTTTTACAACATGTTTAATTGTTAAGCGGTATTTTTAATTGAAATTTCTAAACAATCAATTGGCTGTAAAATTTCTCGTTTGTAATGTGGCAATTAAATTGCTGCTGCTGCTACCTACTACTAACTGCAGAACAGCTTCAAATCAACAAGAAAAGAAGACGAGAAAGAGAAAGAAATTAACGAACATAAATTTACCGAATAAACAGCGGCAAATCAAGCGTGTATCGAGCAACAAAAAACAAAAACAAAAGACATGCATGTAAAACAAAAATACCTTTGAAATTCTATGCAACGTAAAAGCCCGTCTCCACATAACTTGATTCACCAGAGAAACATGTAGCAAAACATCTCGCTCAATAACCCGTCTCCACGTGGCTAATCGTGATTCAGTTTGACATTTCTCCTTCTTGTTCTTCTTAAATGTTTGTATGTTTGCTTATTTTTGCGTCTTTGTTTTGGTCTGTGTGAGATTTCGATAGATTTTCGATACAAAATTAGAGAAGACATCGATATCATCGAGGTTGGCAAGATGATTCAGAATGAAACAGTGTTTCAATCTTCACTCGCTCTCAGAAATTTGTATGGAAATTGGCGAGTTTCGGCACTGGTTTCCGTGTCGAAACAAGATTGAGAGAGAAAATGCAGAAAAAAAGAGCGAAACACGTTATATGGAGACATGGTATAATTCAATGCTATTAAGCCTATGCCTCACACACTACAGCTCAGCGCAATCAACACCGCGGATAATGTAGGTAGCACTATGATAAAGAGCAACAGACAACAGTAACAAGAAGAACAACAGCAGTAACAACAACAACAACGCCAAGGTAAGATTGTTGCCGCTGTTCAGCTTTACATCACACCGCTACCCCTAACCAATCAGCTGCGCCCCTCACTTTGCATTGCTATCTACTCCTTTGTTGTTTTTTGTATCACCCATCCGCATAATAAAAGTGCAAAAAATTAGCATTTAATTTTTATTTGGTTGTTGTTGTTTGTTTTTGTTGTTGTTATTATTATTGTTGGTTTTGTTGTTATTATTATTGTTACTTTTGTTGTTTTTGTTGTTGTTATATGTACATAATAATATTGGTATTATATCTTTTACTTCCAATATACCTTTAACTTATTTTAGGCCGTGCTTCCCTAGCAAATCGAGCCTGAAGGCTAGAAAATTCCATTGTGAGAATGTTCTGCACTTAGGATTGAGTAAATTAGACCTGCGAACAGTTTCAAGTAGCATTATAGGGTCTATACATTGGCTTGCCATACGTCAGGCATTTGGCCTGATTGTCAGGCATTACATACTTTGTCAGGCAATCAGGCGCCTAACGAATTTTGTCAGGCATTTTGAAAAGTTTTTTTGTGTACATTGATATCTATATATATAAAAATGATTTGGTATTTAATTGTAACGCTAAAACTTGAAAACGGCTGAACCAAATCAAATACTTCCTTAGGGGGGTTTGTTTGTTGTTACCCCGCGAAGGTTTAGTCGAAGAAAAAATTAAAAAATGTTAGAGGGTCGTGGCACCTCCCATACAACCTTAATTTTTAAAGCTGATTATCTCTAAAACAGTTCAAGGCAGGGAGCTGAAAATTGGTATAGAGGTAGGTGATATCAAAACCCTTCTCACTCAGAAAAGTGGGGGTTATCAGAAAAGGGGGCGTGGCACCTCCCATACAACCTTAATTTTTAAAGCTGATTATCTCTAAAACAGTTGAAGGTAGGGAGCTGAAAATTGGTATAGAGGTAGGTGATATCAAAACCCTTCTCATTCAGAAAATTGGGGGTTATCAGAAAAGGGGGCGTGGCACCTCCCATACAACCTTAATTTTTAAAGCTGATTATCTCTAAAACAGTTCAAGGTAGGGATCTGAAAATTGGTATAGAGGTAGGTGATATCAAAACCCTTTTCACTCAGAAAAGTGGGGGTTATCAGAAAAGGGGGCGTGGCACCTCCCATACAACCTTAATTTTTAAAGCTGATTATCTCTAAAACAGTTCAAGGTAGGGATCTGAAAATTGGTATAGAGGTAGGTGATATCAAAACCCTTCTCACTCAGAAAAGTGGGGGTTATCAGAAAAGGGGGCGTGGCACCTCCCATACAACCTTAACTTTTAAAGCTGATTATCTCTAAAACAGTTCAAGCTGAAAATTGGTATAGAGCTAAATGATATCGGAAAAAGGGTCGTGGCACCCCCATACAAACTTAATTTTTCATGATGAATATCTCTAAAATTGTTTACGCTAGGGGCTTGGAAATTGGTGTGGAGATAAACGATAACAATTCCATATTAAGGCAAAATAATAGGAGTTATACGAAAAGGGGGCATGTACATAGAAATCACTATGCAGATATACGATATCAATACCATGTTCACCCAAAAAAAAAAAAGATTTGTCGAAAAATGGGGCATTGCACCTCCCATACGGACTAAACTTTTGAGGCTGAATATATCTAAAAGGTTTGGAGGAGGGGCCTGAAAACCATTATGGAGGTATACTAAATCAATCCTCTTACTTACTTAGTGAAAATAGCCAATACTCAGTGAAAATAAATATCCGGAACAGAAAACTTAAAATGTTGTGTATCGTGCAGCCTTAAACTGAATACTAAAATTATATATTTTTGAAGTTGTATACACAATGAAGTAGTGAAAAATCGTTAATTTTCTATTAAAAATAATACCGGTGTAATAACAATTTTTGAAATGAAATTAATAAAAAAATCTGTTTTGGGCAGAACGAAGTTTGCCGGGTCAGCTAGTTTTGTATAAATTTTATTCCGTTTTATTCAAAGCCGTATGAACATTAGATATGTAATCCTGTCGAGTGTAAACACAGCGTATGTTTAAATCTTTGTCCGATTATACTGGATCACAAAATGAAATTTTTTGTCTGTACTTTAGAAGTGACTATCCTATCTATATGTAAAATCGGTCGCTGATTCCGAAAATCGGGTTCATTTTTAATTCTGTGGGAAGGTTTTTGAGATATCGGCAACTTACCGTTATTTGGCCAATTAACGCAGTGAGCTATCTTCCTTGGGGTGACACTAAACGAAAGAATATTAAATTTCCTTTTCATAGCACATATAACATTTTTATCTCTAATAGTTTCTGAAATATTGACGATTACATTTGAATTTTTTCGATTTTTTACGAATTTTTTAAGAAAAAATTGAATTTGTCAGGCAATATCTTTAAAACCAATGTTTTCACCTTCGGTTTTATTCCTTTACGTGAAGCTCCATTCCTTTAGTAAAAAAATAAGCTATCAACGAAGAAAATCCATGGTAAAATGGAAAAGTTATAGGCGATAAAGTAAATACAGCCATCTCACGCAATGCTACTACACGGGTATATTTTTTAGACAAATTCATAGCCCATATTTGACAAAAAAATAACAATTTTTGTCAGAAAATGTATATGTACATATTTAGAATTTAAACACTGGGTTAAATTTAATGAAATGAATTAAATTTTCTTTTCAATATTGCTTTTTATAATGAAAAGATTTTCAGCTGAAATGAAAATAACATTTATAAAATACTCACACCACATTACATTTTTTATTATTAAAAAATCGCTAATGCAACATACAATGAGAATATACTTAAGAAGTCGCCGCGAACAAATTTAACGCGACTATTAGCGATTGGCAAAACTTTTTTTCGACTATAATCTATAAAATTTAGAGAAGAGACCGATTGCAGAGTAATTTCGTGAGTAATTTAGCCGAAATGCGCATTTCAAGCGTAATTTCGGCTGGCATTTTTGTATGGCGAAAATACGTTTAGTCAGGCATTGGGGTGAAAAAATTATGGCAAGCCTATCTATACACGATGAGTATGATTCAAGAGTCAGTGTAACAATTTTTGTCAGAAAATGTATATGTACATATTTAGAATTTAAACACTGGGTTAAATTTAATGAAATGAATTAAATTTTCTTTTCAATATTGCTTTTTATAATGAAAAGATTTTCAGCTGAAATGAAAATAACATTTATAAAATACTCACACCACATTACATTTTTTATTATTAAAAAATCGCTAATGCAACATACAATGAGAATATACTTAAGAAGTCGCCGCGAACAAATTTAACGCGACTATTAGCGATTGGCAAAACTTTTTTTCGACTATAATCTATAAAATTTAGAGAAGAGACCGATTGCAGAGTAATTTCGTGAGTAATTTAGCCGAAATGCGCATTTCAAGCGTAATTTCGGCTGGCATTTTTGTATGGCGAAAATACGTTTAGTCAGGCATTGGGGTGAAAAAATTATGGCAAGCCTATCTATACACGATGAGTATGATTCAAGAGTCAGTGTAGGTGTATTAGTGAAATTTTCCATGTAGTAGTTACACCGACATGACTCTACCCAACAAAAATCTGGTCATCGCTATTACCTGTCAGGCATGACCTTGGCCTTGCCATGGAACATCTGACGAGTTCATTACCATTTCGAGTAATGCAGAGTGGAATGAGCTTCCACTACCCATTCCACGTAATGCTAAGTAGAATGGAGTGCGAAAAATGAACTGGAATAAATACCGTTATTTTCAGTGGAAATTTCGATCATGCCTTTCATTTTTCGACTTCTTCTTCTGCTTCCCTGTAAGGTATTTTTTATTTGATTCGGTAGAATCCTTGCGGTATTGCGTGATTTATTCGTTCGACGGTAATTGGGGCAAGTCCTTCCCTCCAATGACAAGCCCATTCTAATGTCAGGCATTATTTCAACGAATGTGGAAGCGATTGCCAGGGATTCCCTTACAGGGAAGCAGAGAAAGAAGGCGAAAAATGTAAGGCATGATCGGGCCGTAGCTAGACTTAAATTTAAGGTAGGGCAGCATTGGTTTAAGGTAGGGTGGAAGTAAATAATGTATCACAATAAATCTTACATCGAGACATGGCTTCCAAACTCTATCAGAATATATATCACTTTTCTCTAGGTCAGAGACGTACATTGGCTCAGATTTCCATTTGTCTAACGAAAGGGACGGCTTTACATTAAGGAACCGGGGTCCGAGAAAAATTACTTTCGAAAACAAAGGTGTTCTAGACACATATATATTTACATATGTGCATGTTTTTATAAGTGCCTTTCGTCGGTAATCGTACGCAGTTTTGGGGGGTTTTTTTTGGTAATTTTTACAACTTACAAACATCTCCGGTCGACGGGACTTTTGGATTTAGAATCAGGAGGACCTCCTCTACAACCCCCAATGAATTTTTTTCAACGCGTGGTATACTGTTGGAAATTTTTCCCCGTAGGTACATTTAATACCTATTTGTTGACACATAATTATTGTGACAGTACATAAGCAATACTCATTGAGAATAAGCAAACAAGATGGTTCAGCTTCCAGATTTAGATGTGGAGATGTAGAGATCTTTAAATTTGGTATGTGGGTTGCCTGTAGGTATGCACGCAAGTCAAGGTGAGAATATAACTCTCGAAAATGATTAAACGATAACCATAGAAAATTTAGACACCTCATTTTTCCATCGAGTAAAATGTTTTAGATTAGGCACGCAGCCTTAGTAAACAATTCCGCGCTTTTCGTGTTGTTCGCTCACAGTGAGATTAGTTTTTGTCAGAAAAGTGCCGGAATGAACCATTCCTTTAACCAAACTACAAAAATTCGATGGTCTTATTTAATTATATATGTGATGCAGGGTGGATTCTCCATATCACACATTGCACCCGCAATAATTTTTTATCTCAAACTATGACAAAAAATTTAATTATAATAATTCATCTCACTTGTTGGCCTTTTTAAGGTAGGGCATTCTAATTTTAAGGTAGGGCATTGCCCCACAATGCTTACCCCCCCTAGCTACGGGCCTGGGTGTGGTCCTGTCCCTCTTCAGGAGTAAGAGTTGCATTTCTGATGCATTTTGTAATTATCTTGTTGAAAGTGAAAAATAAGTAAAAGAAAATACACTTTTTTGGAAATAAATAAAGGAATAACCATACGCAATTTTTATTTCATGCTTGCACAAACTATTTTCTAAAAGCTGCCTTTGTCGCAATTTTGTTTGCCTGTGTGGATTTTATGACGGATAATATCAGTTTCTCACTACCCACTGGCCCGCTGGCCCACTATCCGTTGACCCGTTCAAGAATGGTAAAAAGGTATAATTTTTTATTTCATCCTGTGCGAAGTTATGCTCCGAAAAACATAAAAGTTATAACTGGATAATATCGATTTTAAGTTTATTTGAAATTAAAATAAACGCATTAAAAGTGGTTACATGTGAATTAATAACATATACAGAAATGATAATTATTTTCAATAAATGAACTAAAGAATTATCTAATAACTCATATTTCGCTTAAGTAAATTTAAGCGGCTTTTCCTATGAACAAAGAATATTTTCCATTACATTTTACACTCGCATTGATTTTGTTTAATAATGCAAAGAACAAGTAAGGAAGCCTAAGTTCGAGTGGAATCGAACATTAGATACTCAGCTGTATGCTTCCATTGTTTGTTTGCGTTTGATTGAAACACGGTGTAGGTACTTTATATAAAGCGAGTGCGAGTTTTTAAAATTTGTATCACTCATCCAACGAAGCATATGAATATTATTCTTTGTGCAAAATTTCATTCCTTTATGACTTCAAATTCCCAAAGGGTGTTCCGGAAAAATCTTTTTTAAAAAGTAGGCGTGGTCATAAACCGATTTCAATAATTTGTTGGGTGTCTCTTAGCACAAGTTATAAAAGTGTATAAACCAAGTTTCGTCATAATATCTCAATTATTTGTCGAGTTATGGGCTCCGAAATCTTTTAGATTCCTTTGTCTAAAAAGAGGCGGTGCCACGCCATCCATAAAAAAACTATATTGGGAAGCAACAAGATTCTCACAAAAATGTGTGCTTAATTAAGAAATCTGTACTAAGTTTCTGTAACTCAAATCTTTTCTAGTATAAATAGGTGGTGACAAAGTGTGGATCGTATTAATGTGACGTCACTTTAATTGACACCTTTCCCGGTTTTGTTACAGAAACTCAGATCTATTGTGGGAATTTATAACTTTTTAATGTAGAAATTTGCATAAGAAGACCACCAAGAATTATCAATTAAGAGAATACAGCCACCATATGTGGTTAAATACAGTAATATCTTCATTTATTAAGAGTTTACAATATCTTGAAATTTTTACATATTTTTATGAATAGTTACGAATTTATGTTCAATCACCCAAAAAATTCGCAAAAGAGAGCCAAATTGCGAGAGTAAGACTTCGAGAGAGTTGATAAAAGCTGCAAGTAAAATTTTCACTTGGAACTACTTGCAGCTTTAAAAAAAATAGGAATGTCAAAAATATATGATCACAAAAATCTCAATTGGAAATATACAAACATTTTAAACGCAAATTTCTAATTGTGTACTAAATAAATTAGCGCAAAAAGGAATCTTGATGATGTGGAATAGCCAAAGTAGAATTTTGTTTTCCTAATTCAGTTATTTCCATTCATTTCCAATTTCAAAAATTTCAATTACAACCTAACCTAAAAATCAAATTGTCAAAACAGCGTATCAGCTGCTTTCTTGCGAATGCTTACGATTTTGTGTTCAATTACTTTGGATGATAATTTTCTCTTTTTCTCGTTTTTACTCTTAATTTGACATTGACGCTCTTTTTGCAAGTACTTGCAAGTAAAGTTGTTGAACAAAGCTATTATCTTGTTATTAATTTATATACATATATATTTACATTTTGTTTGGGATTTAAAAAAAAGTTGATAAAAGTTTTCTTTCCCTTCTTTTTAAAAATTAAAGTAATAATAAATGGTTCGTTTAAGTAGACATACTATTTTTGCCATGTGAACACATATATGTATATTCGATAACATTTTACAATCTTGTTGAGTTAGTTGTATAATGCTGTGAAAATTACTGTTTAAATATTTAATAACTAAAAATGTTCAACCGGCAACCCTTCTACCTTGCAACCATGCGAGCGATCAGCTGACACGGTTTTACGTAAAAAATCAAAATGATTTTGATTTCTGCGGTACGGGCATCTGCGTCGTCCGTCGTTTAATAATCGTTTACATACAAATCCCATTGAATAGGTTGGATCAGCTGACACGGTACACGGGTTTACGTTCTCGACTAACTGTACTATAAGTGTGATGAAACACTGTTTTAAATCGACTATGACTACGGCCCACTATCTTTGACGTCAAGAATGATATTTTCTATGTATCGTTTTAGATTGAGTGGTAGTTAAAACTTGAATTTAACTACCACTCAAATTTAGTTAATTGAGTGGTAGTTAAACTCAGATATTTAACTACCATTCAGGTTTGAGTGGTAGTTGCAGGCTGAGTGCACTCAAAATTTGTTGATTCATTCCCAACCCTATTTTTTAGTTTGTCTCTTGTCATTCTTTTTTATGACTGTAATGAATGAAATGTATTTCAAGGGCTTTTCATATTTTGTATTTATTTTTTATGTTATGCATTTGAAGTGCGGGAATGTCTTTGATACATATGCTACACCTCCTTTCCTAAAAATAATGCTCATACATTTGTACTGTTAATCACATGTATTCATATGTTATACATATATGTATGTAAATGCTGTGCTTTCTGAATGGAATGAATTTCAGAAAGCTCCTTTTTTCTAATTTGGAGGTTTTACGGCTTAATAAGATAGGCTACTCGAAGTTTTAACTTTAGTGGCTCTAGGCTTGGTCAGAATTTAGCTGGATATCCTTTCTCTTTAACTGCCTGGGGTACCTCTGTTCTAACAGACTTTTAGCCAGTATGTTTGGGTGATTGCCTAGTCTTGTGGCGTAGTTAGTTTGTATATGTCATACTTCTTCAACAACTGTGTTAATCTTTAGATCCCTGTGTATAGCGGAATTTTTCACGTACCTACAACATAAACCCTGAAGAATTCGTATTTAAGATGAGCAGATGGTGAAGTTTATTGTCATAGGTTTCTGTGCAGGGGTTTGGATGCAGAATGCCTCATGATTTTCTCTGTACCTACTTAAATATAAATTGAAGTAATATCCAAGCCTCGCTGCATATTCGGCTTCCAACATCAAGTATCAATCTGCATAGTGTATATGTACTTTATTAACTCCTTTCCAAGCTAAAAAAAAAACAAAAACAATAAAAATCACACCTGACGACATTTTTACAACATGTTTAATTGTTAAGCGGTATTTTTAATTGAAATTTCTAAACAATCAATTGGCTGTAAAATTTCTCGTTTGTAATGTGGCAATTAAATTGCTGCTGCTGCTACCTACTACTAACTGCAGAACAGCTTCAAATCAACAAGAAAAGAAGAAGAGAAAGAGAAAGAAATTAACGAACATAAATTTACCGAATAAACAGCGGCAAATCAAGCGTGTATCGAGCAACAAAAAACAAAAACAAAAGACATGCATGTAAAACAAAAATACCTTTGAAATTCTATGCAACGTAAAAGCCCGTCTCCACATAACTTGATTCACCAGAGAAACATGTAGCAAAACATCTCGCTCAATAACCCGTCTCCACGTGGCTAATCGTGATTCAGTTTGACATTTCTCCTTCTTGTTCTTCTTAAATGTTTGTATGTTTGCTTATTTTTGCGTCTTTGTTTTGGTCTGTGTGAGATTTCGATAGATTTTCGATACAAAATTAGAGAAGACATCGATATCATCGAGGTTGGCAAGATGATTCAGAATGAAACAGTGTTTCAATCTTCACTCGCTCTCAGAAATTTGTATGGAAATTGGCGAGTTTCGGCACTGGTTTCCGTGTCGAAACAAGATTGAGAGAGAAAATGCAGAAAAAAAGAGCGAAACACGTTATATGGAGACATGGTATAATTCAATGCTATTAAGCCTATGCCTCACACACTACAGCTCAGCGCAATCAACACCGCGGATAATGTAGGTAGCACTATGATAAAGAGCAACAGACAACAGTAACAAGAAGAACAACAGCAGTAACAACAACAACAACGCCAAGGTAAGATTGTTGCCGCTGTTCAGCTTTACATCACACCGCTACCCCTAACCAATCAGCTGCGCCCCTCACTTTGCATTGCTATCTACTCCTTTGTTGTTTTTTGTATCACCCATCCGCATAATAAAAGTGCAAAAAATTAGCATTTAATTTTTATTTGGTTGTTGTTGTTTGTTTTTGTTGTTGTTATTATTATTGTTGGTTTTGTTGTTATTATTATTGTTACTTTTGTTGTTTTTGTTGTTGTTATATGTACATAATAATATTGGTATTATATCTTTTACTTCCAATATACCTTTAACTTATTTTAGGCCGTGCTTCCCTAGCAAATCGAGCCTGAAGGCTAGAAAATTCCATTGTGAGAATGTTCTGCACTTAGGATTGAGTAAATTAGACCTGCGAACAGTTTCAAGTAGCATTATAGGGTCTATACATTGGCTTGCCATACGTCAGGCATTTGGCCTGATTGTCAGGCATTACATACTTTGTCAGGCAATCAGGCGCCTAACGAATTTTGTCAGGCATTTTGAAAAGTTTTTTTGTGTACATTGATATCTATATATATAAAAATGATTTGGTATTTAATTGTAACGCTAAAACTTGAAAACGGCTGAACCAAATCAAATACTTCCTTAGGGGGGTTTGTTTGTTGTTACCCCGCGAAGGTTTAGTCGAAGAAAAAATTAAAAAATGTTAGAGGGTCGTGGCACCTCCCATACAACCTTAATTTTTAAAGCTGATTATCTCTAAAACAGTTCAAGGCAGGGAGCTGAAAATTGGTATAGAGGTAGGTGATATCAAAACCCTTCTCACTCAGAAAAGTGGGGGTTATCAGAAAAGGGGGCGTGGCACCTCCCATACAACCTTAATTTTTAAAGCTGATTATCTCTAAAACAGTTGAAGGTAGGGAGCTGAAAATTGGTATAGAGGTAGGTGATATCAAAACCCTTCTCATTCAGAAAATTGGGGGTTATCAGAAAAGGGGGCGTGGCACCTCCCATACAACCTTAATTTTTAAAGCTGATTATCTCTAAAACAGTTCAAGGTAGGGATCTGAAAATTGGTATAGAGGTAGGTGATATCAAAACCCTTTTCACTCAGAAAAGTGGGGGTTATCAGAAAAGGGGGCGTGGCACCTCCCATACAACCTTAATTTTTAAAGCTGATTATCTCTAAAACAGTTCAAGGTAGGGATCTGAAAATTGGTATAGAGGTAGGTGATATCAAAACCCTTCTCACTCAGAAAAGTGGGGGTTATCAGAAAAGGGGGCGTGGCACCTCCCATACAACCTTAACTTTTAAAGCTGATTATCTCTAAAACAGTTCAAGCTGAAAATTGGTATAGAGCTAAATGATATCGGAAAAAGGGTCGTGGCACCCCCATACAAACTTAATTTTTCATGATGAATATCTCTAAAATTGTTTACGCTAGGGGCTTGGAAATTGGTGTGGAGATAAACGATAACAATTCCATATTAAGGCAAAATAATAGGAGTTATACGAAAAGGGGGCATGTACATAGAAATCACTATGCAGATATACGATATCAATACCATGTTCACCCAAAAAAAAAAAAGATTTGTCGAAAAATGGGGCATTGCACCTCCCATACGGACTAAACTTTTGAGGCTGAATATATCTAAAAGGTTTGGAGGAGGGGCCTGAAAACCATTATGGAGGTATACTAAATCAATCCTCTTACTTACTTAGTGAAAATAGCCAATACTCAGTGAAAATAAATATCCGGAACAGAAAACTTAAAATGTTGTGTATCGTGCAGCCTTAAACTGAATACTAAAATTATATATTTTTGAAGTTGTATACACAATGAAGTAGTGAAAAATCGTTAATTTTCTATTAAAAATAATACCGGTGTAATAACAATTTTTGAAATGAAATTAATAAAAAAATCTGTTTTGGGCAGAACGAAGTTTGCCGGGTCAGCTAGTTTTGTATAAATTTTATTCCGTTTTATTCAAAGCCGTATGAACATTAGATATGTAATCCTGTCGAGTGTAAACACAGCGTATGTTTAAATCTTTGTCCGATTATACTGGATCACAAAATGAAATTTTTTGTCTGTACTTTAGAAGTGACTATCCTATCTATATGTAAAATCGGTCGCTGATTCCGAAAATCGGGTTCATTTTTAATTCTGTGGGAAGGTTTTTGAGATATCGGCAACTTACCGTTATTTGGCCAATTAACGCAGTGAGCTATCTTCCTTGGGGTGACACTAAACGAAAGAATATTAAATTTCCTTTTCATAGCACATATAACATTTTTATCTCTAATAGTTTCTGAAATATTGACGATTACATTTGAATTTTTTCGATTTTTTACGAATTTTTTAAGAAAAAATTGAATTTGTCAGGCAATATCTTTAAAACCAATGTTTTCACCTTCGGTTTTATTCCTTTACGTGAAGCTCCATTCCTTTAGTAAAAAAATAAGCTATCAACGAAGAAAATCCATGGTAAAATGGAAAAGTTATAGGCGATAAAGTAAATACAGCCATCTCACGCAATGCTACTACACGGGTATATTTTTTAGACAAATTCATAGCCCATATTTGACAAAAAAATAACAATTTTTGTCAGAAAATGTATATGTACATATTTAGAATTTAAACACTGGGTTAAATTTAATGAAATGAATTAAATTTTCTTTTCAATATTGCTTTTTATAATGAAAAGATTTTCAGCTGAAATGAAAATAACATTTATAAAATACTCACACCACATTACATTTTTTATTATTAAAAAATCGCTAATGCAACATACAATGAGAATATACTTAAGAAGTCGCCGCGAACAAATTTAACGCGACTATTAGCGATTGGCAAAACTTTTTTTCGACTATAATCTATAAAATTTAGAGAAGAGACCGATTGCAGAGTAATTTCGTGAGTAATTTAGCCGAAATGCGCATTTCAAGCGTAATTTCGGCTGGCATTTTTGTATGGCGAAAATACGTTTAGTCAGGCATTGGGGTGAAAAAATTATGGCAAGCCTATCTATACACGATGAGTATGATTCAAGAGTCAGTGTAACAATTTTTGTCAGAAAATGTATATGTACATATTTAGAATTTAAACACTGGGTTAAATTTAATGAAATGAATTAAATTTTCTTTTCAATATTGCTTTTTATAATGAAAAGATTTTCAGCTGAAATGAAAATAACATTTATAAAATACTCACACCACATTACATTTTTTATTATTAAAAAATCGCTAATGCAACATACAATGAGAATATACTTAAGAAGTCGCCGCGAACAAATTTAACGCGACTATTAGCGATTGGCAAAACTTTTTTTCGACTATAATCTATAAAATTTAGAGAAGAGACCGATTGCAGAGTAATTTCGTGAGTAATTTAGCCGAAATGCGCATTTCAAGCGTAATTTCGGCTGGCATTTTTGTATGGCGAAAATACGTTTAGTCAGGCATTGGGGTGAAAAAATTATGGCAAGCCTATCTATACACGATGAGTATGATTCAAGAGTCAGTGTAGGTGTATTAGTGAAATTTTCCATGTAGTAGTTACACCGACATGACTCTACCCAACAAAAATCTGGTCATCGCTATTACCTGTCAGGCATGACCTTGGCCTTGCCATGGAACATCTGACGAGTTCATTACCATTTCGAGTAATGCAGAGTGGAATGAGCTTCCACTACCCATTCCACGTAATGCTAAGTAGAATGGAGTGCGAAAAATGAACTGGAATAAATACCGTTATTTTCAGTGGAAATTTCGATCATGCCTTTCATTTTTCGACTTCTTCTTCTGCTTCCCTGTAAGGTATTTTTTATTTGATTCGGTAGAATCCTTGCGGTATTGCGTGATTTATTCGTTCGACGGTAATTGGGGCAAGTCCTTCCCTCCAATGACAAGCCCATTCTAATGTCAGGCATTATTTCAACGAATGTGGAAGCGATTGCCAGGGATTCCCTTACAGGGAAGCAGAGAAAGAAGGCGAAAAATGTAAGGCATGATCGGGCCGTAGCTAGACTTAAATTTAAGGTAGGGCAGCATTGGTTTAAGGTAGGGTGGAAGTAAATAATGTATCACAATAAATCTTACATCGAGACATGGCTTCCAAACTCTATCAGAATATATATCACTTTTCTCTAGGTCAGAGACGTACATTGGCTCAGATTTCCATTTGTCTAACGAAAGGGACGGCTTTACATTAAGGAACCGGGGTCCGAGAAAAATTACTTTCGAAAACAAAGGTGTTCTAGACACATATATATTTACATATGTGCATGTTTTTATAAGTGCCTTTCGTCGGTAATCGTACGCAGTTTTGGGGGGTTTTTTTTGGTAATTTTTACAACTTACAAACATCTCCGGTCGACGGGACTTTTGGATTTAGAATCAGGAGGACCTCCTCTACAACCCCCAATGAATTTTTTTCAACGCGTGGTATACTGTTGGAAATTTTTCCCCGTAGGTACATTTAATACCTATTTGTTGACACATAATTATTGTGACAGTACATAAGCAATACTCATTGAGAATAAGCAAACAAGATGGTTCAGCTTCCAGATTTAGATGTGGAGATGTAGAGATCTTTAAATTTGGTATGTGGGTTGCCTGTAGGTATGCACGCAAGTCAAGGTGAGAATATAACTCTCGAAAATGATTAAACGATAACCATAGAAAATTTAGACACCTCATTTTTCCATCGAGTAAAATGTTTTAGATTAGGCACGCAGCCTTAGTAAACAATTCCGCGCTTTTCGTGTTGTTCGCTCACAGTGAGATTAGTTTTTGTCAGAAAAGTGCCGGAATGAACCATTCCTTTAACCAAACTACAAAAATTCGATGGTCTTATTTAATTATATATGTGATGCAGGGTGGATTCTCCATATCACACATTGCACCCGCAATAATTTTTTATCTCAAACTATGACAAAAAATTTAATTATAATAATTCATCTCACTTGTTGGCCTTTTTAAGGTAGGGCATTCTAATTTTAAGGTAGGGCATTGCCCCACAATGCTTACCCCCCCTAGCTACGGGCCTGGGTGTGGTCCTGTCCCTCTTCAGGAGTAAGAGTTGCATTTCTGATGCATTTTGTAATTATCTTGTTGAAAGTGAAAAATAAGTAAAAGAAAATACACTTTTTTGGAAATAAATAAAGGAATAACCATACGCAATTTTTATTTCATGCTTGCACAAACTATTTTCTAAAAGCTGCCTTTGTCGCAATTTTGTTTGCCTGTGTGGATTTTATGACGGATAATATCAGTTTCTCACTACCCACTGGCCCGCTGGCCCACTATCCGTTGACCCGTTCAAGAATGGTAAAAAGGTATAATTTTTTATTTCATCCTGTGCGAAGTTATGCTCCGAAAAACATAAAAGTTATAACTGGATAATATCGATTTTAAGTTTATTTGAAATTAAAATAAACGCATTAAAAGTGGTTACATGTGAATTAATAACATATACAGAAATGATAATTATTTTCAATAAATGAACTAAAGAATTATCTAATAACTCATATTTCGCTTAAGTAAATTTAAGCGGCTTTTCCTATGAACAAAGAATATTTTCCATTACATTTTACACTCGCATTGATTTTGTTTAATAATGCAAAGAACAAGTAAGGAAGCCTAAGTTCGAGTGGAATCGAACATTAGATACTCAGCTGTATGCTTCCATTGTTTGTTTGCGTTTGATTGAAACACGGTGTAGGTACTTTATATAAAGCGAGTGCGAGTTTTTAAAATTTGTATCACTCATCCAACGAAGCATATGAATATTATTCTTTGTGCAAAATTTCATTCCTTTATGACTTCAAATTCCCAAAGGGTGTTCCGGAAAAATCTTTTTTAAAAAGTAGGCGTGGTCATAAACCGATTTCAATAATTTGTTGGGTGTCTCTTAGCACAAGTTATAAAAGTGTATAAACCAAGTTTCGTCATAATATCTCAATTATTTGTCGAGTTATGGGCTCCGAAATCTTTTAGATTCCTTTGTCTAAAAAGAGGCGGTGCCACGCCATCCATAAAAAAACTATATTGGGAAGCAACAAGATTCTCACAAAAATGTGTGCTTAATTAAGAAATCTGTACTAAGTTTCTGTAACTCAAATCTTTTCTAGTATAAATAGGTGGTGACAAAGTGTGGATCGTATTAATGTGACGTCACTTTAATTGACACCTTTCCCGGTTTTGTTACAGAAACTCAGATCTATTGTGGGAATTTATAACTTTTTAATGTAGAAATTTGCATAAGAAGACCACCAAGAATTATCAATTAAGAGAATACAGCCACCATATGTGGTTAAATACAGTAATATCTTCATTTATTAAGAGTTTACAATATCTTGAAATTTTTACATATTTTTATGAATAGTTACGAATTTATGTTCAATCACCCAAAAAATTCGCAAAAGAGAGCCAAATTGCGAGAGTAAGACTTCGAGAGAGTTGATAAAAGCTGCAAGTAAAATTTTCACTTGGAACTACTTGCAGCTTTAAAAAAAATAGGAATGTCAAAAATATATGATCACAAAAATCTCAATTGGAAATATACAAACATTTTAAACGCAAATTTCTAATTGTGTACTAAATAAATTAGCGCAAAAAGGAATCTTGATGATGTGGAATAGCCAAAGTAGAATTTTGTTTTCCTAATTCAGTTATTTCCATTCATTTCCAATTTCAAAAATTTCAATTACAACCTAACCTAAAAATCAAATTGTCAAAACAGCGTATCAGCTGCTTTCTTGCGAATGCTTACGATTTTGTGTTCAATTACTTTGGATGATAATTTTCTCTTTTTCTCGTTTTTACTCTTAATTTGACATTGACGCTCTTTTTGCAAGTACTTGCAAGTAAAGTTGTTGAACAAAGCTATTATCTTGTTATTAATTTATATACATATATATTTACATTTTGTTTGGGATTTAAAAAAAAGTTGATAAAAGTTTTCTTTCCCTTCTTTTTAAAAATTAAAGTAATAATAAATGGTTCGTTTAAGTAGACATACTATTTTTGCCATGTGAACACATATATGTATATTCGATAACATTTTACAATCTTGTTGAGTTAGTTGTATAATGCTGTGAAAATTACTGTTTAAATATTTAATAACTAAAAATGTTCAACCGGCAACCCTTCTACCTTGCAACCATGCGAGCGATCAGCTGACACGGTTTTACGTAAAAAATCAAAATGATTTTGATTTCTGCGGTACGGGCATCTGCGTCGTCCGTCGTTTAATAATCGTTTACATACAAATCCCATTGAATAGGTTGGATCAGCTGACACGGTACACGGGTTTACGTTCTCGACTAACTGTACTATAAGTGTGATGAAACACTGTTTTAAATCGACTATGACTACGGCCCACTATCTTTGACGTCAAGAATGATATTTTCTATGTATCGTTTTAGATTGAGTGGTAGTTAAAACTTGAATTTAACTACCACTCAAATTTAGTTAATTGAGTGGTAGTTAAACTCAGATATTTAACTACCATTCAGGTTTGAGTGGTAGTTGCAGGCTGAGTGCACTCAAAATTTGTTGATTCATTCCCAACCCTATTTTTTAGTTTGTCTCTTGTCATTCTTTTTTATGACTGTAATGAATGAAATGTATTTCAAGGGCTTTTCATATTTTGTATTTATTTTTTATGTTATGCATTTGAAGTGCGGGAATGTCTTTGATACATATGCTACACCTCCTTTCCTAAAAATAATGCTCATACATTTGTACTGTTAATCACATGTATTCATATGTTATACATATATGTATGTAAATGCTGTGCTTTCTGAATGGAATGAATTTCAGAAAGCTCCTTTTTTCTAATTTGGAGGTTTTACGGCTTAATAAGATAGGCTACTCGAAGTTTTAACTTTAGTGGCTCTAGGCTTGGTCAGAATTTAGCTGGATATCCTTTCTCTTTAACTGCCTGGGGTACCTCTGTTCTAACAGACTTTTAGCCAGTATGTTTGGGTGATTGCCTAGTCTTGTGGCGTAGTTAGTTTGTATATGTCATACTTCTTCAACAACTGTGTTAATCTTTAGATCCCTGTGTATAGCGGAATTTTTCACGTACCTACAACATAAACCCTGAAGAATTCGTATTTAAGATGAGCAGATGGTGAAGTTTATTGTCATAGGTTTCTGTGCAGGGGTTTGGATGCAGAATGCCTCATGATTTTCTCTGTACCTACTTAAATATAAATTGAAGTAATATCCAAGCCTCGCTGCATATTCGGCTTCCAACATCAAGTATCAATCTGCATAGTGTATATGTACTTTATTAACTCCTTTCCAAGCTAAAAAAAAAACAAAAACAATAAAAATCACACCTGACGACATTTTTACAACATGTTTAATTGTTAAGCGGTATTTTTAATTGAAATTTCTAAACAATCAATTGGCTGTAAAATTTCTCGTTTGTAATGTGGCAATTAAATTGCTGCTGCTGCTACCTACTACTAACTGCAGAACAGCTTCAAATCAACAAGAAAAGAAGAAGAGAAAGAGAAAGAAATTAACGAACATAAATTTACCGAATAAACAGCGGCAAATCAAGCGTGTATCGAGCAACAAAAAACAAAAACAAAAGACATGCATGTAAAACAAAAATACCTTTGAAATTCTATGCAACGTAAAAGCCCGTCTCCACATAACTTGATTCACCAGAGAAACATGTAGCAAAACATCTCGCTCAATAACCCGTCTCCACGTGGCTAATCGTGATTCAGTTTGACATTTCTCCTTCTTGTTCTTCTTAAATGTTTGTATGTTTGCTTATTTTTGCGTCTTTGTTTTGGTCTGTGTGAGATTTCGATAGATTTTCGATACAAAATTAGAGAAGACATCGATATCATCGAGGTTGGCAAGATGATTCAGAATGAAACAGTGTTTCAATCTTCACTCGCTCTCAGAAATTTGTATGGAAATTGGCGAGTTTCGGCACTGGTTTCCGTGTCGAAACAAGATTGAGAGAGAAAATGCAGAAAAAAAGAGCGAAACACGTTATATGGAGACATGGTATAATTCAATGCTATTAAGCCTATGCCTCACACACTACAGCTCAGCGCAATCAACACCGCGGATAATGTAGGTAGCACTATGATAAAGAGCAACAGACAACAGTAACAAGAAGAACAACAGCAGTAACAACAACAACAACGCCAAGGTAAGATTGTTGCCGCTGTTCAGCTTTACATCACACCGCTACCCCTAACCAATCAGCTGCGCCCCTCACTTTGCATTGCTATCTACTCCTTTGTTGTTTTTTTGTCACCCATCCGCATAATAAAAGTGCAAAAAATTAGCATTTAATTTTTAATTTGGTTGTTGTAGTTTGTTTTTGTTGTTGTTATTATTATTGTTGTTATTGTTGGTTTTGTTGTTATTATTATTGTTACTTTTGTTGTTTTTGTTGTTGTTATATGTACATAATAATATTGGTGTTATATCTTTTACTTCCAATATACCTTTAACTTATTTTAGGCCGTGCTTCCCTAGCAAATCGAGCCTGAAGGCTAGAAAATTCCATTGTGAGAATGTTCTGCACTTAGGATTGAGTAAATTAGACCTGCGAACAGTTTCAAGTAGCATTATAGGGTCTATACATAGGCTTGCCATACGTCAGGCATTTGGCCTGATTGTCAGGCATTACATACTTTGTCAGGCAATCAGGCGCCTAACGAATTTTGTCAGGCATTTTGAAAAGTTTTTTTGTGTACATTGATATTTTGTATAAATTTTATTCCGTTTTATTCAAAGCCGTACGAACATTAGATATGTAATCCTGTCGAGTGTAAACACAGCGTATGTTTAAATCTTTGTCCGATTATACTGGATCACAAAATGAAATTTTTTGTCTGTACTTTAGAAGTGACTATCCTATCTATATGTAAAATCGGTCGCTGATTCCGAAAATCGGGTTCATTTTTAATTCTATGGGAAGGTTTTTGAGATATCGGCAATTTACCGTTATTTGGCCAATTAACGCAGTGAGCTATCTTCCTTGGGGTGACACTAAACGAAAGAAAATTAAATTTCCTTTTCATAGCACATATAACATTTTTCTCGAACTCTTATAGTTTCTGAAATATTGACGATTACATTTGAATTTTTCCGATTTTTTACGAATTTTTTAGGAAAAAATTGAATTTGTCAGGCAATATCTTTAAAACCAATGTTTTCACCTTCGGTTTTATTCCTTTACGTGAAGCTCCATTCCTTTAGTAAAAAAATAAGCTATCAACGAAGAAAATCCATGGTAAAATGGAAAAGTTATAGGCGATAAAGTAAATACAGCCATCTCACGCAATGCTACTGCACGGGTATATTTTTTAGACAAATTCATAGCCCATATTTGACAAAAAAATAACAATTTTTGTCAGAAAATGTATATGTACATATTTAGAATTTAAACACTGGGTTAAATTTAATGAAATGAATTAAATTTTCTTTTCAATATTGCTTTTTATAATGAAAAGATTTTCAGCTGAAATGAAAATAACATTTATAAAATACTCACACCAAATTACATTTTTTATTATTAAAAAATCGCTAATGCAACATACAATGAGAATATACTTAAGAAGTCGCCGCGAACAAATTTAACGCGACTGTTAGCGATTGGCAAAACTATTTTTCGACTATAATCTATAAAATTTAGAGAAGAGACCGATTGCAGAGTAATTTCGTGAGTAATTTAGCCGAAATGCGCATTTCAAGCGTAATTTCGGCTGGCATTTTTGTATGGCGAAAATACGTTTAGTCAGGCATTGGGGTGAAAAAATTATGGCAAGCCTATCTATACACGATGAGTATGATTCAAGAGTCAGTGTAGGTGTATTAGTGAAATTTTCCATGTAGTAGTTACACCGACATGACTCTACCCAATAAAAATCTGGTCATCGCTATTACCTGTCAGGCATGACCTTGGCCTTGCCATGGAACATCTGACGAGTTCATTACCTCTTTCACGCATTTCGAGTAATGCAGAGTGGAATGAGCTTCCACTACCCATTCCACGTAATGCTAAGTAGAATGGAGTGCGAAAAATTAACTGGAATAAATACCGTTATTTTCAGTGGAAATTTCCATCATGCCTTTCATTTTTCGACTTCTTCTTCCGCTTCCCTGTAAGGTATTTTTTATTTGATTCGGTAGAATCCTTGCGGTATTGCGTGATTTATTCGTTCGACGGTAATGGGGACAAGTCCTTCCCTCCAATGACAAGCCCATTCTAATGTCAGGCATTATTTCAACGAATGTGGAAGCGATTGCCAGGGATTCTAGTGAATCAAATAAAGAATACCTTACAGGGAAGCAGAGAAAGAAGGCGAAAAATGTAAGGCATGATCGGGCCGTAGCTAGACTTAAATTTAAGGTAGGGCAGCATTGGTTTAAGGTAGGGCGGAAGTAAATAATGTATCACAATAAATCTTACATCGAGACATGGCTTCCAAACTCAATCAGCATATATATCACTTTTCTCTAGGTCAGAGACGTACATTGGCTCAGATTTCCATTTGTCTACCGAAAGGGACGGCTTTACATTAAGGAACCGGGGTCCGAGAAAAATTACTTTCGAAAACAAAGGTGTTCTAGACACATATATATTTACATATGTGCATGTTTTTATAAGTGCCTTTCGTCGGTAATCGTACGCAGTTTTGGGGGTTTTTTTTTTGGTAATTTTTACAACTTACAAACATCTCCGGTCGACGGGACTTTTGGATTTAGAATCAGGAGGACCTCCTCTACAACCCCCAATGAATTTTTTTCAACGCGTGGTAGACTGTTGGAAATTTTTCCCCGTAGGTACATTTAATACCTATTTGTTGACACATAATTATTGTGACAGTACATAAGCAATACTCATTGAGAATAAGCAAACAAGATGGTTCAGCTTCCAGATTTAGATGTGGAGATGTAGAGATCTTTAAATTTGGTATGTGGGTCGCCTGTAGGTATGCACGCAAGTCAAGGTGAGAATATAACTCTCGAAAATGATTAAACGATAACCATAGAAAATTTAGACACCTCATTTTTCCATCGAGTAAAATGTTTTAGATTAGCACGCAGCCTTAGTAAACAATTCCGCGCTTTTCGTGTTGTTCGCTCACAGTGAGATTAGTTTTTGTCAGAAAAGTGCCGGAATGAACCATTCCTTTAACCAAACTACAAAAATTCGATGGTCTTGGTTGGTTGGTTGGTTGCTGTGCTGCCCGGCTTTAGCCAGGCCCAATTAGCGCACCAGGCGCCATTTTGATGCACGTACTCATGGACCAAATTATCCCTGTCGTCACGGTTCTCCATCCGTACGAAACCATATTTGGTTCCCTCGGCAAACCTTCTGAGATCGGTTGTTGTTATTGCGGTTCATCATCCTGATCGAACCATTTGGTTCCTTCGATGAACCTGTTAAGGTCGGTTGGGGGGCAAACTGATAAGTCCTTTAGGCTTTGGAATTCAAACCTACCAAAGGCTTTATGCCTGATATGAGACAGTGCGGGACATTCGCACAGGAAATGTGTGATCGATTCCTCGCTGCCATCTTGGTTGCAGCTTCTGCATCTAGTGTTGAATGGGATTCCCATCCGTTCGGCTTGTTTGCCAAAAGGCCAGTGTCCCGTGATAGTGGCTGTAATTCTGAAGATTTCCTTCCTTGATCTACTAAGGAGTTCCCTAGTTCTTTTTATGTTGTAGTCCGGCCAGGTTTGCTTCGTTATCTTGCATGTTGCTGCAGATTTCCACCGAAGTGTGGCCAGTTCCTTATGTTTGTCATGAATGTCTCTTTTAATGGCTGATAGGGGGCAGCTTAGCGTAACTGCTCTTGATAGGTCCATAGATGCCCCGGCTTTAGCCAGTTCATCTGCCATCTCGTTGCCCTCAATGTTCCTGTGACCAGGAACCCAGATTAGCGAGATGGCCACGCCTTCCGCCGCTATTGCTTCAACAGCATCTTTGCAGCTTCGGACTGTCTTGGATGTTGTTATGGGAGAGTTGGGCGCCATAAGCGCCGCTTGACTGTCTGTGTATATGTGCACCTCGCGTCCCCTGACTGTGCTTCCTAGCAGGAACTCGCAGGCCCGCTCTATGCCTTGTAACTCCGCTTGGAATATGCTGGCTGAGTCTGGCAGACGGAAAGAGAGTGAGATATTTGGTTGCTCAGAGAAAACTCCCGACCCCACACTGGTGTCCATTTTGGACCCGTCTGTGTAGATCGAGATTGTTTCCTTCTTCCGCACGCTATCCCTTCTCCATTCCCTTCTTGAGGGGAACCTCACCTTAAAGTTCCTGTTAAAGTCCAGTGTGGTTGGGAGGTAGTCTGATGTTTTCTGTAATCCGGGAAGCATGTTTAGGATATTACCGTGACCATATTGCCTGTCAGTCCAGCAGCCCGACTCCAGAAGTCGTATTGCCGACCTCGTTGCAGTTTCACGTATGTGAAGGTCAATTGGTAATTGATGCAGGATTATATTCAGTGCGTCAGTTGGACACGACTTCAATGCTCCTGTCACCCCAGCACATGCTGTTCGTTGTAAGCTGTTTAGTTTTTTGACGTTGTACTGCTTGTCTAGGGCTGGCCACCATACTACCGCACCGTATGTTAGTGTTGGCCGTATGACGGCTGTGTATAGCCACAAGACAAGTTTGGGCGTGAGACCCCAGTTTCTGCTGAATATTCTTTTGCACGAGTAGTAGGCTATTTGTGCCTTTTCTGCTCTCTTTTCGATGTTTGTCTTCCAATTCAGTTTGCGATCTATTTCGACACCCAGGTACTTAACCTTTTCAGATAGTTCGAGAGTATTGCCGTCTATAGAGGGCATTCTGAATTGTGGTATTTTATATCTGTTGCTGAATAGCACCAGTTCGGTTTTGCTAGGGTTAATACTGAGTCCGCTTTTGGCGGCCCATGATTTCAGTTTGTTAAGGGCTGCATGGATTATTTCACTTAATGTCGACGGAAACGGGCCCGATACTATTATTGCTACATCGTCAGCATACGCGACTACCTTTACACCGTTTTTGTTGAGCTCGAGTAGTATTCCGTTCACAGCCACAACCCATAGTAGAGGAGAGAGGACGCCACCCTGTGGTGTGCCCCTCCTGACGTAGCGAGTAGCCGTGACCGAACCCATGCTGACTTGAATTATTCTGTTGTTCAACATAGATTGAACCCATCTGCAGATATGGTAGTTGATACCTAGACCTTCGAGGGATCCTACAATCTGGTTGATCTCGATGTTATTGAAAGCGCCTTCGATATCAAGGAAGGCCGCTAGGGAGAATTGTTTGTATTTTAGTGATTTTTCTATGGTGGTTACTAGCTCATGAAGAGCTGTGTCAGTGGACCTGCCTTTCATGTAAGCATGTTGAGCTTTGGATAGTTTAGGCCATGTTATGATCGCTCTTATATGGATGTCAATGAGCCTTTCCAAGACCTTTAAGAGGAAGGAGGTTAGGCTAATGGGTCTGTAGTCTTTGGCCTGCTCGTGGGATCTTTTCCCTGCTTTAGGTAGGAAGATGACCTTGACCCTTCTCCAGCTTAATGGAATGTGGGTCATGGCTATACTAGCTTTATATACCCTTTCCAGCCAGAGTGTCAAGGGGTCTCCTAGCTTTTGTAGCATTATCGGATAGATACCATCTGGGCCTGGCGATTTGTATGGAGAGAAACTATTGATGGCGTACGCGATTTTTTCCCTGCTAATGATCGATTCTGACAGCCCCTCTGGTAGTACTAGTTGTACTGGTTGAGGTGCACTTGTCGATACCCTTTCACTACCAGGGAAATGCGCATTTATAAGAGTTTCTAGGGAGTCCTCCTCTGAGGTTGTCCATTCACCGTCCCCACCTCTTACGAAATGGGGGCTATTGTGAACCTTGGACAGAATTTTGCTCAGTCTGGAGGATTCCCGGCTGTTTTCTATTGAAGAGCAAAAGGATTTCCAGGACTCGGCCTTGGCTTTCCTTAGTGCTTGCTTATATTTTTTTAGTGCCTCCTTATATGGGTTCCATATTTTAGTTTTGAAGCATTCATTGAAGGTTCTTCTTACTGTTGTTCTTAGATCCCTGAGTTCCCCATTCCACCAGGGGGGGGATTTCTTTTTCTGAATACTAACTGGTGTGGATTTAGTGTACGCTTTTGTTAGCGTTTTCTCTAAGTTTTCAACTACTGCATCAAGCTCATCGGAGCTCTCTAGTTTAGTTTTGAGACCCTTGGAGAGAAATTTTTCTGATCTTCTTGTAAATGCATCCCATTTAGTTCTTCTGGGGTTCCTATAGCGGATAGGAGGAGGGTGTCCAGATCCCACTCTTAGGCCGAAGAGGATCCAGCAATGATCCGATAGGGATGGTTTGTCGGATACTCTCCAGTTCTCCACTAGCGACGCATCTGCGTCTGTGGTGAGAGTCAGATCTAGGACCTCCTCCCATCCTTGGTACCTCTCGGAACTGGGAAATCTGAAGGTCGGTTTGGACCCTACGTTACATATACTTAAACTAGTGTTTAATATAAATTGAAATAAGGACTCACCCCTATCGTTGGTTGCAGAACTCCCCCAGATTGAATGTCTGGCGTTCGCGTCACAGCCTATGATGGTGCGGTCGCTGTTGTCGTTTAGGAAGTGCCGCAGTTCCGGGGGTGGAGCTTCCCTATCGTGAGCCATATACGCCGACACCACGAAAATGGGTCGTTCGTCTACGCCCCGTACCCTGACCACTGTTGTATCTGCTGTGCTGTAATCTGAGCAAAGAAATGCATTAAAACCTTTTTTGATTAGTATGCAAGATCTAGGATTACCTGTGTTAGCCTTGTAGAAAAGCGTGTGTGTGTTGGTGTTTAGCCCTTTGATTGTTTGGTTGTGCACCCAGGGCTCTTGGACGAAACTGATATCGACGTCATCCTCCACCAGGAGAACCCTCAGATTATCCGTAGCACTTTTTGAGTGCTGCAGATTAATCTGAGCGCAGCTGACGAGTCTGTTATGTTGTGGGGTCATTGATGTTGACGCCCCTCAGCAGTTGACCTGCATCATCTACCTCTTCAGGGTCGTCTTCATCGGGAGTTTTGTCGCCAGTGAAGACCTTGACTTTGGCCATACGGATGCCGAAGGCAACCTTATGATTTGCCTTTGCCAAGGCTTCGAGCGACTCCTCGCAGATCGCCACGAGTATCGGTCTGCTGGTGTTTGTTGTTGTCTCCGCCTTAATGAGCTGCCACTCTGCAACGGCCGGTATGTGACTGTTGTACAGCTTCACGCATTTCAACAGCTCCTCCCCCGGGTTGTCCATGGGGGGTAACCAAATGCGCGCACGAGGCCTCCTTGGAACGTCCGCCGCTTGGATCAGCTTGAGCTCGATAGTCTCGAGCCCTTCGCTGACCCTAGCAACGCTGTTCCTTAGGAACTCCAAGGAAAACTCATCCGCACATTTGATCACCCTGTAACCCCTGAGCACCTCCGAGGAGTCAAAGACCGGATGGGGACCCGCCGGATTGTCAAGTACGCGACGCATCGCGAGCTTCGTCAACCCGATCTCGATCTCCATCCAGTTCTGCTGAATTGATGCTGGCGATCTGCTGTTCACGTCTACAATGGCCACTTGCAGATGGTCTCTGGCGACGTCGCTAAAGTGACGCTGTGTCGTGGCTGGCATGTCAGCCCGTTTGGGCTTCTTTGTCGCCTCAGTGGTGTTGCTGTTGTTATCGATGGTCTTATTTAATTATATATGTGATGCAGGGTGGATTCTCCATATCACACATTGCACCCGCAATAATTTTTTATCTCAAACTATGACAAAAAATTTAATTATAATAATTCATCTCACTTGTTGGCCTTTTTAAGGTAGGGCATTCTAATTTTAAGGTAGGGCATTGCCCCACAATGCCTACCCCCCCTAGCTACGGGCCTGGGTGTGGTCCTGTCCCTCTTCAGGAGTAAGAGTTGCATTTCTGATGCATTTTGTAATTATCTTGTTGAAAGTGAAAAATAAGTAAAAGAAAATACACTTTTTTGGAAATAAATAAAGGAATAACCATACGCAATTTTTATTTCATGCTTACACAAACAATTTTCTAAAAGCTGCCTTTGTCGCAATTTTGTTTGCCTGTGTGGATTTTATGACGGATAATATCAGTTTCTCACTACATTGATATTTTGTATAAATTTTATTCCGTTTTATTCAAAGCCGTATGAACATTAGATATGTAATCCTGTCGAGTGTAAACACAGCGTATGTTTAAATCTTTGTCCGATTATACTGGATCACAAAATGAAATTTTTTGTCTGTACTTTAGAAGTGACTATCCTATCTATATGTAAAATCGGTCGCAGATTCCGAAAATCGGGTTCATTTTTAATTCTATGGGAAGGTTTTTGAGATATCGGCAATTTACCGTTATTTGGCCAATTAACGCAGTGAGCTATCTTCCTTGGGGTGACACTAAACGAAAGAATATTAAATTTCCTTTTCATAGCACATATAACATTTTTCTCTAACTCTTATAGTTTCTGAAATATTGACGATTACATTTGAATTTTTTCGATTTTTTACGAATTTTTTAAGAAAAAATTGAATTTGTCAGGCAATATCTTTAAAACCAATGTTTTCACCTTCGGTTTTATTCCTTTACGTGAAGCTCCATTCCTTTAGTAAAAAAATAAGCTATCAACGAAGAAAATCCATGGTAAAATGGAAAAGTTATAGGCGATAAAGTAAATACAGCCATCTCACGCAATGCTACTACACGGGTATATTTTTAGACAAATTCATAGCCCATATTTGACAAAAAAATAACAATTTTTGTCAGAAAATGTATATGTACATATTTAGAATTTAAACACTGGGTTAAATTTAATGAAATGAATTAAATTTTCTTTTCAATATTGCTTTTTATAATGAAAAGATTTTCAGCTGAAATGAAAATAACATTTATAAAATACTCACACCAAATTACATTTTTATTATTAAAAAATCGCTAATGCAACATACAATGAGAATATACTTAAGAAGTCGCCGCGAACAAATTTAACGCGACTATTAGCGATTGGCAAAACTTGTTTTCGACTATAATCTATAAAATTTAGAGAAGAGACCGATTGCAGAGTAATTTCGTGAGTAATTTAGCCGAAATGCGCATTTCAAGCGTAATTTCGGCTGGCATTTTTGTATGGCGAAAATACGTTTAGTCAGGCATTGGGGTGAAAAAATTATGGCAAGCCTATCTATACACGATGAGTATGATTCAAGAGTCAGTGTAGGTGTATTAGTGAAATTTTCCATGTAGTAGTTACACCGACATGACTCTACCCAACAAAAATCTGGTCATCGCTATTACCTGTCAGGCATGACCTTGGCCTTGCCATGGAACATCTGACGAGTTCATTACCTCTTTCACGCATTTCGAGTAATGCAGAGTGGAATGAGCTTCCACTACCCATTCCACGTAATGCTAAGTAGAATGGAGTGCGAAAAATGAACTGGAATAAATACCGTTATTTTCAGTGGAAATTTCCATCATGCCTTTCATTTTTCGACTTCTTCTTCTGCTTCCCTGTAAGGTATTTTTTATTTGATTCGGTAGAATCCTTGCGGTATTGCGTGATTTATTCGTTCGACGGTAATGGGGGCAAGTCCTTCCCTCCAATGACAAGCCCATTCTAATGTCAGGCATTATTTCAACGAATGTGGAAGCGATTGCCAGGGATTCTAGTGAATCAAATAAAGAATACCTTACAGGGAAGCAGAGAAAGAAGGCGAAAAATGTAAGGCATGATCGGGCCGTAGCTAGACTTAAATTTAAGGTAGGGCAGCATTGGTTTAAGGTAGGGCGGAAGTAAATAATGTATCACAATAAATCTTACATCGAGACATGGCTTCCAAACTCAATCAGCATATATATCACTTTTCTCTAGGTCAGAGATGTACATTGGCTCAGATTTCCATTTGTCTAACGAAAGGGACGGCTTTACATTAAGGAACCGGGGTCCGAGAAAAATTACTTTCGAAAACAAAGGTGTTCTAGACACATATATATTTACATATGTGCATGTTTTTATAAGTGCCTTTCGTCGGTAATCGTACGCAGTTTTGGGGGTTTTTTTTGGTAATTTTTACAACTTACAAACATCTCCGGTCGACGGGACTTTTGGATTTAGAATCAGGAGGACCTCCTCTACAACCCCCAATGAATTTTTTTCAACGCGTGGTATACTGTTGGAAATTTTTCCCCGTAGGTACATTTAATACCTATTTGTTGACACATAATTATTGTGACAGTACATAAGCAATACTCATTGAGAATAAGCAAACAAGATGGTTCAGCTTCCAGATTTAGATGTGGAGATGTAGAGATCTTTAAATTTGGTATGTGGGTTGCCTGTAGGTATGCACGCAAGTCAAGGTGAGAATATAACTCTCGAAAATGATTAAACGATAACCATAGAAAATTTAGACACCTCATTTTTCCATCGAGTAAAATGTTTTAGATTAGCACGCAGCCTTAGTAAACAATTCCGCGCTTTTCGTGTTGTTCGCTCACAGTGAGATTAGTTTTTGTCAGAAAAGTGCCGGAATGAACCATTCCTTTAACCAAACTACAAAAATTCGATGGTCTTATTTAATTATATATGTGATGCAGGGTGGATTCTCCATATCACACATTGCACCCGCAATAATTTTTTATCTCAAACTATGACAAAAAATTTAATTATAATAATTCATCTCACTTGTTGGCCTTTTTAAGGTAGGGCATTCTAATTTTAAGGTAGGGCATTGCCCCACAATGCTTACCCCCACTAGCTACGGGCCTGGGTGTGGTCCTGTCCCTCTTCAGGAGTAAGAGTTGCATTTCTGATGCATTTTGTAATTATCTTGTTGAAAGTGAAAAATAAGTAAAAGAAAATACACTTTTTTGGAAATAAATAAAGGAATAACCATACGCAATTTTTATTTCATGCTTGCACAAACTATTTTCTAAAAGCTGCCTTTGTCGCAATTTTGTTTGCCTGTGTGGATTTTATGACGGATAATATCAGTTTCTCACTACCCACTGGCCCGCTGGCCCACTATCCGTTGACCCGTTCAAGAATGGTAAAAAGGTATAATTTTTTATTTCATCCTGTGCGAAGTTATGCTCCGAAAAACATAAAAGTTATAACTGGATAATATCGATTTTAAGTTTATTTGAAATTAAAATAAACGCATTAAAAGTGGTTACATGTGAATTAATAACATATACAGAAATGATAATTATTTTCAATAAATGAACTAAAGAATTATCTAATAACTCATATTTCGCTTAAGTAAATTTAAGCGGCTTTTCCTATGAACAAAGAATATTTTCCATTACATTTTACACTCGCATTGATTTTGTTTAATAATGCAAAGAACAAGTAAGGAAGCCTAAGTTCGAGTGGAATCGAACATTAGATACTCAGCTGTATGCTTCCATTGTTTGTTTGCGTTTGATTGAAACACGGTGTAGGTACTTTATATAAAGCGAGTGCGAGTTTTTAAAATTTGTATCACTCATCCAACGAAGCATATGAATATTATTCTTTGTGCAAAATTTCATTCCTTTATGACTTCAAATTCCCAAAGGGTGTTCCGGAAAAATCTTTTTTAAAAAGTAGGCGTGGTCATAAACCGATTTCAATAATTTGTTGGGTGTCTTTTAGCACAAGTTATAAAAGTGTATAAACCAAGTTTCGTCATAATATCTCAATTATTTGTCGAGTTATGGGCTCCGAAATCTTTTAGATTCCTTTGTCTAAAAAGAGGCAGTGCCACGCCCATTTTCCAAAATTTCTCTTTTTTGTTTCCGGTCTATTGTAGAACTCATGCCACAAAATTTCAATGAATTATCCTTATATTTGACAAAGATATCGCTTAAAATGTTTTTATTAGGCCACTTTATAGTTCCCATACATATATAAAATTTGGGCGTGGTCGTCAACCGATTTCTCTAAAATTTTGAACATAAGTAGTGAAAGTGTATACACCAAGTTTCGTCATAATATATCAATTATTTGTCGAGTTATAGGCTAAGAAATCTAATATATTCCTGCTTCTAAAAGGAGGCGGTGCCACGCCAATTTTCCCAAATTTTTTTTGTTTTTTGTTTTATGTCCATAATTGGACTCCTGCCATAAAATTTCAATGATATATACACATATATAAAAGTGGGCGTGGTCGCCTACCGATTTTGAAAATTTTTCGTCCAAAAATTCGCCTAAGTAAGTATATCACGCATACCAAATTTCATCGATATATCTTCAACGGTTTCTGAGTTATGGCTCATACAATTTTCAATGTTTGCCCCTTAATAAGTGGGCGTGGTGTCAACTAGTCTCTGGCGTTCATCGCACGGGATAGCGTAAATACCGAATTTACAATAAACGTCGCCGAAGCGACCGATCAACGGACATCGCATAGGCTACCGGAATTACCGTACAATACAACAAACGCCGCCGAAGCGTTCGACCAACGGCCATCGCGATGCACGTCACCTAGTCCCTGGCGTTCATCGCACGAGATAACGCGGGATCGCACAATAAACGTCGCCGAAGCGACCAACCAATGGCCATAGCGATGAAAGTCACCTAGTCCCTGTCGATCATCGCGCCAGCCCGCGCGAATACAAACACCTCTACGATCACCGCGCTATGGCTGTACATTAGAGTGGCCCTTACGCCTATGGAACATTTTTTTTTCTACTTTTTGGAGACGTTACCCCCTGAAATGGTTTCATGTACGAAGAAAATATTCCTTGTTTAATATTTGCTCGATTAGTCAACGTTAACCCGTGCCACAATGTGTTGAAATAATGAATCAAGGGTTATATGGTTCGGTTGACGTTTATATTGGACGAATTCTCTTATATTTTGAAGTTTCTGAATTCGCCGCTGCGCCTACCTGTCTTGAATTTCGCATCAGTACTTGGCAACACTGATTCGAACACAGTTCACATATTTGGCTACACTGAACTTCGAACCGTCGGGGTTGCTGATGCCATTTTCGATAAGTTCGGCGCCGTGGCTTTCGGCATTTCGGTGCCGCCGACGGCGTTGGTGTACACACACATATCTTGTACATCCATAAACGCGACCCGGGTACCCGGGCATTACCCGCCTGCCCGGGCATCTCATTACCCGGGTCAAATCATCAGCCCTACTATCGATAGTTGGCCGCTGTGGTGCAGTGGGTAGAGTGCTCGCCTGCTATGCCAGAGGTCTCGGGTTCAAACCACGGTCCGAGCCAAACACCAAAACAATTTTTCTAATTAGTAAAAATCCAATTATTGGGTTTTTTAAGAGCAGCGGTCACCTCTTGGCAGTGGGCGGCATTTCTGCCATGAAAAAGCTTCTCACAAAAAATGCATTCGCCGTTTGGAGCCGGCATAAAACTGTAGGTCCACCCAATTAGTAGGAAAAACAAAAAGGAGCACACCTCGAATTGGGAGAGACGCTCGGCCATAAAACTCGTCAGAGTTATATTATATTATTATCGATAGTTTTACAACTTTTACATCCCCATATTGCGCTATGTTGGTCTATTTTTCAAAATTTCAGCATATTTCCTCATAACGTCATTGCATGTATGAAATTTCATCACTCGGGCTTTATTAGTTATCTATTTTATTCTATGTTCACTAATGTACAAACTAATGTTAATTTCTTTAAATTTCATAAGATAATAAAGAGTAAAAATGAATGAATGGAAAAATTCTCCACCCGCGTGAGATTTCCTACGGTATTTGATTCCGAACGTAAAAGAGCTGCCAGACAGTTTTCTACCAATATATTTTCAAATGTCACAAAGTGCATTATTTTGAACAGAAGTTGTCAGACAAAATTAAACATGTTCTTATCCCTTCCTTCTTCGTATTAGTCCCACTCCCTTTCCCTCTACTATTCCCTTTCTCGTTCACCTTCCCTTTGATTTCCGTATCCATCACATTTCCCCTTTCTTCCCTTTCCCCAACCGGATCCACTTTTTTTTTACCCATAACTGGGCACTCGGCACTTTTTTATTACATATTTCGCATTATATTGCCTATTTTTGTAAATTGCTAGTTGACAGTTTTATACAAACGAAATTCATGCATAACAGCCATCTGACGACGAATAGAGTTTCGTGTGAACACGGCTATTATTAGTATTTTCGATACGGTGCATACCTGTCGACAAAGAGCCGTTTTCAAACATGCTCCTATTACCTCTGTGGATGTAGAACGTTCGTTTTCTATAGGCGTTTTCGATTCGCCATCAGACAAGCGAGGTCGGATCGAACAAAAATGTTTGAACCCATAATGATTAGTAGCCATACTCGCTAACTGGTCGATACAAATTTCCCCCTGCTCGCTATCATTCACATACAAATTTGGCAGAAGGAAATTTATAGCCAGCAGAGAAATTGTGAATCGAAAGCGGCTTATGTATAAGAGCTTTTTTCGACCGAATCGGCAAAGTTTTCTTTTTGAGAATATGAAAAATATTTCATTGTGTACGCTAATGAATCGTTAAATAAGGATTAACCTTTGCTAATTATGAAATGTTCAAGACTGAATTTATGTACAACGTACAACGTAAGAGCAAAATTGAATTAAAAAATGCTTGTACCTAATTTATTTAACTATTGTAACTTCAATAAACAGTACCTGGATGACCGAGCTTATCTCGGGCTGCCATTTTTTCGCAGGTCCTCGCAAGCGAAATAAAAAGTTAAAATAAAAACTCGGACCCGGCCTAGGCATCACAATTAAAAGAGTTCTATGTTGAAGTCCTCATCAAGACCTTTCATTTGATACCCATATCGCTCAGAGACATTCGAGGCTCATCCGGGTCCACGTTTTGACCCATATCTCGGGACCCGACCAAGACATCACAATTAAAAGAGTTCTATGTTGAAGTCCTCATCAAGACCTTTCATTTGATACCCATCTCGCACAGAGATATTCGAGGGTCATCCGGGTCCACGTTTTGACCCATATCTCGGGACCCGGCCTAGGCATCACAATTAAAAGAGTTCTGTATTGAAGTCCTCATCAAGACCTTTCATTTGATACCCATATCGCTCAGAGACATTCGAGGCTCATCCGGGTCCACGTTTTGACCCATATCTCGGGACCCGGCCTAGGCATCACAATTAAAAGAGTTCTATATTGAAGTCCTCATCAAGACCTTTCATTTGATACCCATATCGCTCAGAGACATTCGAGGCTCATCCGTGTCCACGTTTTGACCCATATCTCGTGACCCGGCCTAGGCACAACAATTAAAAGAGTTCTATGTTGAAGTCCTCATCAATACCTTTCATTTGATGCCCATATCGCTCAGAGACATTAGAGGGTCATCCGGGTCCACGTTTTGACCCATATCTCGGGACCCGGGATAAAAGTTAGTAAAAAAATAAAATTTTTCGAGAGTTCACCTCCGAGGCTCCCTGAATACCAAATTTCAAGAAAATCGTTGGAGCCGTTTTCGAGATCCTGATTATATATATATATATACAAGAATTGCTCGTTTAAAGGTATTAGATAGATAGATGAATTATATGAAGTTGAAAAAATTTGAATTAATGCATTTTTTTATTTTTCATGCATATTTCTCAGTTTTTGTTGCATTTTTTATGCGCATATTTTTTATTTTTTAGGACATGAAATTCTATGCCCTAATAATTAGTATATATCTATGTAAAAACCCTACACAGTGCCTTTCGTTAGATACCACAATATTTCGGGAATTTTTGTTAAAATTTAATTTTGCGAAACTCATCGCTATATTTAATATATTTTTATCATAAGTACCTGGCAACGAATTATATGATTCCCGTCTTGGATATAGGAAAGAGAAGACTTCAATCGTATTATATTTAGCATTGTCGCGATCAAATAGTCAAGCATTAACAAGAAACCAGCGACTAAAGACTCTAAAGTAAATTGAATAAACTGGAAGATCATTACTCTCGATTCCTTCTGCGTAAACTCAAAATCATGCCTTAAGTCGACTAACCTTTTAGTTTCAAACTATATTAAAAAAAAAAATTATACGCAAAAGCACGAAATTCAGGGTATTAACTACTTACCTTTTTTAGTGGCAATATGGATAATTTCATCACTTTTTTTCGACGGTCATCTAGTTGGTGGAAATAGTCCGAGATGTATATATTATCAAATTCAATTTTTGATAAATATTTTGCATGATACACAAAGGATGCTGAAGAAATATAATTTGTGGTTAGCGAAAAATTTTAATACTAAACTTTATTACCGATTATAACCTTGAAGAAAAGGAAGAGTAATATAACTTTGGTAATATACATTGAAATTCTAAGTATCTCTAGTTTTTCATTGATATGTTCCATTGCTAAGAGAGCTCTATGGTACGTGCTCCTATAAGAAAAAAAGGAAAACTACATTGTAAGTTCAAAAGTTAATAAATGCTAAAGAGATAAGTAGGTATATATAACTATGTACCCTGGTGGCAAAACAACTAGCTGTGTACTATCCCAAACAGCATTGAGTTGATTAACTTTTGAATATTCGTCCAATTGAATAATTTTTTATTACTCCTGAAGTGAGTTTCTGTAACAAAATCGCGAAAATTGTCGATCGAAATGACGTCACATTAATGCGTTCCACACTTTGTCACCATCTAAAAGGCAGGTGAGAATCTATCGATTGAGGTCATCGATAGAGTTCAGATACAGAAACTCAGTACTGGTGACTATATGCTGAGTGAAAATAAAATTTCTGAGTGAGTCATATATGTTCCCCTTAGATGATGAAAAACTGATTATGATTTTTTAATCACATATCAGAATCACTTCTGACTATTTTTGTTGAATAAATATCAGGGACGGTAATCATTGACACCCCATTCAATAGATTTGAAACTTAATATGCTAGGAATTATGTGCTATTTATGTGCTAATTTGTTCCAAAAAAAAAAATGTTGTGCTCCAATTTTAAGGGGTTTTTTTATATGTCAAAATGGGGGGTGCAGCTTCACGTGAAGCTGGACCCCCCCCCCCTCAACGGATCGAATTTAATATGCAAAAATTGATTCTAGATTTATGTGCTAATTTCGTCCAACCACCAAATTTTTTTGTTTTTATTTTTTAAAAATTTTTTTTTTAAATTTCAAATTTGAGGTAAATTTTTATAAAATATAATAAGCCTAAATGAACGCTATGATAACGAATTGTCATTAACCAAAAAGATTTTTTTCGTTTTTTGAATTTTTAAGACTTTTTTTCAATTTCAAAGTGGGGGGTGCAGCTTCACGTTTTTTGAAAAACTCCCTCCTTCAATGGATCTGAAATTCAATATGCAAAAATGAATGCTAGATTTATGTGCTAATTTCGTCCAACCACAATTTTTTTTTTTTTAATTTAAAAAAAAAATTTTAATTTCAAATTTGGGGTAAATTTTTATAAAATTTAATAAGCCTAAATGAACGCTATGATAACGAACTGTCATTTACCAAAAAGATTTTTTTCGTTTTTTGAATTTTTAAAACCTTTTTTTTCAATTTCAAAGTGGGGGGTGCAGCTTCACGTTTTTTGAAAAACTCCCCCCTTCTATGGATCTGAAATCCAATATGCAAAAATTAATGCCAGATTTATGTGCCAGAGTTATGGACGAAATTATCCAACCACCAAATTTTTATTTTAATTTTTTTTTTTTTTAATTTTTAAATTTCAAATTTGGGGTAAATTTTTATAAAAATCGAAATCGGACCATGATCACGCCCACTTTTCCTATATAAAGTAGAAAAATCTGAAATTTGGTATCTCAGTCACTAATATAGCTGGAACGATGAAATTTTACCCAAGTGTTGAGCTCAGGCCCTTAGTAAGAAATTTGATGACATTTTGGAAAATGGGCGGTTCCACGCCCACTTATTAAGGGGAAAACATTGAAAGTTTTATGAGTCATAACTCAGAAACTATTGAAGATATATCGATGAAATTTAGTACGCGTGATATATTTACTTAGGCAAATGTTTGGACGAAAAATTGCCAAAATCGGTTGACGACCACGCCCACTTTTATACATGTGTATTATAAAGTGACATAATAAAAACATTTTAAGCCATATCTCTGTCAAATATAAAGATATATCATTAAAATTTTATGGCACCATTCTATTGGCCGACTGTAGCTCACAAGCTTGCCACCATCAATACCACCTGTTGGTAAGTTGCCAACTTCCAACGCCCAAGCAGATTTTGCCAACCCAAGTAAAACCGAAGCAACTGAAACGATCGAATACCGCCGGCCAGTATGGCCGGAAAGAGCTGGCCACATTTCCACTGACACGCGGGTAATTGTCCCACTAAGGCATCATAGAGAATGTAACCTCCACCGACAAAAGCGTCCCGATCACCCGTGATGGTTAGTAACCCAGAATCGTGAGTACGGAAACACCGAACCAGAATAATAGCAACCGTGTGTACACCAGCAAGCACGAAATTTCTTGTGGAGCCACCATCACCATCAAACGAAACCACTAATGCTCAGTTCCATCACCACAAAGCACTTGATCATCGTGGGAGCACCATCGCTAACATTAGAAGCCACCAGAGCTGTAAAAAGCTGCAATCATTCTTCCCAGCAATCATTGATTGTTCTACCAGTTTTATTGCAATGAAAATTTATTGCAGTTTTTTGATTGTAAAAATTGCAATTTGAAATAATTTGTGTTCCATAGATTGCAATAAACATTTATAAAAAAATCTTTGATTGTAAAAAACAACAATCAGCAATAATTTACCTTCCATTTATTGCAATAAACGTTTGTTGAAATTTTTGGGGATCAAGTTTATTGCAATAAAATTTATTGAAATTTTTTCATTGTACAAATTTTCAATACAATAATTTACAAAAATTTCATTGGAATAAACATTTCTCATAAATCACTTTCATTGTAAAAATTACAATAGCAATAATTGTATTGTAATAAATTTTCATCGTAAATCATATTGATTGAAAAATGTTTGATTGCAAGGCACGTATTGGCCGAAGTATAGTATCCACGATCAGACACCCTCACAGGCATTTGGCAAGTTAAATATCTGTGCCCTCATGAATATACATTTGCGGCTGCCTGAATATATATGTAGTGTATAGATACATACAAACATATGTCTCCTGAGTTATTCTAAATGGTAATAGTTGTGTAAATCTTTGTATTAGACATGGTATCAGCTCAGACTTCACAGTGTGTACGGGTATGACCGAATCGTTTAGTATCATTCTTTTGTTGCGCGTTGCCAATGTCACGTAGTTGGCAATTCCAGTTCAGTCAATATTACACACACTCACCATTAGGCACTTAACGAGCCACAATTAAGAGCTGAATACTTGCGTCCTTACGGATTTACCTACATACCTAAGTGATGAATACATACCCTGCAGCGAAAGTCCAAACTAGTCAGCCAACCTACCAGTTAACTGACTAGATAAATTATGGGAGTTGCCCAACTAGTTCATAGGGGACAAATTGAGATTAGTTATGAAACAAGAAGTTTTGCCAAAAAAAGCGTTTTAAATTAAAAACGAATGTATCCGGGGTTTCTGCAGGTTGCATTGAACACGTATGCAGTAAAACTAAAGCAACTTCTTTATTGTTGTAGTATTCTAACCCTGCGTAGTAGGCCCCTTGTAGATTTAGTTGGTTGCAAATTGGTAGATCATTAAATCAGATGAATGCCACAAATATAACATAGTTTGAGATGTTAATGTAGCCGTGTACATTAGATACTCCTTCAGCCATTGAAAAAAGTACATAATATGTTTGTATAAAGTCAGAAAATCATCAATATAAATGTCAAGCTTAGAATGGTCAACGTGTTACTTATTCACAATGTTAATGTTAATTTACCTAAATATTTAATATGCAAGATCACAATCTAATGTGCCTGAATTCTTTAATTTAAATATCATATTCTAATAACTAAATAAATGTATTAGAAACTTTATTTTGCAAATTTTATTTTCATTGGAGTAGCATGTAAAACTAGTTAGTCAACTGGTATAGTTCTGATATATACACTGACTAGTCAGCAAATTGGTATGATGCTGGTGTGGATACTGACTAGTCAGTCAAGTGGTATGATGCTGGTGTGTATACTGACTAGTCAGTCACGTGGTATGATACTGGTGTGGATACTGACAATTGCCATTTCCTAGGTCATCACCGTGTTAAAAATACCAGTTGCTAATATGAAAAAAAGATAGATGGCTGACTAGTTGAGCTGTATGGCCAACTAGTTGTCAATTAGTTTACAACTAGTTGATTTCGCTGCAGGGTATATACATATGTATGTGTACTATGTGTGAGTGCAAGTGGCATAAAGAGGGAGTAAACCGTCTGTACAAGAAATTTGTAAATTACCTGTTGCAAGTTGCATGCAACGGATCAGTGTAGAATATACACTCACATACACACTCACATGTACATATTATGAGCAGGCCATTATCGAACCAAATTTGAGGTAAACGATTGTTGGAATTTTGGTGGACATGTGTATGTATTCAGATATAACGCAATACATGCATTTGGGTTGAGCCTTAGAATAAGCCACCAGTGGTGAATAGTAAGTAGCGGTGTTTAAATGTGTATGTATTGGATGGCGACTTTCACCTCTCCTTGGTAAAGATCACAATTTCGGAATTGGGTTTGTTACTACCGTATGCTAGTTGAGCGTACACCTCCGGCCGGCAAGACGTCTTGTAGGGTAGGATGGGAAAAATTCGTTTCCTTTTTCTGAATATTTTTTTTTGTATATGTGTGCGTCACACTATTTAATGAAGACATAAATGCCCAGAAGGGTGAAGGCAACCGGAATTTACTATATACATATGTATTTGCCATGACTTTTTTTTGATATTCAACTTTATTTATTTTTTTGCTACCAATAAGAAAATATACCCCCATGCGGGTTACCTGTATACGATCACGTTTGATGTACCATCTAGGTTAATACCATATATCGACGCTTCCAAACAATACTGTACCAAGTCGACTTAGTACATTTTCCCGTTTTTGGCGTTTTCAAGTATTACGTGTCTTAATTTAGGTGCTGTCTAATTTTGGTATCAATCGGACAATCCAATCAAAAGTTATAAGCAAAAGTGTACATATAATACAACTCGTGATTTTTTCAGAATAAAAATTTTGAGAGCTTGCCATGAAAAACAACGTAGCAAGTTTTTATTTTTTCTTACGGTTTTATATAAAGGGTACCCTAACTTTGATACTGTCGAGTTTTGGTGTTGATCGTTCAATCCAAATAGAAGTTACAAGTGGAAATGTACTTAGCATACAACTTTAGTTTCATATCGAGTTTAAACTTTGAGAGCTTCTCCTGCAAAACACAGTTTTCAGACTTAGTACAGTTTTGTTTGGAAGCGTCGATATATAGTCAGTCATTTAAATATGTATGTATAGAAGGAATTAAATGTCAGATGTGGCACGCCACGAGTGTATACATACATACGCCAATGCATTCATTTAATTTTAAGTTTATACCTTTGTTGTTGTTGGATTCAGTTCACCATAGATGGTGCAACCAACAGAGTTAAGTTAAACCCTATTGCAGGGCAATTTTGAATTTAAAATTTGCAAAATTTTTTTTGTGTCACACAATACTTAAGTATGTAGTTACCTATAAGAGTATATCTAGGATTTCATAATATACCCCAATGCGGAAATTATATATTTATGTTCTCAGTTTGATGGCATTCATATAAACGTAGGATTAATAGCATATAGATATACCCCATCGTACATAAATAATTTATTGATTTATTGCCATTCTGGCGTGAACACCCCAGGTGGGTAAAGATGGCCAAGTGTCAAATCGTAATTTTAAGATTTAATTTTTGATTTATTGAGCTGAGCACATCATTGGTGGTGCAATTAGTATGTTAAAATCTAGGGTTATACCCAGTTGCACAGGGCAACGTTTAATTTACTAGTTTAACCAGTTTGCGTATTTAAGGACAAGTTACCTATAATATAAGTAATATACCCCAATGTGGGATATTAGGCACAAGCCGTAGATTTAAAATAGCTTTCGATTTTGCTTTTGAGTTTTAAAGAATCCGCCATTAGTGGTGCAGTTAATTGGATAACAATTTACTTCTATACTCGGTTGCGATGCAACGTTGAATTTACTATTCATATAAGTTTTTTTTTGATGCAGTACGCCTAAGTACAATTAATAATTCATGTATAGTATACCCCTATGCGGGATTTTACAAATCCCAAGATG
Source organism: Urophora cardui (assembly GCA_960531455.1). Lineage (NCBI taxonomy): Eukaryota > Metazoa > Arthropoda > Insecta > Diptera > Tephritidae > Urophora > Urophora cardui. Next base: position 101,567,876 of record OY482672.1, read on the forward strand.
CGTTGAATTAAGGGGATTATTTATTGAATTTTAGATCCCAAACGCGTAAATAGTAAGTTATGCTAATGCATAAGTACACCTCATCAGGGCCGTACCCAGGAATTTATTTCGTGGGGGGTTACATCGTTGTGGATTTTTTTTTGTTTGGAGAAAAATATATAACTTATTTCGTGCACTAAATAAAAATAATAAAAAAAAATTCTGGTTTCTCAAGTGCTATTTAGAAGAAATTTTTTTACGAAACTTTTGATTTTCAAATTAGGATTTTTATAAGAAGTTTTAAAAATCAGGAAACTTTTAATAATAATAATATAATACAATGGCGCTATTATAACTCTGACGAGTTTTATGGCCGAGCTTCTCTCCCAATTCAAGGTGTGCTCCTTTTTTGTTTTTCCTACTAATTGGGTGGACCTACAGTTTTATGCCGGCTCCGAACGGCGAATGCATTTTTTGTGAGAAGCTTTTTCATGGCAGAAATACACTCGGAGGGTATGCCGCCCACTGCCGAGAGGTGACCGCTGCTCTTAAAAAACCCAATAATTGGATTTTTACTAATTAGAAAAATTGTTTTGGTGTTTCGCTCGGACCGTGATTTGAACCCGAGACCTCTGGCATAGCAGGCGAGCACTCTACCCACTGCACCACAGCGGCCAGCAGGAAACTTTTATTCATTTAAAAATTAGACTGTTTTATTACAAATCGACGGCTGAGAATAAGATCGCCCTATTTCAAAAATTGTTTCAAAAATGCCCTATTTGAAAAATTATTTCAATAACGTCCTATTTCAGATTTGGCATCAAAAACGCCCTATTTCAGAATTTGTTTCAATAACGTCCTATTTCAGATGATTATTCAAAAACGCCCTATTTCAGAGAAATATATATGGAATTTTCTGTGAAATAGGGCATTTTTGAAGAAAAATCTGAAATAGGACGTTATTGAAATAATTTTTCAAATAGGGCATTTTTAAAGCAAAATCTGAAATAGGACGTAATTCAAACAATTTTTGGAATAGGGCGTTTTTGAAACTATTTTTGAAATAGGGCGATCTTATTCTCAGCCGTCGAAATACGATGAATACTTTATTTTTGGTGATTTTACCCAAGTAAAAAAAAAATAATATTTTATGGACGAAAAACTCGGTTAGATTACCCAGCTTTTTTCAGCTGTAAAAGTCCGCCTCAAGATTTTTAGCTTATGTTGAGACTCTAACTTGTTTTTTTTTGCAACTTTGTTATTTGACATCCGATTTTTAAAATTGATAGATATGTCATTATTTTAGGCTTTCGAGCAGGGTTTGAAATTATTTTCAACTTTTTTTTTCATTTCTATTGAATTTCATTTTCATTTGAAAATTAAAAAATTAACAGCGCAGCAGAAGTATAAAAAATAAAAAGTTCTACTGTACTGCATCTATAATAATAATATATATAATATAATATAATATATAATACAATGGCGCTATTATAACTCTGACGAGTTTTATGGCCGAGCTTCTCTCCCAATTCGAGGTGTGCTCCTTTTTGTTTTTCCTACTAATTGGGTGGACCTACAGTTTTATGCCGGCTCCGAACGGCGAGTGCATTTTTTTTGTGAGAAGCTTTTTCATGGCAGAAATACTCTCGGAGGGTATGCCGACCACTGCCGAGAGGTGACCGCTGCTCTTAAAAAACCCAATAATTGGATTTTTACTAATTGAAAAATTGTTTTGGTGTTTGGCTCGGACCGTGGTTTGAACCCGAGACCTCTGGCACAGCAGGCGAGCACTCTACCCACTGCACCACAGCGGCACTACTGTACTGCATCTGCGCAGCCTTAAGTTTCAAAAAATTATAGTCGACTGTTGCTGTATTGTGGAAATTTGTACAGCACAGCAAAGGGCAAACATAATTTCGAGTTTTTACAGCACTGTTGTTATTGTTTTTTTTTTTTTTAATTTATGGGAACACAATCGAAATTGTAATGTACAAAAAAAAAACCAATTTCAAAAAGTCGCTCTTAAAACTAAAATTCTGTTTATCTGTGTTTTACTGTCGACTGATCTGTTTGAAATTACACAGTAAAGCAATAGCACAAAAAACAAACAAATATATTCGACTGTTCTGTGCTTCGACTTAAGATATTTTCAAAGGAAATCGAAATTCAAAAGTTCTCAAAAAATTATGATAACTTTCGCAACAGCAACAGCTTATTTTTGAGACTGTTGGTGTTATGCTGGCAAACAGTGCTGGGAAGCTTTATATTTCCTCCTAATGTCCTTTTATCTGTGAAGTCGATTTCATATAGTTGGGTCACCTAACCGAGTTTTTCGACCATAAAACATCCTTTTTGTTTCACTTGAAAAAAATCGCCAAAAATAAAGTATTTATCGCATATTTTTAATATTACGCTTAAAATGTTTGCAATAAAACAGAATAATTTTAAAAAGAATAAAACTTTCCTGATTTTTACAACTTCTTATAAAAAACCCAATAAAAACCAATTTTTTTCAATAATCGCAGAAAATCAAAAAATGGTGACTTTCCAAAGTTACTAGTATTGAAAATATGTAGGTGAAATCGGACTACATATAAAAACGCACACATCCCATATATGGGATCTTTCGAAAAACACACAAAATGTTATAATTCAGAAACTAATATAACCCGAGTAATGAATTTTCAGCAATGACTTTATGAAGTTATAAGGAAATATGCTAAAATCTTAGAAATGTAACATAATTTAATTTATAAGTGGTATGTCGTTAGAAGCATACTTTAATTATCTTTCGAACGGAGTAGATACGGTTTGCGGGTATTTGTAACTTCAGCGAAAATAATTTTTGATGTAAGTTGTAACCAAAAAAACTCAAAATTACGTTATCTCAAAACCCTAACCATAAGAAGATGGTTTTGATCTCAGCAGGTTCATACCAGCCCTCCCCTGTACCTGAAATTCTTGGTATTTTCTCAAATTAATTATTCGTAAACTAGTGTTTTCAACATATAGCTTTGAATATGATAGAAGTAAAATTTATCTACCAGAATTTCGTGGGGGGTTCAAACACCCAAACTCCCCCCCCTAAATACGGCCTTGCACCTCATATATACACACCATATATTGTTGAATAAACATGCATTGTTAATTTATTATTATAATTTAGTGACTATCATTTGCAGATGCGGATTAGACAGACAGACCGGGGATGGACTATGGGAGGAATTAATCTGGGTTAAGGGGAAAAAAGGGGATTACGTTTTGGGGTCGGAAAAAAAATATTAGCCACTGCCGACCATGGAAGGGTGGGTTTAGAGTGGCCGGCCTGTTACCACCTTTGGCCGAGGGCAGGATTAAGGGGCAGACGAAAGGGGGTGAGGGGTTGACATAGGGCGGGACAGCGACGGGAAACAAACCTCCGAGGCTACCATTTCTTATTTTCAGGTACGATTTTTTTTGTGTATGGTACAACGGCTGCCCCGAAGCCGCAACAATCCACCCCACAGTCCGGCGAGCTAGCTTCAGCAAGCGTACCTGCGCGGATTAGGGGCATGCCACATGAGGGTGTGGCCATGAGTGTGATTTTTTTTGTGTAACCCGGCAAGTTGTACGTAACAGAAATGGCGCCCAACGTGGGGCCCACGAAAACGGGATGCTACGATACAATAACATCGTATCGAGGCCACATGTTGTGCGCGTAACATAAAATGGCTCCCAACGTGGGGCCCACAGCCTTGTGAGGCCTAAGAGTTTTGTTGTTTTTGTTTAGTCCGGACCTGCCTCGGAAGTAGTTCACGTTGTTGGTAGGGGGGTTTCAATAAATTTTATTCCAAGTTAACTTTTTTTTTTTTTAATTTTGTCATTGCCAAATTTTCAAATATTACCGCTCAGCAGCTTGATTTGGCTCAGTTTAGCTAATCAATAGTGTTGAGGGTGTGGGGGTTAAGTGGGTTGCGTTTGGTCGTCTAGCAGCTCGTTTTGGGGAAACTATTTACGCTGGACGATAGTGTTGGATGATTGACGCTATCCACAAGGGGTCAGTTCGCAGGCAGCTCGTTTAGCTGTTGTAATGTGGACGATAGTGTTTGCGAAGAGATTCCGCTTGGGTTGGGAAGGGCTGCTCAGGTAGCTGCGTTGGCCGGTAAGGTGCCAGCGTATAGTATCGACAGCAAAGAAAGGGGGTTTTGGGGACATTTTTCATGGGGGACAGAATCGACGGACGGCGATTATGAGAACAGAACCGCATCTGGATATGGAGTCACAATGTTATTAATTTTCAGTTTTTATTTTATTTTATTTTTCCTTTTTATTCTATTTAATTACTTTTTGGTTAATTTAAATTTTGTTTGCTTAACGTTATTATTTGGCGTTTTATTTACCACGTATATAAAACCACGTCTATTTCAATTTAGTCAAAAAAATTCTTTTGGCGCATTCAGCGGGTAGCCAAATATTCTAATAGTTTTGGTGATATTGGCGTCGGGAGTGAAACCTAGCTCGTTTCAAACCTACGGTCCCAAATCTCACTCCGACAAGGGGTTAGTTTCCCTTGAAGGAAGAGAGCGTGGAGTGGTGGTTTACTCGCCGGTCCAAGACATTTCTGTGCCGCTTTCGGTTTGGTTTTTTTTTCGTGGTTCATTCCATCTTTTGAGGTTGAGTCGTCAGCAGTATACCGAACTCGATTCGGTCGTCTTAAACGACAGACTTTATAACGACCCAGTTTATTTTCCTTCTAGTTTTTTTGTTTTGTTACTTTCAGTTTCTGCTTCTAAAATTTTTTCAGTAATATTATTTCTTTTCCATTCCTATATCTTACCGAACATTACTAACCACCGTTGCCTCTCCGTGGAACTAACATTCCCGGAGGGATAGGTTAACATTTAGATCTTTTTGAATTGGAAACTTGCGTAGTTTCCCCGGGATTGAGCACGTCGGCGGTAACCACGCCATAACATCATTCTGACTTCGAGCCATACCCTCTCCGACAAGCTGGATCTTCTCGGAGGGATGAACCAAACATAAATTTTTTTGATATGACAATTTAAATATTTTTTTAATACCTCATTTGAGATTTTTTTTGTAATAAGAAACTTTGCGGAGTTTCGTGGGGAACGATTTCCCCACAATCATTATTGACCAACAGCGCCGACAGCATAGTAACAACATTTCGTCAATTTGACGCCGCGTCATCGATTTACATCTCACCGCCTTAATATTTTGCGTAGTATTGTAGTATTTATAGAGCGCTAGAGCGCGTGACGTTTAAAATAATTTAGCGCGCTTGATCAGTCGCGGAACGAGGAGTCGAGCGTTAGCTCTTGCGCCTCAGTTAGCCCAGTTTTGTGCGCGCGCGTTCAATTTGGCCAGCGTCATCTAACATTTTTTTTTGAAGCGGCTGGTGCATCGGCTGGTGCGCAACGCCTTCTAGGACATCGTAGGAAAACGCGTAACAGCTGCGGTATAGTACGCGCGTGAAGCGCGCCGTTGGAAATTATACGCGTGCTCGATTGTCCAAGGACCAAGGATATAGCGCGCCAACACCTATCAGCCATCGTAGGATACGTCAGTGCGTTCACGGAATAAGCGCGAGCGCATAACTTAAGAACAAACGGAAAGGAATCAGTGCGCGCAGCCAAGCGCTAGGATGCCAAGCGCAGGATCAAAAAGACCCGGCCTGCGAAGCGAAAATAAGAACGAAGGGGGAAACGCTGATATGGACGCCGCCGCCGCGGAAGCAGAGCGCACCGAAACGCGCACGGAGGAAGGCGACAAAGAAGATGGAGCGTGCGCCGCGGTAACCGAACCGCAAGGCTGAACAGCTAGCCCACGCGTCGCGCCTATCCCAGACAGCGCGCTAGGTGAAGAGCTCATAAAGAAAATTGAGCTGATGTTCGTGCAACATCAATTGGAGTCGAGCCGCGCCACTACTGAAGCGGTCAATGGGTTCATGCAATCGCTGAAAAAGGAAATGAATGGAATAGCTGGCAGACTATCGGATTTGGAAGGCACTGGCTCTCGCGAGCAAAGTAGACAACAGCGCGAGGAGTGGACACCGCGTAGGGAAGCTGGCGCTAGGAGCGCAAACATAAACGGCGCGGAATTTGACCGCTCCAGGAGTGAAAACCGACCAGGCGCTCAGGAGCACAACAGAGGAGACGCATTGAACGAACGGTACGCTACCAAAGCCATACGCGATTGGCATCTTAAATTTGATGGCGGGTCTAAAGCTATTCCTATCGAGCGTTTTCTATTCCGCGTCGACACTCTGCGGAAGAAGCACAATATAACGCACCAGGATCTGTATGCAAACTTCCACCTGCTGCTTGATGGTCAAGCGCAGGAGTGGTATTGGTTGTATACCGAGGAGCATCCTGAGGATAGTGTAATAGATTTTGAAGCGTTTCGGTCAGCAATGGTGGAGCACTTCCGCAGGGCAGACTGCGACGAAGAGATCCGCCAAGCCATGAATGAGCGTAAACAAGGTTTTAACGAGAAATTCGAAGAGTACTACGCGGAGGTCAGAGGCCTAGAGCTGACAATGAGAACGCGACTACCGGAGTTGAGCTTGGTTAATCTCATGCGCCGAAATCTGAGGCCCAGGGTGAAGAACCTGATTTTCGGCTGCCAGATCACTTCGCTGGAGGATCTGAGAAGAAAATGTAGAGCGTCAAATGTAGTTACACAAGCGCAAACATACATACGTAATAAATTTCCATACATTGTATTGTCACGCGCTGGCGCTGACTTCTTAGTCAGCGCCACACAAATTGTAATGTACACAAAAATTGCTGACGCTGCCATTCTCACGCTTCCAATGTTATTCTAAGCCTAAGCGCTCATAGGAGCATACATATGTACATGTACGTAGGTACATGTACATATGTACAATATACCGTGGGAAAGAGTCCCATTACTTTTAAGTACTTAGTGTAAATATGTATCATAGTAAATAAGTAGTACATAAGAGCAAAATTGTATAAAAGAAAAGATTTTTGATAATAAAACAGAATTCACTTTTGGCAACCGAACCATAAGCACGTTATAAATAGCACATGGCGATTCTTGCCAGATAAAGTCCCGGCGAAATTCATTCGCCTTCCCTTTGTCTGAGTGGCAAGGTAGCCTCCAGGATATCTTACGAAGTTTTCGGTTTTCATGAAAATGCTACAACAAAGAAACAAATAGCTTGATTGGCGGTGTATTACTTACGCAAACGGATTAAAGGGCTTCACTGAAGGTGGTAATGATTTGCACAAGGACAACAATAACAGCAGCAGCAGCGGCAACAGTAAAATACGTGGCGACAAAAGGGCAGAGCGAAAAAGCAGCATCATTTTCATTTTTTACAATGACCAGCAGCAGCAGCCATATATTATAATTTAATTTAAACACGTATATATCTTTAACATTGCTTCTGGCACCCTAACGGCTGCCTCCTAAGTGGCAAAAATTGAAAAATTCTTGCCTCATTTTTTTATTTTTCAATACTAACCCCATCAGAGTATTCCTTTTTTTTCTCTTCATGGTCAGTCAACAAGAGGTTGACGAGATTTTCGAGCGGTGGAACAGGTTCTTCATCGAAAGAGAACAGCCACCGCCAGAAAATATCAGGCAGGGTCCTTTACCGATATCAATAGAGGAATATCGGCAAAGACAAAGAAACAATTGTAAGGTGGAGGAACCCAAAGTTCCGAAGCCAGTAACATTTAAGAGAAAAAGGGGTGGCAAGGCCTTTAAAAAAAGAAAAGAGCTTGCCAAGACCCATGAATTAATAAATATAACAACAAGTATAGAAGAAAAGAGAAAATTAAAAAACAAATTAAAAGAAATAAGAAAAATGTTTAAATAGAGAAAAGAAAAATAAATATAAATAAAATAAAAAGTGGAGGTATCTTTTGTTATTTTTGAGCATGTCTAGGCCCAGAAACCCAATCGCTAATTTATCTAGCGGAGTGGAAATAAGAGAGTTGATAGATTACGACAGGGAATTAGAATGGTTAAGAAGATTTTGGCGTCGCATAGGAATGACTAGGGAACCAACAATGGAGGACGTTATTAACCCTACAACACAAGTAGAAGAAATTAATCGAATGAGTGAAGTTTTCGGCATTCCAAGATACCATTGAAATTTTTTTTTACAGATAAGCAAATATGGGTGGCAAAACATCCAAGATTGACAAACCAAATGCCAATGTGGTTAATTCCATTGAAGTGGTTGATCATACTGAATCCTTGGATTCTATTAAATTCATTTTGCTCGTTATTGCAATTATTAGTTGCATCAATTTATTTTTGAAAATATACTCAACCCACAACAAAATTCTGAAAAAGAGATACATTTCTCGCGCTAACGATCTAGATAAGGTCTAAACAGATTTTATTTTTCTATTTCATTATTTTTCAATGGCCAAATGGGAAATAATTCTTAAAACACTCATTGAAGAAAAAACCACGGCAGAAAAGCATATAAATGCATAAACAAAAATATAACAATAAAAACGGAAACGGTAAGAAAACACCTCAAAACAATATTAGACTCATTAAATAATTTAGGTGAAATAATACGCAAAGTTAACAATCAACTCACTGCAGCTCACCAATTAGAGGCATACCAAATATTTTCGTTTGTTAGAGACAAACTAGTATCTTCATTAGCAAGATACAACATTGATGCATTAGTACCAAACACATAGGAAAGTACTATATCAATCGACTTTAGCATTTTATTACCAGAACCAGAAGAAAAAGAAAAAGACAAAATGCCACAAACAATAGTAGAATTCATTAAAACGGCTTCATCAATTTTACCCGAATTTGATGGCAAGCCGGAAAATCTACATAGCTTTTTGGACGCAATTGAAATTCTCGATCAGATCAAGGATACGCATGAAGCATTAGCGATATCCATTATAAAAACTAAACTTAAAGGTACTGCACGAAATTACATCAGTACTGAAAATACCATACAACAAGTTAAAGCAAAGTTGCAAACTTCAATTAAAGGCGAGTCAGTGGAAGTATTGACTGCAAAGCTTTTGAATATTCAACAGCGCAGTAAAACAGCTAATCAATACACTACTGAAATAGAGAAGCTAAAAAAGTCATTGGAGGGAGCATACATATCTGATGGGCTTACCTCAGACTTGACAAGCAAATATTCTACACAAGCAGCTGTAAAAGCCATGCGTAAGAATTGCTCAAACGAAAAAGTAAAAATGATAATGCAAGCAGGAACGTTCACTTCCATGAACGAAGCTATCTCTAAATTCACAAATAGCTGCACTGAAGTAACTGGAAACCCAAGCTCATTACTTCACATTCGCCAACAAAACTATTACCGCGGTAGCTTCCGTCGAAGTTATCAAAGTAATAACAACAGAAGTAACCAAAGACGCGCGTTTCCCACGCGCTACAATTATAACAATAACAATAACATGCAAAGGCGAGACTTTAGAAACCAAACACGCTCAAATGCTCGCAATAATAACAACAATAACAATACAAACAACACACGAAACATACGTAGCTACGATCAACAGGAAAACCAGCAGACTCCACTTCAACAGTAGAGAGAAAAATTTTTGTATTCAATTTACATTTGAACAGCTACATATCTTCCAAGTCAACATTAAATAACTCATTTTCTACTCTCCTAGTAGACACAGGAGCAGATATATCTATTATTAAGAAGGGTCAAATTCAGAATGATGTTTCAATTGATAATTCACAAAAAACAGATTTAAAAGGCATTGGTCAGGGTATAACAAGCACCCTCGGAACAGTTAAAGCAGATTTGAAGGGTGACGATCTTTTGATTCGACATAAATTTCACATCGTAGAAGATGATTTCCCAATCCCATGTGACTAGATTTCATTAAAAAATATAATTGCATTTTGGACTATCAAAATAATAAAGATACTTTGATATTACGTCCATATGATTTCCCAGAAGATATAGCAATTCGAATGACAAATGAACCAACAATCAATAGTATATCAGTACCAGCAAGATCAGAAGTAATTAGACAAATTAAAATTAATAATAATAACGAATTATTTATACCACATCAACAATTAGCCGAAGGTATTTTTATTGCCAATTCAATAGTGAACCCAAAACAAGCATTTGTTAGAATTATTAATACAACAGATAAAAATGCAACTATTCAAAATTACAATATTAATACAGAAAATTTAGAAGACTACATAATTGTAAAAAATAAACAGAAAAATGAAGAAAATAATAAAGAAAAACTGGAAAGATTAAATAAAAATTTTCCATCATTTGCTAAATCTCAACTTAATACTTTATGTTCAGAATATATAGATATATTCGCATTAGAATCAGAACCTATAACCACTAACAATTTTTATAAACAAAAACTTTATATGAAAGATGATACCCCAGTCTATATTAAAAATTATAGAATACCGGAAGCACATAAACAAGAAATTAATAAACAAGTAAATAAACTAATTCAAGATGACCTAATAGAACCATCTATTTCCGAATATAATAGTCCAATTTTACTAGTACCGAAAAAATCACTACCAGGTAATAACGACAAGAGATGGAGACTAGTTATTGACTATAGACAAGTAAATAAAAAACTAACCGCAGATAAATTCCCATTACCAAGAATTGATGATATTCTAGATCAATTGGGAAGAGCAAAATATTTTTCTTGCTTGGATTTAATGTCAGGCTTTCACCAAATAGAACTAAGCCCAGAATCAAGAGATATAACATCATTTACCGCAGACAATGGTACATACAGGTTCAAAAGATTACCTTATGGTCTCAAAGTAGCACCAAACTCATTTCAGAGAATGATGACTTTGGCATTCGCAGGTCTAAAGCCATCACAAGCATTCTTATACATGGATGACTTAGTAGTATTAGGATGTTCCGAAAATCATATGATTAAAAATTTAAAAGACGTATTCACAACTTGCAGAAAATATAATTTAAAATTACACCCAGATAAATGTATATTTTTCAACCAAGAAGTTACTTATCTTGGACACAAATGCACAAGTAAAGGAATTTTACCTGATCCCAGTAAATACAAAATAATTCAAAATTACCCAACTCCCAAGAATGCCGACGAAGCAAAAAGATTCGTCGCATTCTGCAATTACTATAGAAGATTTATTCCAAATTTCGCAGAATATTCTAGAATATTAACAAGACTTTGCAAAAAGAACATAGTTTTTAATTGGACAGAAGAATGTGAAAAATCATTCAATTATTTGAAAAATGCATTAATTAGCCCAAATATTTTACAATACCCAAATTTCGATAAAGAATTTTATATAACAACAGATGCAAGTGGATATGCCTGCGGAGCAGTACTAAGTCAAGAATATGAAAAAAAAAAAACAATTACCAGTTGCTTATGCCTCTAGATCTTTCACAAAAGGCTAAATAAATAAAGCAACAATTGAAAAAGAATTAGCAGCCATTCATTGGGCTATAACCGTACGTCTACGGTAGAAAATTCACAATCAAAACAGACCATCGACCCTTAACTTATCTTTTTTCGATGAAAAACCCATCATCAAAACTAACTAGAATAAGACTAGATCTGGCAGAATATGACTTTGAAGTGGAGTACATAGCAGGAAAACAGAATTATATAGCAGACGCACTATCGCGTATAAATATACAAGATTTAAAAGAAATGTCAATCGAAGCATGTAAAATATGGAAAGTTACGACTAGATCGGAAACTAAGAAAAAACCCAGTAATAATATAAAAAATGAAAAAAAATGTCACAATGAGAACCCAATAATATACGAAGCGCTTAATAAATATGAAGTAAAGAGACTAGTCCAGCTCATTTTCGATCCCCCGAAACTGCAGTTCAAAAAGGGAAAGAAAATTTGTAGTGAAATAAATATTGATAATTTAATTGTTGAGGCGAAGATTGATTCAGGTCAATCCTTTGCCAGGATTTCGAAAGAAACCGGCAATTTAAGAGTCGATAATAATGAAGTTGTTGAGGCGAAGATTGATTTAGATCAATTCTTTGCCAGGCTTATGAAAGAAGCCGGCAATTTGAAAATAAATAAAATACAGTTGTCCTTAGGAGACAAATTGTTTAAGAATAATTATACTCGAGTAGATAAATTTAAAGAAATTGGTACCAAAGTTCTCAAAAATTTAACTATTGCATTAACTCCGGAGGTTATGCATGTGACAGATAAAGAAAAAATTAGAAATATTCTTCATAAATATCACGATGATCCTGTTAATGGTGGCCACCCAGGAATCAATCGTACAACAAATAAAATAATACAAAAATTCTACTGCAAAATATGAAAAACGACATAAAACAATATATTAAAAAATGCGATCATTGTAATAAAAATAAAACAAGGATACATTTGAAAGAACCAATGACTATAACCGAAACACCAACTAAGGCATTTGATATAGTTCAAATTGACACAATTGGACCATTTCCAAAATCAATAAATGGAAATGAGTATGCAGTCACCATAATATGTGACTTAACCAAATATCTAGTAGCAATTCCAATTGAAAGTAAACACGCAAAAACAGTAGCCAAAGCTATATTCGAACATTTTATTCTCATTTATGGAAGTATGAAAACAATACTAACAGACATGGGAACCGAATATAAAAATAACGTTTTTGAAGAACTAAGTAAATTGTTAAAAATTGAACATAAAACTTCTACACCTTACCATCATCAAACGTTAGGCACTGTTGAACGTAGCCATAGAACATTCAATGAATATGTACGTTCATACATATCCATTGACAAAGACGATTGGGATGAGTACCTCAAGTACTTTACTTATTGTTACAATACAACACCTTCAACAGTTCATGGTTACTGTCCTTTTGAACTAATATTTGGAAAACCAGCACCGACATACGAATTTTTACAAGAAGATACAATCAGCCCATTATACAATTATGAAGCATATGATAAGGAAGTTAAATTTAGGTTACAAATAGCCCAAGAAAGAGCTAATAGGTTAATAAAGCAGGCTAAGGAAAAACAAAAAATTTATTACGATAAAAACGTACAACATAAGGAAATAAATACAGGAGATTTAGTGTTAGTCAGAGACGAAGCAGGACATAAGTTAGATAGTAGATAGTAGACGCATTTTATTTCGGGGATTGATCTGAAGGATGCCTTCTGGCAAATTCCTTTAGAGAAATCCTCAAGAGAAAAGACGGCGTTTACGGTTCCGGGTAGGCCTCTATATCAATTCAAGGTGATGCCGTTCGGGCTGTGTAATGCACCCCAACGTCTATGTCGCCTTATGGACAAAGTAATACCGGCACGATTGAGAGAGTATGTATTCGTCTATATCGATGATCTTCTCATCTGGTACACTTAGCCGAGGTGGCTGAATGTCTGGCAAACGCAGGCTTAACAATAAATCTGCAGAAATCTAAGTTTTGCCAGAAAGAGTTGAAATACCTAGGGTTTATTGTCGGACAAGGGAAGCTGAAAACTGACCCCGAAAAAGTGCGCTCCATTGTAGAGTTCCCGGTGCAAAAGCAACTACGCCGCTTTCTGGGTATGTGCGGGTGGTACCGGCGCTTTATCGCGAATTTCGCTACGATGACAGAATGCCTCCGGAAGTCTAAAACTTTCACCATGACGGAAGAGGCGGTCGTGGCATTTGGGAAACTCAAGGGAGCACTTACCTCCACGGACGTACTAATTAATCCGGATTTTGATAAACATTTTTATATACAGTGTGACGCATCAACTCAGGGTATAGGTAGCGTTTTATTTCAAAAGGACGAGGAGGGTAATGAGCGACCGATTGCGTTTATGTCGCAAAAACTCAACTCGGCGCAGCGTAACTATACCATTACTGAGGCTTCGCCTCCCCAGAATTTTCCAGCGAACATTATGCGGCATTAAAACGATATGTGGAGCATAATGCCGAACGATTGCCCGATTTAAGGATAGTGGACGGCGTTGTGTATAAACGAAACACGAACACGGTAGTGTTTGTGGTGCTCGATCACCTAACGAAGTTTATTTTTTTGAAGCCCATGCGGCAGGGACGGCTTCAGGGGTAATCAGTTATCTGGAGAAGGAGGTATTCCATGTCTTTGAAGTACCGGAGACCTTACATTCTGATAACGGTAGGCAGTTCATAGCAGATGCTTTCACAGGATTTCTGAGAACCTACGGTGTGAACCATGTCCGAACGGGGTCATATGGGCCCCAATCGAACGTCTCGGAAAGGGTCAATCGCTCGCTACTGGCCATGCTGAGAGCATATATTGCGGGATCCGACCAATCCGACTGGGATCAATATGTGTCACACGCCGCCTTCGGTTTACGAAGTGCGGTACACGAGGCAATTGGGATAGAACCATACAAGGCGGCATTTGGTCAAACGATGGTCCAACACGGCAGTGCCTATGAGACACTTCGGCGGTTAGGAGCGTTGAGGGAAAGCGACATGGAGGTTCTGAACCGAGGAGATAGGGCATGGCTCATCCGAGAAAAGTTGATCCGCAACTTGGAAGAAGCCTATCGGAAAGGGCAACAAACATACAACACCCGAGCCCGACCAGTACGATATAAGGAAGGAGACATCGTTTATCGTAGAAGTTTCAAGCAAAGCAACGCGGCGGACGGTTTTAATGCAAAAACTCACCCCGAAATACCTTCGGTCGATGGTCGTGGCAGTTAAGGGAAACGCACTATACGAGCTAGTGGATGCCTCGGGACGCCCGTGGGGACCTATCACGCCAAGGACATCCGGCGTTGACACCCATGGGACGACCTGCTTTTCGAACGCTTAGTCCGGCAGACCGATCCGCATCGCTCACCCTGTTGCGGTCACCCTGTGTTGGGAGCAATTGCAACCCTGCATATTTACATGCGAACGCATTTCACTGACACCAGATGGCAGGCAACCGCAGCTAAGTGTCGTTTTCGCCATTTCAGGCATTCTGGCTTTTCTCTATACCTGATCGGCAGAAGCAAACTTGCCGGAAAATTTAAAGTTTAAATTAAATAATATTGGGACGGAGTGGTTTGATCCAACTCCGAGGACATTCTTGGGGACCTATCTGCCATTTAGGTAAGTAGAGTGACTACCAAAATGAAAATGTGTCCATTGGTGATTGTGGCGAATAAAAACAATTTTTTTTTAAACAGCTTCTACAGCAAAATTATTACCACCTTCGCAGAGGAGGTGCCGCACACTACCTCCCAAAATATCAGCAACTCCACCGGGACACGTTTTGCCACCATTCTATTGGCCGACTGTAGCTCACAAGCTTGCCACCACCAATACCACCTGTTGGTAAGTTGACAACTTCCAACGCCCAAGCAGATTTTGCCAACCCAAGTAAAACCGAAGCAACTGAAACGATCGAATACCGCCGGCCAGTATGGCCGGAAAGAGCTGGCCACATTTCCACTGACACGCGGGTAATTGTCCCACTAAGGCATCATAGAGAATGTAACCTCCACCGACAAAAGCGTCCCGATCATCCGTGATGGTTAGTAACCCAGAATCGTGAGTACGGAAACACCGAACCAGAATAATAGCAACCGTGTGTACACCAGCAAGCACGAAATTTCTTATGGAGCCACCATCACCATCAAACGAAACCACTAATGCTCAGTTCCATCACCACAAAGCACTTGATCATCGTGGGAGCACCATCGCTAACATTAGAAGCCACCACCAGGTTTTTTAATATAATTATGTATTGGACCACGTAGCCATCAATATCTATGTATTAGTAGTTGTGGTCCATATGTATTTATGTATGTGCCGATGTATATGCATCCATGCGGCGTATAATTAAGTGCAACACCATTTAATTACCATAGGCGTACGCATAATTCTGTATATACAAAGATATGTGGGTATAGTGGTAGTGAGCTGTGTAGGTACATACATAACCTCACTTAAGCACAAATTTTCATTCAATAGACGTCTAAATTGTAGTACTGAATTTGGTAGTGGCCCAAAAAGGTTGCTATAGTGTATGTGAGAGTGTCTGAATCGGACCTAACCACGCCATTGTGGTATATGTTGTATGTGGCACGTATTGGCCGAAGTATATTATCCACGATCAGACACCCTCACAGGCAACATATGTCTGCTGAGTTATTCTAAATGGTAATAGTTGTGTAAATCTTTGTTTAGACATGGTATCAGCTCAGACTTCACAGTGTGTACGGGTATGACCGAATCCTTTAGTATCATTCTTTTGTTGCGCGTTGCCAATATCACGTAGTTGGCAATTCCAGTTCGGTCAATATTATACACACTCACCATTAGGCACTTAACGAGCCACAATTAAGAGCTGAATACTTGCGTCCTTACGGATTTACCTACATACCTAAGTGGTGTATACATATATGTGTATGTGTATTATGTGTGAGTGTAAGTGGCATAAAGAGGGGGTAAACCGTCTGTACAAGACATTTGTAAATTACCTGTTGCAAGTTGCATGCAACGGATCAGTGTAGAATATACACTCACACACACACTCACATGTACATATGTATGAGCACGCCATTATCGAACCAAATTTGAGGTAAACGATTGTTGGAATTTTGGTGGACATGTGTATGTATTCAGTTATAACGCAATACCTGCATTTGGGGTGAGCCTTAGAATAAGCCACCAGTGGTGAATAATAAATAGCGGTGTTTAAATGTGTATGTATTGGATGGCGACTTTCACATCTCCTTGGTAAAGATCACAATTTCGGAATTGGGTTTGTTACTACCGTATGCTAGTTGAGCGTACACCTCCGGCCGGCAAGACGTCTTGTAGGGTAGGATGGGAAAAATTCGTTTCCTTTTTCTGAATATTTTTTTTTGTATGTGTGTGCGTCACACTATTTAATGAAGACATAAATGCCCAGAAGAGTGAAAGCAACCGGAATTTACCATATACATATGTACTTGCCATATGACTTTTTTTTGATATTCAACTTTATTTATTTTTTGTGACCAATAAGAAAATATACCCCCATGCGGGTTACCTGTATACGATCACGATTGGTGTACCATCTAGGTTAATACCATATATCGACGGCTGAGAATAAGATCGCCCTATTCCAAAAATTGTTTGAATAACATCCTATTTCAGATTTTGCTTCAAGAACGCCTTATTTCAGAATTTGTTTCAATAACGTCCTATTTCAGACAAGTATTCAAAAACGCCCTATTTCAGAGAAATGTATATGGAATTTTCTCTGAAATAGGGCGTTTTTGAAGCAAAATCTGAAATAGGACGTTATTGAAACAAATTTTCAAATAGGGCGTTCTTGAAGCAAAATCTGAAATAGGACGTTATTGAAACATTTTTTCAAATAGGGCGTTCTTGAAAAAATTTTTGAAATAGGGCGATCTTATTCTCAGCCGTCGATATATAGTCAGTCATTTAAATATGTATGTATAGAAGGAATTACATGTCAGATGTGGCACGCCACGAGTGTATACATACATACGCCAATGCATTCATTTAGTTTTAAGTTTATACCTTTGTTGTTGTTGGATTCAGTTCACCATAGATGGTGCAACCAACAGAGTTAAGTTAAACCGTATTGCAGGGCAATTTTGAATTTAAAATTTGCAAGATTTTTTTTTGTGTCACACAATACTTAAGTATATAGGTACCTATAAGAGTATATCTAGGATTTAATAATATACCCCAATGCGGAAATTATATATTTATGTTCTAAGTTTGATGGCATTCATATAAACGTAGGGTTAATAGCATATAGATATACCCCATCGTACATAAATAATTTATTAATTTATTGCCATTCTGGCGTGAACACCCCAGGTGGGTAAAGATGGCCAAGTGTCAAATCGTAATTTTAAGATTTAATTTTTGATTTATTGAGCTGAGCACATCATTGGTGGTGCAATTAGTATGTTAAAATCTAGGGTTATACCCAGTTGCACAGGACAACGTTGAATTTACTAGTTTAACCAGTTTGCGTATTTAAGGACAAGTTACCTATAATATAAGTAATATACCTCAATGTGGGAAATAACTTTCGATTTTGCTTTTGAGTTTTAAGGAATCCGCCATTAGTGGTGCAGTTAATTGGATAACAATTTACTTCTATACTCGGTTGCGATGAAACGTTGAATTTACTATTCATATAAGTTTTTTTTTTGATGCCGTACGCCTAAGTACAATTAATAATTCATATCGTCGCTGCGCCAACAAAAACAGCTATACGTTTTTCAGCAACTTTTCAGGAGAGCAAAAAACCGTTTTCTGGTGATCCTAGAGAAAATTTTTTCTAGTTTGCATTGTTAACTAATGATACTACACATATGTAATAGACTTGTGCAATTTTTTTTTTACTTTTTTTGACCAACCACTTCGCATGAAGCATTTGCGCCGTTTTACAGCACATAGCTCTTTTTACAAATTGTTTAAATTTGCTAGTGGGGGTAAGAAATCGTGAAAGATGTGTATAAAATTCTTCGCTAGGGTCCGATGCAATTAGCGATAGCTTGGAAATGCATTATTTAATTGACCAGTGCCCCTCCTATTTTGAAAATTGGTCACATACGCTATTTTTAAATCATTTTTTTACACAAAAATAACCTGAAATCAAAAAACAATTATACGAAAATAGATGTATAACTGATTTTACAGAGCATTTCTACTACTGAGAGCATATAGCTGTGTTTGATAACTTCTAACCAAAGAAGGATATCAGAAAACGGGAAATGCAGAAATGTAGCTAGCGGATAGCGCTAAGTAAATATGTAATAAAAAAAAATCGAAAAAAAACATATAACTGAATTTGTTGGCGCAGCGACGATATATAGTATACCCCTATGCGGGATTTTACAAATCTCAAGATGGGTTGAATTAAGGGGATTATTTATTGAATTTTAGATCCCAAACGCGTAAATAGAGTAAGTTATGCTAATGCATAAGTACACCTCATATATACACAGTTACACCATAAACATGCATTGTTAATTTATTATTATAATTTAGTGACTATCATTTTTCAGATGCTGATTAGACAGACAGACCGGGGATGGACTATGGGAGGAATTAATCTGGGTTAAGGGGGAAAAAAGGGGATTACGTTTTGGGGTCGGCAAAAATATATTAGCCACTGCCGACCATGGAAGGGTGGGTTTAGAGTGGCCGGCCTGTTACCACCTTTGGCCGAGGGCGGGATTAAGGGGCAGACGAAAGGGGGTGAGGGGTTGACATAGGGCGGGACAGCGACGGGAAACGAACTTCCGAGGCTACCATTTCTTATTTTCAGGTACGATTTTTTTTGTGTATGGTACAACGGCTGCCCCGAAGCCGCAACAATCCACCCCACAGTCCGGCGAGCTAGCTTCAGCAAGCGTACCTGCGCGGATTAGGGGCATGCTACATGAGGGTGTGGCCATGAGTGTGATTTTTTTTGTGTAACCCGGCAAGTTGTACGTAACACAGTGAAGTACTTCAGTGTCGTGAAATTTTGCTTCAGCACCGAGAATGAAGCATTTCTATTTCAATGCTGCACGTCAATGTTCGATGGACACCAGAAGAAGTTCTCGGATACTTAAGCAAGTTTTCGAAAATTTATTGATGTGCAGGCAGAACATGCTTTGTAAATGTAAATAAGAATGTAAAAATTTCATACGCATGCAGATGATGTTATTTGGGCTACATTAACATTCATTGAATATGTTTTTAGGTAGGTTTTTTTGATTTATTGACAAAATTAAATTGTAGTGAGATATGCATAGATATCAAGGCTGCTCAACAAAATAAACAAAAAAAATTTGTTTCAATAAACATATAAAAAAATATCAAAAATTTATATTGCTTTGCTGCTTATCAAAACCAAAATATTTCCGCTTCCAAAATTATCAATAAAATTGTATCACAATTAATTTTGCTAATTTGATATCAAAACAAAATAACAAAAAGGATTTCGTTTTGTTTATGTTTGTTTGTTTGTTGCTAAGATATACATACATATGTATGTATGAATACATATTTATATGATAGGTTTTCAGTTTTTTTTTATAGGCACAGGAAACAGAATTATTTTGGTAATCAATTTTTTGTTTGCAGCTGAAACAATATTTTTAAACAAATTTTGTTTCGGCAATTATCGAACGGCGAAGAAGGAAGAGAGGCGCCTTTTTCGAAAGAAGAAAAGGGAGGCTGAAAGGCGCGAGTGTGAAGAGCTTGAGATGCTGGCGGGTAGGAACGATGCTCGAAAATTCTATCAAAAAATCAGGCGGATGACTGAAGGTTTCAAGACCGGGGCAAATTCCTGCCGGAATGATAACGGTGATCTGGTAACTGATGTCCAGAGCATACTTAAGTTGTGGAGGGATCACTTCTCCTCCTTGCTAGATAATGGCAACAGTGAAAGTGCGGAAGGAGAAGATGTACGACCCGAATCCCCAATAGCAGATGATGGTAGGCATGTTCCACCACCTGATCATGACGAAGTGCGAATAGCAGTATCTAGGCTTAAGAATAACAAGGCCCCGGGCGCTGACGGCTTGCCAGCCGAGCTATTCAAACATGGTGGCGAAGAGTTGATAAGGAGAATATGGTCGGACGAGCGCATGCCCGACGATTGGAACTTAAGTGTGCTCTGCCCAATCCACAAAAAAGGAGACTCCACAGTACGAGCCAATTATCGTGGGATAAGCCTCCTGAATATCGCATATAAGGTCTTAGCAAGTGTATTGTGCGAAAGACTGAAGCCTATCGTCAACAATCTGATTGGACCTTATCAGTGTGGCTTCAGACCTGGTAAATCTACCATCGACCAGATCTTCACAATACGACAAATATTGGAAAAAACCCATGAAAAAGGATCCGACACACACCATCTCTTTGTCGATTTTAAAGCCGCTTTTGATAGCACGAATAGGAATTGCCTGTATGCCGCAATGTCTGAATTTGGTTTCCCTGCTAAACTTATACGGCTATGCCAAATGACATTGACTAACACCACCAGCTCCGTCAGAATTGGGAAGGACCTCTCCGAGCCGTTCGAGACCAAACGAGGTTTCAGACAAGGTGACTCTCTTTCGTGCGACTTCTTCAATTTGATGCTGGAAAAGATAATACGAGCTGCAGAACTTAACCATACAGGAAGCATCTTATATCACAAGAGTGTGCAACTGCTGGCGTACGCCGATGACATCGACATCATTGGCACTAACACGCGCGCCGTATGTTCTGCCTTCTCCAAGCTGGATAAAGAGGCTAAGAAAATGGGTTTGGCGGTCAACGAGGACAAGGCGAAGTACCTCCTGTCATCACACAAAGAAACAGCACGCCTTGGCAGCCACGTCAATGTTGATAGCTACAAATTCGAAACTGTTAAGGACTTCGTCTATCTGGGAACCAGCATTAACACCAAGAATGATGTCAGCACGGAGATCCAACGAAGAATCACGCTTGCCAATAAATGCTACTTCGGACTAAGTAGGCAACTGAAAAGTAAAGTCCTCTCTCGACAAACAAAAATCACACTCTACAGGACGCTCATCGTTCCAGTCCTCATGTACGGCGCAGAAGCATGGACAATTTCAAAATCAGATGAGATGGCACTTGGAGTATTCGAGAGAAAAGTTCTTCGTAAGATTTATGGACCTTTGCGCGTTGGCGTGGGCGAGTATCGACGGAGATTTAACGATGAGCTGTACGAGCTTTACACAGACATCGACATTGTTCAGCGAATAAAGATCCAGCGGCTGCGTTGGGCAGGTCATGTCGTGAGAATGGACGAAGGCGCTCCGGCCAAGAAAGCATTTCTATCGAAACCCGCTGAACGCAAAAGAAAAGGGAGACCTCCACTGCGTTGGGAAAATCAGGTGGACAGCGATGCTGCCTCCCTAGGTGTTCCCAAGTGGCGCCATGCTGCACGAAACAGAAGCAATTGGCGCGCTCTGTTGGACTCGGCCAGAATCGTCTAGACGGTTAAGCGCCAATCAAGAAGAAGAATTATCGAAACGAAAAAAATTTTGATAATTTTTTTGATTTTTGTTGAAGCAGTCTGAATTTTGTTAAATTTTTTATGCTTTTAAAATGAAAAGTTTCAACATAAACAAAATTATTTTTTGTTTATCGTTAAAAATATCAATAAATTTCAGCCCTGATAGATATACATATGTATATATATATATATATATATATATGTATATGTACATTTTTATGTACGTATGTAGTAGTGCTGGAAAACCATCGATTGAACTATCGATACTATCGATGGGGCCGATGCCATAGCGATTATCGATGGTTTTTTTAACCATCGATAGTATTTTACTTGGTACATAACTACAACGCGTGTTAAAAAATTAGTCAAAAAAACTGAGATTTATAATTTTTAAGGTACTTGATTGGAATATGTGGGCTGTGAGTATATAAATAAAAGATTAGTGAATAATTTTATGAAAAAAACTTGCAAATAAGATGGTTTTTTTTATTGAGAATTGAGTAATTAAGGTTTTGATTTCGGCTCTGCTATTATTTTGTGGACAACTGTATATGTACAAGTGTGTGTATGTAGTATTCTTACTTTGAATTGTTATTGACTTATTTTTTGTATTGAACTTTTTACATAAACTTTGGTTTTTTATTAATATTATAATATGTTTCTAATAAAAATTTATAGTATTTTTCTTTTAAGTTTGGGAACGTAAGTTCATACATGCATACATATGTATGTATGTATATATGCATGAAATATTTGAGTACCACATTTCCCTTTAACGGGCCACCTACGTACATATATTAAACCATCGATACTATCGATAGTTGCCTTTAAAACTATCGATGGTCAATCGATGGGACCACTATCGATGGTTTTCCAGCACTAGTATGTAGGTATGTACCCAGCCAGCAAGGTACCGTACATTTTACGAACATTGCGATTTACGAGCTATTCTCGAATCAGAAAACAATAACAAAATAAACTTTTTTCCATCATGTCAAAAAAAAAGAAAAAGAAAAATTTCAAACTCAATATTTTAAAAGTAAGTATGTATGTATGTTTGTAAAATTTATACATTTGCGATAAAAAAAAAACGGACGTAAAAAGATTCATATACGAGTGCTTTTTCGATACATTTAGGACACTCGTAGGCACTGAACATTTTAAAGCGAAACAGTATTCGTACGCGAATCGTAAACGGATATCATAAACGATATTTTATTAGAGTTTTCTTCGAGAAAACAGACAGAAAGACCTTTCTGGGAGATTGGATGGGTGTAGTTTGAAATTACAGGGCTTCGACTTCAAGATAGAACATCGGAAGGGGTCCCAAAACATCGTCCCCGATACCTTGAGTCGGATGCACATGGAGCCAATCGAAGAGTTAGATAATACGAGGGAGATTGGCTTCGCCTCCCCAGAATTTTCCAGCGAACATTATGCGGCATTAAAACGATATGTGGAGCATAATGCCGAACGATTGCCCGATTTAAGGATAGTGGACGGCGTTGTGTATAAATGAATACGGCCGAGGAACGCAGAGGAAACTGAGGAGTCCGCTTGGAGGGATTACCGGACGGACTTAGGTTAGGGCTCATTAAAACGGCACATGACGATCCGTCAGCAGGTCACGGGGGTATGGCGAAAACATTGTACCGATTGCGGGCCAAGTTTTTCTGGCCTGGTAT
Source organism: Urophora cardui (assembly GCA_960531455.1). Lineage (NCBI taxonomy): Eukaryota > Metazoa > Arthropoda > Insecta > Diptera > Tephritidae > Urophora > Urophora cardui. The sequence goes on from OY482672.1 coordinate 101,591,523, forward strand.
GGTGGGAGAAGTTAGGAATTACGTGGCACAGTGTGAGGGTTGTAAGTGCTCCAAGGCACCGAATATATCCTCCAGACCCCCAATGGTGGATCGCTTCCAGTCCGAGAGACCCTTTCAACGACTATATTGATTTTTGTGGACCATATCCACGCTCTCGGACTGGAAACACGGTAGTGTTTGTGGTGCTCGATCACCTAACGAAGTTTATTTTTTTGAAGCCCATGCGGCAGGGACGGCTTCAGGGGTAATCAGTTATCTGGAGAAGGAGGTATTCCATGTCTTTGAAGTACCGGAGACCTTACATTCTGATAACGGTAGGCAGTTCATAGCAGATGCTTTCACAGGATTTCTGAGAACCTACGGTGTGAACCATGTCCGAACGGGGTCATATGGGCCCCAATCGAACGTCTCGGAAAGGGTCAATCGCTCGCTACTGGCCATGCTGAGAGCATATATTGCGGGATCCGACCAATCCGACTGGGATCAATATGTGTCACACGCCGCCTTCGGTTTACGAAGTGCGGTACACGAGGCAATTGGGATAGAACCATACAAGGCGGCATTTGGTCAAACGATGGTCCAACACGGCAGTGCCTATGAGACACTTCGGCGGTTAGGAGCGTTGAGGGAAAGCGACATGGAGGTTCTGAACCGAGGAGATAGGGCATGGCTCATCCGAGAAAAGTTGATCCGCAACTTGGAAGAAGCCTATCGGAAAGGGCAACAAACATACACCACCCGAGCCCGACCAGTACGATATAAGGAAGGAGACATCGTTTATCGTAGAAGTTTCAAGCAAAGCAACGCGGCGGACGGTTTTAATGCAAAAACTCACCCCGAAATACCTTCGGTCGATGGTCGTGGCAGTTAAGGGAAACGCACTATACGAGCTAGTGGATGCCTCGGGACGCCCGTGGGGACCTATCACGCCAAGGACATCCGGCGTTGACACCCATGGGACGACCTGCTTTTCGAACGCTTAGTCCGGCAGACCGATCAGCAGCGCTCGCCCTGTTGCGGTCACCCTGTGTTGGGAGCAATTGCAACCCTGCATATTTACATGCGAACGCATTTCACTGACACCAGATGGCAGGCAACCGCAGCTAAGTGTCGTTTTCGCCATTTCAGGCATTCTGGCTTTTCTCTATACCTGATCGGCAGAAGCAAACTTGCCGGAAAATTTAAAGTTTAAATTAAATAATATTGGGACGGAGTGGTTTGATCCAACTCCGAGGACATTCTTGGGGGCCTATCTGCCATTTAGGTAAGTAGAGTGACTACCAAAATGAAAATGTGTCCATTGGTGATTGTGGCGAATAAAAACAATTTTTTTTTAAACAGCTTCTACAGCAAAATTATTACCACCTTCGCAGAGGAGGTGCCGCACACTACCTCCCAAAATATCAGCAACTCCACCGGGCCACGTTTTGCCACCATTCTATTGGCCGACTGTAGCTCACAAGCTTGCCACCACCAATACCACCTGTTGGTAAGTTGACAACTTCCAACGCCCAAGCAGATTTTGCCAACCCAAGTAAAACCGAAGCAACTGAAACGATCGAATACCGCCGGCCAGTATGGCCGGAAAGAGCTGGCCACATTTCCACTGACACGCGGGTAATTGTCCCACTAAGGCATCATAGAGAATGTAACCTCCACCGACAAAAGCGTCCCGATCATCCGTGATGGTTAGTAACCCAGAATCGTGAGTACGGAAACACCGAACCAGAATAATAGCAACCGTGTGTACACCAGCAAGCACGAAATTTCTTATGGAGCCACCATCACCATCAAACGAAACCACTAATGCTCAGTTCCATCACCACAAAGCACTTGATCATCGTGGGAGCACCATCGCTAACATTAGAAGCCACCACCAGGTTTTTTAATATAATTATGTATTGGACCACGTAGCCATCAATATCTATGTATTAGTAGTTGTGGTCCATATGTATTTATGTATGTGCCGATGTATATGCATCCATGCGGCGTATAATTAAGTGCAACACCATTTAATTACCATAGGCGTACGCATAATTCTGTATATACAAAGATATGTGGGTATAGTGGTAGTGAGCTGTGTAGGTACATACATAACCTCACTTAAGCACAAATTTTCATTCAATAGACGTCTAAATTGTAGTACTGAATTTGGTAGTGGCCCAAAAAGGTTGCTATAGTGTATGTGAGAGTGTCTGAATCGGACCTAACCACGCCATTGTGGTATATGTTGTATGTGGCACGTATTAGCCGAAGTATATTATCCACGATCAGACACCCTCACAGGCAACATGTGTCTGCTGAGTTATTCTAAATGGTAATAGTTGTGTAAATCTTTGTATTAGACATGGTATCAGCTCAGACTTCACAGTGTGTACGGGTATGACCGAATCCTTTAGTATCATTCTTTTGTTGTGCGTTGCCAATGTCACGTAGTTGGCAATTCCAGTTCGGTCAATATTATACACACTCACCATTAGGCACTTAACGAGCCACAATTAAGAGCTGAATACTTGCGTCCTTACGGATTTACCTACATACCTAAGTGGTGTATACATATATACATATGTATGTGTATTATGTGTGAGTGTAAGTGGCATAAAGAGGGGGTAAACCGTCTGTACAAGACATTTGTAAATTACCTGTTGCAAGTTGCTTGCAACGGATCAGTGTAGAATATACACTCACACACACACTCACATGTACATATGTATGAGCACGCCATTATCGAACCAAATTTGAGGTAAACGATTGTTGGAATTTTGGTGGACATGTGTATGTATTCAGTTATAACGCAATACCTGCATTTGGGGTGAGCCTTAGAATAAGCCACCAGTGGTGAATAATAAATAGCGGTGTTTAAATGTGTATGTATTGGATGGCGACTTTCACATCTCCTTGGTAAAGATCACAATTTCGGAATTGGGTTTGTTACTACCGTATGCTAGTTGAGCGTACACCTCCGGCCGGCAAGACGTTTTGTAGGGTAGGATGGGAAAAATTCGTTTCCTTTTTCAAAATATTTTTTTTGTATGTGTGTGCGTCACACTATTTAATGAAGACATAAATGCCCAGAAGAGTGAAAGCAACCGGAATTTACCATATACATATGTACTTGCCATATGACTTTTTTTTGATATTCAACTTTATTTATTTTTTTTTGTGACCAATAAGAAAATATACCCCCATGCGGGTTACCTGTATACGATCACGATTGGTGTACCATCTAGGTTAATACCATATATCGACGGCTGAGAATAAGATCGCCCTATTCCAAAAATTGTTTGAATAACATCCTATTTCAGATTTTGCTTCAAGAACGCCCTATTTCAGAATTTGTTTCAATAACGTCCTATTTCAGACAAGTATTCAAAAACGCCCTATTTCAGAGAAATATATATGGAATTTTCTCTGAAATAGGGCGTTTTTGAAGCAAAATCTGAAATAGGACGTTATTGAAACGTGGAAACATATGGAGAGTACTCTAGTTATAAAATTTTTGGCAGTATTTATAATAATCTTCTTTTCATGCTTCGAATGATAATTTATTAGCCTCCCTGATGCAGTGGGCTTTTCGTGCCAGTCAAAGCAACGATCAAACAACGATTTTCCTTCCTACTTGACAAATAAAATGATAAACCTCTTCTACGTTGGAAATAAATTAGAGAGATCAAATAAAGAACCAAAGATATATAAAGCAATGACATATGTCCCGGGGATATCGGAAAGAATAAAAAGGTCCAGTATATATGACAAAGAAAATTATAATATCGCATTTACATGCAACAATTCCTTAAAAATCTTATACAGTAATACTAAGGACAAAATCCCGAAATATGAGAAATCCAACGTTGTGTATGAAATTCCATGCAGTGGTGACGGGTCCCACGTATGCGAAAAGGTATATGTGGGGACAACAAAATCCAAATTAAAGACAAGGATTTCCGCTCATAAGTCCAATATAAAACTAAGGAATAATTCTTCGGACAACAAGACAGCCTTGTCATACCATTGCGGCAGTACGGGACATTATCCAGATTTTGACAATGTAGCAATTTTAGACAATGAAAAACACTATCATAAGCGATACACCCTTGAAATGCTACACATTTTGAACACCCCTAGTACAAAGAGAATGAACTTTAAGTCCGACACTGACAATTGCGCTCATGTATATAGAAATTTGGTCATTCGACAACAACAATTATAACAATGCATGCTTGTTTGTTCGAGCGCATCCCCATCTAAACTGGTTTCTCAACCAAGCTTAAGCAACAACAACAAAGGAGAGCTGTAGCGATATGTATATGTATATATTTATGTCTTACTGTTCGTCTTATTCCAATGTATTGTTGTTCCTGTATATTTTTGTTTACCATTCTTCTTCTTCTTGATTGGCGCTTAACCGTCTAGACGATTCTGGCCGAGTCCAACAGAGCGCGCCAATTGCTTCTGTTTCGTGCAGCATGGCGGCACTTGGGAACACCTAGGGAGGCAGCATCGCTGTCCACCTGATTTTCCCAACGCAGTGGAGGTCTCCCTTTTCTTTTGCGTTCAGCGGGTTTCGATAGAAATGCTTTCTTGGCCGGAGCGCCTTCGTCCATTCTCACGACATGACCTGCCCAACGCAGCCGCTGGATCTTTATTCGCTGAACAATGTCGATGTCTGTGTAAAGCTCGTACAGCTCATCGTTAAATCTCCGTCGATACTCGCCCACGCCAACGCGCAAAGGTCCATAAATCTTACGAAGAACTTTTCTCTCGAATACTCCAAGTGCCATCTCATCTGATTTTGAAATTGTCCATGCTTCTGCGCCGTACATGAGGACTGGAACGATGAGCGACCTGTAGAGTGTGATTTTTGTTTGTCGAGAGAGGACTTTACTTTTCAGTTGCCTACTTAGTCCGAAGTAGCATTTATTGGCAAGCGTGATTCTTCGTTGGATCTCCGTGCTGACATCATTCTTGGTGTTAATGCTGGTTCCCAGATAGACGAAGTCCTTAACAGTTTCGAATTTGTAGCTATCAACATTGACGTGGCTGCCAAGGCGTGCTGTTTCTTTGTGTGATGACAGGGGGTACTTCGCCTTGTCCTCGTTGACCGCCAAACCCATTTTCTTAGCCTCTTTATCCAGCTTGGAGAAGGCAGAACATACGGCGCGCGTGTTAGTGCCAATGATGTCGATGTCATCGGCGTACGCCAGCAGTTGCACACTCTTGTGATATAAGATGCTTCCTGTATGGTTAAGTTCTGCAGCTCGTATTATCTTTTCCAGCATCAAATTGAAGAAGTCGCACGAAAGAGAGTCACCTTGTCTGAAACCTCGTTTGGTCTCGAACGGCTCGGAGAGGTCCTTCCCAATTCTGACGGAGCTGGTGGTGTTAGTCAATGTCATTTGGCATAGCCGTATAAGTTTAGCAGGGAAACCAAATTCAGACATTGCGGCATACAGGCAATTCCTATTCGTGCTATCAAAAGCGGCTTTAAAATCGACAAAGAGATGGTGTGTGTCGGATCCTTTTTCATGGGTTTTTTCCAATATTTGTCGTATTGTGAAGATCTGGTCGATGGTAGATTTACCAGGTCTGAAGCCACACTGATAAGGTCCAATCAGATTGTTGACGATAGGCTTCAGTCTTTCGCACAATACACTTGCTAAGACCTTATATGCGATATTCAGGAGGCTTATCCCACGATAATTGGCTCGTACTGTGGAGTCTCCTTTTTTGTGGATTGGGCAGAGCACACTTAAGTTCCAATCGTCGGGCATGCGCTCGTCCGACCATATTCTCCTTATCAACTCTTCGCCACCATGTTTGAATAGCTCGGCTGGCAAGCCGTCAGCGCCCGGGGCCTTGTTATTCTTAAGCCTAGATACTGCTATTCGCACTTCGTCATGATCAGGTGGTGGAACATGCCTACCATCATCTGCTATTGGGGATTCGGGTCGTACATCTTCTCCTTCCGCACTTTCACTGTTGCCATTATCTAGCAAGGAGGAGAAGTGATCCCTCCACAACTTAAGTATGCTCTGGACATCAGTTACCAGATCACCGTTATCATTCCGGCAGGAATTTGCCCCGGTCTTGAAACCTTCAGTCATCCGCCTGATTTTTTGATAGAATTTTCGAGCATCGTTCCTACCCGCCAGCATCTCAAGCTCTTCACACTCGCGCCTTTCAGCCTCCCTTTTCTTCTTTCGAAAAAGGCGCCTCTCTTCCTTCTTCGCCGTTCGATAATTGCCGAAACAAAATTTGTTTAAAAATATTGTTTCAGCTGCAAACAAAAAATTGATTACCAAAATAATTCTGTTTCCTGTGCCTATAAAAAAAAACTGAAAACCTATCATATAAATATGTATTCATACATACATATGTATGTATATCTTAGCAACAAACAAACAAACATAAACAAAACGAAATCCTTTTTGTTATTTTGTTTTGATATCAAATTAGCAAAATTAATTGTGATACAATTTTATTGATAATTTTGGAAGCGGAAATATTTTGGTTTTGATAAGCAGCAAAGCAATATAAATTTTTGATATTTTTTTATATGTTTATTGAAACAAATTTTTTTTGTTTATTTTGTTGAGCAGCCTTGATATCTATGCATATCTCACTACAATTTAATTTTGTCAATAAATCAAAAAAACCTACCTAAAAACATATTCAATGAATGTTAATGTAGCCCAAATAACATCATCTGCATGCGTATGAAATTTTTACATTCTTATTTACATTTACAAAGCATGTTCTGCCTGCACATCAATAAATTTTCGAAAACTTGCTTAAGTATCCGAGAACTTCTTCTGGTGTCCATCGAACATTGACGTGCAGCATTGAGATAGAAATGCTTCATTCTCGGTGCTGAAGCAAAATTTCACGACACTGAAGTACTTCACTGTGTTACGTACAACTTGCCGGGTTACACAAAAAAAATCACACTCATGGCCACACCCTCATGTAGCATGCCCCTAATCCGCGCAGGTACGCTTGCTGAAGCTAGCTCGCCGGACTGTGGGGTGGATTGTTGCGGCTTCGGGGCAGCCGTTGTACCATACACAAAAAAAATCGTACCTGAAAATAAGAAATGGTAGCCTCGGAAGTTCGTTTCCCGTCGCTGTCCCGCCCTATGTCAACCCCTCACCCCCTTTCGTCTGCCCCTTAATCCCGCCCTCGGCCAAAGGTGGTAACAGGCCGGCCACTCTAAACCCACCCTTCCATGGTCGGCAGTGGCTAATATATTTTTGCCGACCCCAAAACGTAATCCCCTTTTTTCCCCCTTAACCCAGATTAATTCCTCCCATAGTCCATCCCCGGTCTGTCTGTCTAATCAGCATCTGAAAAATGATAGTCACTAAATTATAATAATAAATTAACAATGCATGTTTATGGTGTAACTGTGTATATATGAGGTGTACTTATGCATTAGCATAACTTACTCTATTTACGCGTTTGGGATCTAAAATTCAATAAATAATCCCCTTAATTCAACCCATCTTGAGATTTGTAAAATCCCGCATAGGGGTATACTATATATCGTCGCTGCGCCAACAAATTCAGTTATATGTTTTTTTTCGATTTTTTTTTATTACATATTTACTTAGCGCTATCCGCTAGCTACATTTCTGCATTTCCCGTTTTCTGATATCCTTCTTTGGTTAGAAGTTATCAAACACAGCTATATGCTCTCAGTAGTAGAAATGCTCTGTAAAATCAGTTATACATCTATTTTCGTATAATTGTTTTTTGATTTCAGGTTATTTTTGTGTAAAAAAATGATTTAAAAATAGCGTATGTGACCAATTTTCAAAATAGGAGGGGCACTGGTCAATTAAATAATGCATTTCCAAGCTATCGCTAATTGCATCGGACCCTAGCGAAGAATTTTATACACATCTTTCACGATTTCTTACCCCCACTAGCAAATTTAAACAATTTGTAAAAAGAGCTATGTGCTGTAAAACGGCGCAAATGCTTCATGCGAAGTGGTTGGTCAAAAAAAGTAAAAAAAAAATTGCACAAGTCTATTACATATGTGTAGTATCATTAGTTAACAATGCAAACTAGAAAAAATTTTCTCTAGGATCACCAGAAAACGGTTTTTTGCTCTCCTGAAAAGTTGCTGAAAAACGTATAGCTGTTTTTGTTGGCGCAGCGACGATATGAATTATTAATTGTACTTAGGCGTACGGCATCAAAAAAAAAACTTATATGAATAGTAAATTCAACGTTTCATCGCAACCGAGTATAGAAGTAAATTGTTATCCAATTAACTGCACCACTAATGGCGGATTCCTTAAAACTCAAAAGCAAAATCGAAAGTTATTTCCCACATTGAGGTATATTACTTATATTATAGGTAACTTGTCCTTAAATACGCAAACTGGTTAAACTAGTAAATTCAACGTTGTCCTGTGCAACTGGGTATAACCCTAGATTTTAACATACTAATTGCACCACCAATGATGTGCTCAGCTCAATAAATCAAAAATTAAATCTTAAAATTACGATTTGACACTTGGCCATCTTTACCCACCTGGGGTGTTCACGCCAGAATGGCAATAAATTAATAAATTATTTATGTACGATGGGGTATATCTATATGCTATTAACCCTACGTTTATATGAATGCCATCAAACTTAGAACATAAATATATAATTTCCGCATTGGGGTATATTATTAAATCCTAGATATACTCTTATAGGTACCTATATACTTAAGTATTGTGTGACACAAAAAAAAATCTTGCAAATTTTAAATTCAAAATTGCCCTGCAATACGGTTTAACTTAACTCTGTTGGTTGCACCATCTATGGTGAACTGAATCCAACAACAACAAAGGTATAAACTTAAAACTAAATGAATGCATTGGCGTATGTATGTATACACTCGTGGCGTGCCACATCTGACATGTAATTCCTTCTATACATACATATTTAAATGACTGACTATATATCGACGGCTGAGAATAAGATCGCCCTATTTCAAAAATTTTTTCAAGAACGCCCTATTTGAAAAAATGTTTCAATAACGTCCTATTTCAGATTTTGCTTCAAGAACGCCCTATTTGAAAATTTGTTTCAATAACGTCCTATTTCAGATTTTGCTTCAAAAACGCCCTATTTCAGAGAAAATTCCATATACATTTCTCTGAAATAGGGCGTTTTTGAATACTTGTCTGAAATAGGACGTTATTGAAACAAATTCTGAAATAAGGCGTTCTTGAAGCAAAATCTGAAATAGGATGTTATTCAAACAATTTTTGGAATAGGGCGATCTTATTCTCAGCCGTCGATATATGGTATTAACCTAGATGGTACACCAATCGTGATCGTATACAGGTAACCCGCATGGGGGTATATTTTCTTATTGGTCACAAAAAATAAATAAAGTTGAATATCAAAAAAAAGTCATATGGCAAGTACATATGTATATGGTAAATTCCGGTTGCTTTCACTCTTCTGGGCATTTATGTCTTCATTAAATAGTGTGACGCACACACATACAAAAAAAATATTCAGAAAAAGGAAACGAATTTTTCCCATCCTACCCTACAAGACGTCTTGCCGGCCGGAGGTGTACGCTCAACTAGCATACGGTAGTAACAAACCCAATTCCGAAATTGTGATCTTTACCAAGGAGATGTGAAAGTCGCCATCCAATACATACACATTTAAACACCGCTATTTATTATTCACCACTGGTGGCTTATTCTAAGGCTCACCCCAAATGCAGGTATTGCGTTATAACTGAATACATACACATGTCCACCAAAATTCCAACAATCGTTTACCTCAAATTTGGTTCGATAATGGCGTGCTCATACATATGTACATGTGAGTGTGTGTGTGAGTGTATATTCTACACTGATCCGTTGCATGCAACTTGCAACAGGTAATTTACAAATGTCTTGTACAGACGGTTTACCCCCTCTTTATGCCACTTACACTCACACATAATACACATACACATATATGTATACACCACTTAGGTATGTAGGTAAATCCGTAAGGACGCAAGTATTCAGCTCTTAATTGTGGCTCGTTAAGTGCCTAATGGTGAGTGTGTATAATATTGACCGAACTGGAATTGCCAACTACGTGATATTGGCAACGCGCAACAAAAGAATGATACTAAAGGATTCGGTCATACCCGTACACACTGTGAAGTCTGAGCTGATACCATGTCTAAACAAAGATTTACACAACTATTACCATTTAGAATAACTCAGCAGACATATGTTGCCTGTGAGGGTGTCTGATCGTGGATAATATACTTCGGCCAATACGTGCCACATACAACATATACCACAATGGCGTGGTTAGGTCCGATTCAGACACTCTCACATACACTATAGCAACCTTTTTGGGCCACTACCAAATTCAGTACTACAATTTAGACGTCTATTGAATGAAAATTTGTGCTTAAGTGAGGTTATGTATGTACCTACACAGCTCACTACCACTATACCCACATATCTTTGTATATACAGAATTATGCGTACGCCTATGGTAATTAAATGGTGTTGCACTTAATTATACGCCGCATGGATGCATATACATCGGCACATACATAAATACATATGGACCACAACTACTAATACATAGATATTGATGGCTACGTGGTCCAATACATAATTATATTAAAAAACCTGGTGGTGGCTTCTAATGTTAGCGATGGTGCTCCCACGATGATCAAGTGCTTTGTGGTGATGGAACTGAGCATTAGTGGTTTCGTTTGATGGTGATGGTGGCTCCATAAGAAATTTCGTGCTTGCTGGTGTACACACGGTTGCTATTATTCTGGTTCGGTGTTTCCGTACTCACGATTCTGGGTTACTAACCATCACGGATGATCGGGACGCTTTTGTCGGTGGAGGTTACATTCTCTATGATGCCTTAGTGGGACAATTACCCGCGTGTCAGTGGAAATGTGGCCAGCTCTTTCCGGCCATACTGGCCGGCGGTATTCGATCGTTTCAGTTGCTTCGGTTTTACTTGGGTTGGCAAAATCTGCTTGGGCGTTGGAAGTTGTCAACTTACCAACAGGTGGTATTGGTGGTGGCAAGCTTGTGAGCTACAGTCGGCCAATAGAATGGTGGCAAAACGTGGCCCGGTGGAGTTGCTGATATTTTGGGAGGTAGTGTGCGGCACCTCCTCTGCGAAGGTGGTAATAATTTTGCTGTAGAAGCTGTTTAAAAAAAAATTGTTTTTATTCGCCACAATCACCAATGGACACATTTTCATTTTGGTAGTCACTCTACTTACCTAAATGGCAGATAGGCCCCCAAGAATGTCCTCGGAGTTGGATCAAACCACTCCGTCCCAATATTATTTAATTTAAACTTTAAATTTTCCGGCAAGTTTGCTTCTGCCGATCAGGTATAGAGAAAAGCCAGAATGCCTGAAATGGCGAAAACGACACTTAGCTGCGGTTGCCTGCCATCTGGTGTCAGTGAAATGCGTTCGCATGTAAATATGCAGGGTTGCAATTGCTCCCAACACAGGGTGACCGCAACAGGGCGAGCGCTGCGGATCGGTCTGCCGGACTAAGCGTTCGAAAAGCAGGTCGTCCCATGGGTGTCAACGCCGGATGTCCTTGGCGTGATAGGTCCCCACGGGCGTCCCGAGGCATCCACTAGCTCGTATAGTGCGTTTCCCTTAACTGCCACGACCATCGACCGAAGGTATTTCGGGGTGAGTTTTTGCATTAAAACCGTCCGCCGCGTTGCTTTGCTTGAAACTTCTACGATAAACGATGTCTCCTTCCTTATATCGTACTGGTCGGGCTCGGGTGTTGTATGTTTGTTGCCCTTTCCGATAGGCTTCTTCCAAGTTGCGGATCAACTTTTCTCGGATGAGCCATGCCCTATCTCCTCGGTTCAGAACCTCCATGTCGCTTTCCCTCAACGCTCCTAACCGCCGAAGTGTCTCATAGGCACTGCCGTGTTGGACCATCGTTTGACCAAATGCCGCCTTGTATGGTTCTATCCCAATTGCCTCGTGTACCGCACTTCGTAAACCGAAGGCGGCGTGTGACACATATTGATCCCAGTCGGATTGGTCGGATCCCGCAATATATGCTCTCAGCATGGCCAGTAGCGAGCGATTGACCCTTTCCGAGACGTCCGATTGGGGCCCATATGACCCCGTTCGGACATGGTTCACACCGTAGGTTCTCAGAAATCCTGTGAAAGCATCTGCTATGAACTGCCTACCGTTATCAGAATGTAAGGTCTCCGGTACTTCAAAGACATGGAATACCTCCTTCTCCAGATAACTGATTACCCCTGAAGCCGTCCCTGCCGCATGGGCTTCAAAAAAATAAACTTCGTTAGGTGATCGAGCACCACAAACACTACCGTGTTTCCAGTCCGAGAGCGTGGATATGGTCCACAAAAATCAATATAGTCGTTGAAAGGGTCTCTCGGACTGGAAGCGATCCACCATTGGGGGTCTGGAGGATATATTCGGTGCCTTGGAGCACTTACAACCCTCACACTGTGCCACGTAATTCCTAACTTCTCCCACCATACCAGGCCAGAAAAACTTGGCCCGCAATCGGTACAATGTTTTCGCCATACCCCCGTGACCTGCTGACGGATCGTCATGTGCCTTTTTAATGAGCCCTTACCTAAGTCCGTCCGGTAATCCCTCCAAGCGGACTCCTCAGTTTCCTCTGCGTTCCTCGGCCGTATTCATTTATACACAACGCCGTCCACTATCCTTAAATCGGGCAATCGTTCGGCATTATGCTCCACATATCGTTTTAATGCCGCATAATGTTCGCTGGAAAATTCTGGGGAGGCGAAGCCAATCTCCCTCGTATTATCTAACTCTTCGATTGGCTCCATGTGCATCCGACTCAAGGTATCGGGGACGATGTTTTGGGACCCCTTCCGATGTTCTATCTTGAAGTCGAAGCCCTGTAATTTCAAACTCCACCCATCCAATCTCCCAGAAAGGTCTTTCTGTCTGTTTTCTCGAAGAAAACTCTAATAAAATATCGTTTATGATATCCGTTTACGATTCGCGTACGAATACTGTTTCGCTTTAAAATGTTCAGTGCCTACGAGTGTCCTAAATGTATCGAAAAAGCACTCGTATATGAATCTTTTTACGTCCGTTTTTTTTTTATCGCAAATGTATAAATTTTACAAACATACATACATACTTACTTTTAAAATATTGAGTTTGAAATTTTTCTTTTTCTTTTTTTTTGACATGATGGAAAAAAGTTTCTTTTGTTATTGTTTTCTGATTCGAGAATAGCTCGTAAATCGCAATGTTCGTAAAATGTACGGTACCTTGCTGGCTGGGTACATACCTACATACTAGTGCTGGAAAACCATCGATAGTGGTCCCATCGATTGACCATCGATAGTTTTAAAGGCAACTATCGATAGTATCGATGGTTTAATATATGTACGTAGGTGGCCCGTTAAAGGGAAATGTGGTACTCAAATATTTCATGCATATATACATACATACATATGTATGCATGTATGAACTTACGTTCCCAAACTTAAAAGAAAAATACTATAAATTTTTATTAGAAACATATTATAATATTAATAAAAAACCAAAGTTTATGTAAAAAGTTCAATACAAAAAATAAGTCAATAACAATTCAAAGTAAGAATACTACATACACACACTTGTACATATACAGTTGTCCACAAAATAATAGCAGAGCCGAAATCAAAACCTTAATTACTCAATTCTCAATAAAAAAACCATCTTATTTGCAAGTTTTTTTCATAAAATTATTCACTAATCTTTTATTTATATACTCACAGCCCACATATTCCAATCAAGTACCTTAAAAATTATAAATCTCAGTTTTTTTGACTAATTTTTTAACACGCGTTGTAGTTATGTACCAAGTAAAATACTATCGATGGTTAAAAAAAACCATCGATAATCGCTATGGCATCGGCCCCATCGATAGTATCGATAGTTCAATCGATGGTTTTCCAGCACTACTACATACGTACATAAAAATGTACATATACATATATATATATATATATATATATATATACATATGTATATCTATCAGGGCTGAAATTTATTGATATTTTTAACGATAAACAAAAAATAATTTTGTTTATGTTGAAACTTTTCATTTTAAAAGCATAAAAAATTTAACAAAATTCAGACTGCTTCAACAAAAATCAAAAAAATTATCAAAATTTTTTTCGTTTCGATAATTCTTCTTCTTGATTGGCGCTTAACCGTCTAGACGATTCTGGCCGAGTCCAACAGAGCGCGCCAATTGCTTCTGTTTCGTGCAGCATGGCGCCACTTGGGAACACCTAGGGAGGCAGCATCGCTGTCCACCTGATTTTCCCAACGCAGTGGAGGTCTCCCTTTTCTTTTGCGTTCAGCGGGTTTCGATAGAAATGCTTTCTTGGCCGGAGCGCCTTCGTCCATTCTCACGACATGACCTGCCCAACGCAGCCGCTGGATCTTTATTCGCTGAACAATGTCGATGTCTGTGTAAAGCTCGTACAGCTCATCGTTAAATCTCCGTCGATACTCGCCCACGCCAACGCGCAAAGGTCCATAAATCTTACGAAGAACTTTTCTCTCGAATACTCCAAGTGCCATCTCATCTGATTTTGAAATTGTCCATGCTTCTGCGCCGTACATGAGGACTGGAACGATGAGCGTCCTGTAGAGTGTGATTTTTGTTTGTCGAGAGAGGACTTTACTTTTCAGTTGCCTACTTAGTCCGAAGTAGCATTTATTGGCAAGCGTGATTCTTCGTTGGATCTCCGTGCTGACATCATTCTTGGTGTTAATGCTGGTTCCCAGATAGACGAAGTCCTTAACAGTTTCGAATTTGTAGCTATCAACATTGACGTGGCTGCCAAGGCGTGCTGTTTCTTTGTGTGATGACAGGGGGTACTTCGCCTTGTCCTCGTTGACCGCCAAACCCATTTTCTTAGCCTCTTTATCCAGCTTGGAGAAGGCAGAACATACGGCGCGCGTGTTAGTGCCAATGATGTCGATGTCATCGGCGTACGCCAGCAGTTGCACACTCTTGTGATATAAGATGCTTCCTGTATGGTTAAGTTCTGCAGCTCGTATTATCTTTTCCAGCATCAAATTGAAGAAGTCGCACGAAAGAGAGTCACCTTGTCTGAAACCTCGTTTGGTCTCGAACGGCTCGGAGAGGTCCTTCCCAATTCTGACGGAGCTGGTGGTGTTAGTCAATGTCATTTGGCATAGCCGTATAAGTTTAGCAGGGAAACCAAATTCAGACATTGCGGCATACAGGCAATTCCTATTCGTGCTATCAAAAGCGGCTTTAAAATCGGCAAAGAGATGGTGTGTGTCGGATCCTTTTTCATGGGTTTTTTCCAATATTTGTCGTATTGTGAAGATCTGGTCGATGGTAGATTTACCAGGTCTGAAGCCACACTGATAAGGTCCAATCAGATTGTTGACGATAGGCTTCAGTCTTTCGCACAATACACTTGCTAAGACCTTATATGCGATATTCAGGAGGCTTATCCCACGATAATTGGCGCGTACTGTGGAGTCTCCTTTTTTGTGGATTGGGCAGAGCACACTTAAGTTCCAATCGTCGGGCATGCGCTCGTCCGACCATATTCTGCATAGGAGTTGATGCATGCTCCTTATCAACTCTTCGCCACCATGTTTGAATAGCTCGGCTGGCAAGCCGTCAGCGCCCGGGGCCTTGTTATTCTTAAGCCTACATACTGCTGTTCGCACTTCGTCATGATCAGGTGGTGGAACATGCCTACCATCATCTGCTATTGGGGATTCGGGTCGTACATCTTCTCCTTCCGCACTTTCACTGTTGCCATTATCTAGCAAGGAGGAGAAGTGATCCCTCCACAACCTAAGTATGTTCTGGACATCAGTTACCAGATCACCGTTATCATTCCGGCAGGAATTTGCCCCGGTCTTGAAACCTTCAGTCATCCGCCTGATTTTTTGATAGAATTTTCGAGCATCGTTCCTACCCGCCAGCATCTCAAGCTCTTCACACTCGCGCCTTTCAGCCTCCCTTTTCTTCTTTCGAAAAAGGCGCCTCTCTTCCTTCTTCGCCGTTCGATAACGCTCCCATACGCTTCGCGTTGCGCCCGCACCCAATGTAGCCCTGTAGGCGGCGTTCTTTCTTTCCGAGGCATCGCGACATTCCTTGTCGTACCAGGTGTTTTTGTGGGCTCGCTTGTATCCTATAGATTCCTCAGCGGCGATACGAAGTGAACGAGCGATGTGTTCCCATTCCTCAGATACATCGTTTGGTGAAGGGTTGCTCTCAGAGAGCAGGAGTGAGAGCCGAGTGGTGTATTGATTGGCTGTCTGCGTCATGTGCAGCCTTTCGACTTCAAACTTTCCTTGCTGTCCTGCTGGCACATTCTTTGCTGCACAGAGGCGGGTGCGTACCTTGGCTGCTACAAGATAGTGGTCGGAATCGACATTGGGACCACGGATTGTGCGCACATCTAGGATGCTGGAGCTGTGTCTGCCGTCGATCATGACGTGATCAATTTGATTTCGCGTTTTTCGATCAGGAGACAGCCATGTGGCTTCCCAATAAACATTTTTCTTCATTTTCAATTTGAGGTTCATTTGAGAAGTAACCCTATTGTCAAATATCAAACGTTTGTTATCAAATGCACCTCAAATTTCCCCTGATAGCGTTCTCAAACAAAAAGGCTCATTTTTAGTATGGGATTTTGGGCTGATTCTCAATTTGATTCATTTCATTTTCTCAAACCTATTTCAAAGGTGGTACGAAATGGAATGCAATCAATAGATGTTTGTATGTATTACATATATGTACCCTAGAGTGCAGAAAATTTGAGCGATAGTGAGAGTGAGAGTTCGTGTTGTGAGCGCAGAAATGGAATGGAATAAATAGATGTACATATGTACATATGTATTATATGTATATTTGTACTCTGATGTGATGTTTTTCATTTACCCGTGCGGGTGAATTTTTCCGGTGCCTTTTGTACAGTTACATGAGTATGTTAATATGAGAAACAAACTATGTTTCTATTAAATTTGGTGTAACTTCACAAAAAGCCACAAACAAATAAAATAATAATAAGATATACAGAATCATTATTACACACAATCATTTTCAACCATCATCATTTCAACCGTTAAAAGACCGCTCGAGTAGAACAACGAACGCTGACTGAAATTGGCTAACACACACAATTTCTTCGTTCCTTCAAGCCTTGACATGTTGAAATTCGTGAAATGGTACAAAATGCGAAACAAGTTTTTTTTCAAATGTGTTGTAAGTTATTTTAAAATTGATAAACAATGTTTGATGAACATTTGAAAATATGTTTATTTTCAAATGATATATATGCTGATTCTCAACTTTAGAAACAATATTTTCTCTAACGTTTGATAATTTCTTTTTCAATGTTTAATGGGTTGGTGTATTTTTTTGTGCTGGAATCTGGTACTGCTAATGACCATGTTTCGTGACCCGGCGAAGTCGATCAGCCTCGTCCCATTCGGACTGGTTACGTCGTGGAGACTGAATTTTCCGACTGTGCTGCCAAAGATACCTTCCTTACCCACCCTGGCATTAAAATCGCCAAGCACAATCTTAATGTCGTGACGGGGGCAGCGGTCGTAGGCATGCTCTAACTGCTCATAGAAAGTGTCTTTGATCGCATCGTCCTTCTCTTCCGTCGGGGCGTGGGCGCAGATGAGAGATATGTTGAAAAATTTCGCTTTGATGCGGATGGTGGCTAGACGCTCGTTCACTGGCGTGAACGACAGTACTCGGCGGCTGAGTCTCTTTCCCACCACAAAACCAACACCAAATATACGCTCCTCTGCATGGCCACTGTAATATATATCGCAAGGCCCACATTTCTTCTTGCCTTGACCCTTCCACCTCATCTCTTGTATGGCGGTGATGTCAGCTTTCACTCTTTCGAGGACATCAACCAGCTGGGCAGAGGCACCTTCCCAATTAAGGGTCCGGACGTTCCAGGTGCTTACCCTCAAATCATAGTCCTTTAAACGTTTGCCGTGGTTGTCATCAGAAAGGGGTGGTCTCATCCGAGGCTTTGTTGTTGTTTTCATTGGATAGGATTTTTACGTGGTGGGTCCCAAGCCCAACGCACAACCCGCCCTGCGGGAGTTTACCATTACGGTATATTTTCAATTGTTTACATTTTCATGTTTCTTATATATGTATTTATGTCTCCAAATTTTGTTTACATTGTTCATTTTTCCAATGTTACCTGTTCCATATTTTTTGTTGATTTTCTAGTCAGTCGATTAAAACAAGGGATTTGTGTAAGTTTCGCTTCTCTGTTTATGTTTATATTTAAGCATATGTATCAATACATATATGTATATAAATGTAATCATTGTGTTTGTTTTTCCAGTCCTGATGATGATCTCAGGCTGAGATCGAAATATTGACAAATAAAAATTAAAATTAAAAATTGTTTTTAATTTAATTTGTGGCCTGGAGCTCAATAAGGAAAATATATATATTCGATTAAACGGCCAAAAAACTTCATAAAAATGTACAATTTCTCTGGTAAATTCATTCTATGAGTTTATTTTATAATTTTTTGCGCTAGCGATCATTTTTTGAGTTTATCATTTTTGATCGCTCTTTGAGTTATCATTTTATGCGTTCACAAGGGTTTTTTGTGAGGTTTAAGCAGCTAATGGCATCGTGAAGGCGCAGTTTTTGGATGATGGCGTGCGTTTATTAGATGATAAATATGATATATGTATGTATGTACATACATATGAATGCATTTGTGTACGTACCCTCACGGAAAAAAAAAAGTTAGTTGCAAAAATAAATATATTAAAAAGTGATTTATATTCAACTAATTTTAAAGTAGCTTTAAACAAATGCAGCGCGGGACAGTTTCTTGTATATGTACATATTTATATGTAAACACATGTTTTCAGATCTAAGTATGCCAAGATTGTTTTTTCCTTTTTTGGTTACCGTTTTTCAGCTTCACTTCCCATTAAACACTGAAAACGAAATTCTCAAACGGAGAAAATATTGTTTCATATTTATCATTTGAAAATTAACATAAATTCAATTGTTTCTCAAATATTGTTTATCAACTTGAGAACAATTTGCGAAATTTGAGGAAAATTTGTTTCGCATTTTTACCATTTCTTGAATTTCGACATCAAATGCAGGATTAAGTTATTTATATTAAACTACAAGTAAAGTAGTTGAAAAGAAACTCAAGATAAAGTTATTTATTTTAAACTACTAGTAAAGTAGTTGAAAACAAATGCAGGATAGGGCAATTGACTGCTTGCTATGACATCGGCGTGTTAAAAAAGTCAGTTCATTGCAAAGGAAAAAGTCACATTTTCAATTAGTTGTTATTGAAAATAAAGTAGTTTATAAAGTGATTTAAAATTAATTAAATTTCCTACAGGGTATATATGTATGTATGTACATATGTATGTATATATTTATAATATTTTAAAAAGCCTTAGGTCTTATAGCGATATATATGTACATATGTATATTGAAGTTGCACTTTAACAATTTTATTATGTATTTATTCAATCTAATAAAAAGTTTATATATGTATGAGTTTACATACATATGTATTTGTATTCATTCGACACATACATACATATGTATGTATATGCATATGAAATAGGACGTTATTGAAAAAAATTCTGAAATAAGACGTTTTTCAAACAATTTTTGAAATAGGTATATAAATATTTTATTTAAGATAGGTACCTACATCTTTAGATTTTACTTTAAAACTGGAATTGAACAACTGGGCGTACGTTCAAAATACAAGTTCGGATTTTATTAAATTGTACATATGTATGTATATAATATTAATGCATGCACATATGTATGTCTATTCAATAATGGAATGCGGGTAATGATATTTTCCATTTCGAATATACATATGTATATACATAGTACATGTGTACAAATTAGAGCTCCAGATTTTTTTTGAACATTTTCGAGTAGCCCGAACAAATGTTGTTCAAATGCTCGAACAGTCGTTTGTTTGTTTATTACCCGTATGTTTGTACGGGCATTTGAACAATTCGAGCATTTTGAAGTCTGTTTTTTTCTTTTGTTTATTATTTTTTTTCTTCTTCATATGTAGTTGTTTTTATTTTTGTTTTTTCAATACACATTTTTTTTGTTTGTAAGCTCGAATGCTCGAATGTTTGTACGGGCATTTGAACAACAAACGGGCTTCAAACAAAAACGATCAATTCGATTTGTTCGATATCCGGGTATCTAGAGCTCTAGTACAAATAAATAAAATGCGAACTTATTTTTTTAACGCTCAATTGTTGTATTCTAGTTTTCAAGTAAGAACTAAATACATACATATATATGTAGGTATTTATGTTAAAAAAAAAATATTTAACAACCCTTAACTCATACATATAGACTACAAATGTACATAAATATATATGTAGGTACATCGGTATGTAAATATAAATTTTTATAAATATTAATTTAAATAAATTGAATAATTTAATTAATATAATAATATAATACAATGGCGCTATTATAACTCTGACGAGTTTTATGGCCGAGCTTCTCTCCCAATTCGAGGTGTGCTCCTTTTTTTTGTTTTTCCTACTAATTGGGTGGACCTACAGTTTTATGCCGGCTCCGAACGGCGAATTCATTTTTTGTGAGAAGCTTTTTCATGGCAGAAATACTCTCGGAGGGTATGCCGCCCACTGCCGAGAGGTGACCGCTGCTCTTAAAAAACCCAATAATTGGATTTTTACTAATTAGAAAAATTTGTTTGGCTCGGACCGTGGTTTGAACCCGAGACCTCTGGCATAGCAGGCGAGCACTCTACCCACTGCACCACAGCGAATAATTTAATTAGTTTGAATAAATACATACTTAATAAAATTTAAACTCGATATACCTACATACATATACATACCTATTGGTATGGGAGCTAAGGCTTTTTAAAATATTATAAATATGCAGGGCCGTGCGCAGGAATTAGCCTTGGGGGGTTTTAATTTTGGTTTGCATTCGCATACATTTTTCGCTAAGATAAACATATTTGCTGAAACAGATATCCAGACCCATACACCATAAATTTAAATGTTCCCTAACTTTTCTGAAACTCATTATGATTCATCTAAACCTAGTTAACCAGGTCCTGAATAGTACACGGAAAGAATTTTTTACTAGAATCAATGCCGAGACAAGAAAAATTAGACTTGATTTTGATAAATAATAAAACATTTTCTTGCTTCAAGTAAAATTGGATTTTAAATAAATAAGAAATAATTTACTTAGGGTAAGTGTTTTTTTCTTGTTTTTTGAAATAAATAATTAAGAAATTATTTTTTTGTTGCAAGTAAAACTTTTCTTATACGAGCTTAAGTAAGTAAGAAAATATTAAATATTAAATTAAGTAAATGTTTTCTAAAAATATTAAAAACGTAAAAAATAAGGAAAATGAAAACTAATCATGAGGGATTAGAAAACCATAATTAGTCAACTAGTATTTTCCTAGGACTTGTTTAATGAAATGACATTTTATTTAATATAAATGAAGATGTAAATAGTGAACTCCTTATACCAAATGCTTCACTAACAATCTGAGAATTGCAAAAATATTCAGAAATATGCAAAGCGGATGGCAAATGAAAAAAATACATGTAACTTTGGAAATGCAAATTCAGCAAAGAAAAATTTTACTACGCTCAAGAAAACGTTTTCTTATTTATTTTACATTTTTTTTTGCCGTAGTTTGCTGATATGCTCAAAGAACTTTGGTGTTCAAATTGAGCAAGAAATATTTTACTTCGGTCAAGAAAACGTTTTCTTATTTATTTTCAATTTTTTTCGCTGTATTTTGTTGTTCGTCGAAACACAATTTTCTTAAATTCTTCTTGATATTAGCAAAAAGATTTTCTTCATTTAAGTAAATTTAAGAAAAGATGTTCTTATTTATTTAAACATTTTTTTCAACATTTTTTTTTCTATAGATTTTGTTAGTGTTCTTGAATAAGAAAATAATTGTCTCATTTTTGGAAAACTCAATTTCTTATTTCCAGTAATAATTAAGTAAATTTTTCTTATTTCCCTAAAAAATTTCTAAATTGAGTTCAAGAAAGCATTTTTCTTGATTCAAGTATACAAATTTCTTTCCGTGTACTGTTTACAGTACTTGTTAATTGAAACTGCTCACTGTTTTCACAAAATGAACATTTTTTGTTATCAGTACAATTTTTTTAAAAATGCCAAACGAACATATGCTACACAACTTTGTAATTTCGGAAAGCTCCAAGTGCAATTCAAAGTGCCGAACTTGTGGATTGGCCAATCTTATTTTTTGCCACTTTCACCAATTTCTTCTTCCGTAAAATTATTGTAACTAATTTTGTCAAAAATTATGAGCCAAGATTCAATGCAAAATTAATAAACTGTATTTTGAAAATTTTTGCAAAATCATTGCAACTTAGATTCGGTCATGGGGGGGTTTTAACCCCCAAAACCCCCCCGTGCGCACGGCCCTGTAAATATGTACATACATATGTATGTACATTCATATATACGTACACACATGCATGAATATGTACATATGTACATACATACATACATCATATTTATGGTCTAATAAACGCACGCCATCATCCAAAAATTGCGCCTTCACAATGCCATTAGCTGCTGCACAACAAACCCTTGTGAACGCATAAAATGATAAACTCAAAGAGCAATCAAAAAATGATCGCTAGCGCAAAAAATTATAAAATAAACTCATAGAATGAATTTTCAAATAAGCACATCTGACACTGAAAAACCCCCATTCAGTGTATGAATAGACACGCTTTTGCGTTAACTTATTCTACATAATGCGTACAAGCAAACATACAGAGAACTACACTGCGTATACGTAACTTTTTTACATACATACATACATACATACATACATACATACATACATACAGGTGAAACTAATAAAAGCGTGTTAAAAATGAATTTTCAAACGATCTCTCATTTTAAAATGAATTTATGTAAGAGTTTATCGCCACTGCAGAGACCCATCGATCGCTGTTGACGTGCGTTCATTTGCGTTCGTTGCCACTGTGTATTTGCGCTCATGAGAGCGTGGCATAGCTCAGAATTATAGAGTGATAATTCGTTTGAGTGAGTTTATTTTGAGCGTTCTTCGCACCTGGTATAAATACATATGGTGGACCTACAGTTTTATGCCGGCTCCGAACGGCGAATTCATTTTTTGTGAGAAGCTTTTTCATGGCAGAAATACTCTCGGAGGGTATGCCGCCCACTGCCGAGAGGTGACCGCTGCTCTTAAAAAACCCAATAATTGGATTTTTACTAATTAGAAAAATTTGTTTGGCTCGGACCGTGGTTTGAACCCGAGACCTCTGGCATAGCAGGCGAGCACTCTACCCACTGCACCACAGCGAATAATTTAATTAGTTTGAATAAATACATACTTAATAAAATTTAAACTCGATATACCTACATACATATACATACCTATTGGTATGGGAGCTAAGGCTTTTTAAAATATTATAAATATGCAGGGCCGTGCGCAGGAATTAGCCTTGGGGGGTTTTAATTTTGGTTTGCATTCGCATACATTTTTCGCTAAGATAAACATATTTGCTGAAACAGATATCCAGACCCATACACCATAAATTTAAATGTTCCCTAACTTTTCTGAAACTCATTATGATTCATCTAAACCTAGTTAACCAGGTCCTGAATAGTACACGGAAAGAATTTTTTACTAGAATCAATGCCGAGACAAGAAAAATTAGACTTGATTTTGATAAATAATAAAACATTTTCTTGCTTCAAGTAAAATTGGATTTTAAATAAATAAGAAATAATTTACTTAGGGTAAGTGTTTTTTTCTTGTTTTTTGAAATAAATAATTAAGAAATTATTTTTTTGTTGCAAGTAAAACTTTTCTTATACGAGCTTAAGTAAGTAAGAAAATATTAAATATTAAATTAAGTAAATGTTTTCTAAAAATATTAAAAACGTAAAAAATAAGGAAAATGAAAACTAATCATGAGGGATTAGAAAACCATAATTAGTCAACTAGTATTTTCCTAGGACTTGTTTAATGAAATGACATTTTATTTAATATAAATGAAGATGTAAATAGTGAACTCCTTATACCAAATGCTTCACTAACAATCTGAGAATTGCAAAAATATTCAGAAATATGCAAAGCGGATGGCAAATGAAAAAAATACATGTAACTTTGGAAATGCAAATTCAGCAAAGAAAAATTTTACTACGCTCAAGAAAACGTTTTCTTATTTATTTTACATTTTTTTTTGCCGTAGTTTGCTGATATGCTCAAAGAACTTTGGTGTTCAAATTGAGCAAGAAATATTTTACTTCGGTCAAGAAAACGTTTTCTTATTTATTTTCAATTTTTTTCGCTGTATTTTGTTGTTCGTCGAAACACAATTTTCTTAAATTCTTCTTGATATTAGCAAAAAGATTTTCTTCATTTAAGTAAATTTAAGAAAAGATGTTCTTATTTATTTAAACATTTTTTTCAACATTTTTTTTTCTATAGATTTTGTTAGTGTTCTTGAATAAGAAAATAATTGTCTCATTTTTGGAAAACTCAATTTCTTATTTCCAGTAATAATTAAGTAAATTTTTCTTATTTCCCTAAAAAATTTCTAAATTGAGTTCAAGAAAGCATTTTTCTTGATTCAAGTATACAAATTTCTTTCCGTGTACTGTTTACAGTACTTGTTAATTGAAACTGCTCACTGTTTTCACAAAATGAACATTTTTTGTTATCAGTACAATTTTTTTAAAAATGCCAAACGAACATATGCTACACAACTTTGTAATTTCGGAAAGCTCCAAGTGCAATTCAAAGTGCCGAACTTGTGGATTGGCCAATCTTATTTTTTGCCACTTTCACCAATTTCTTCTTCCGTAAAATTATTGTAACTAATTTTGTCAAAAATTATGAGCCAAGATTCAATGCAAAATTAATAAACTGTATTTTGAAAATTTTTGCAAAATCATTGCAACTTAGATTCGGTCATGGGGGGGTTTTAACCCCCAAAACCCCCCCGTGCGCACGGCCCTGTAAATATGTACATACATATGTATGTACATTCATATATACGTACACACATGCATGAATATGTACATATGTACATACATACATACATCATATTTATGGTCTAATAAACGCACGCCATCATCCAAAAATTGCGCCTTCACAATGCCATTAGCTGCTGCACAACAAACCCTTGTGAACGCATAAAATGATAAACTCAAAGAGCAATCAAAAAATGATCGCTAGCGCAAAAAATTATAAAATAAACTCATAGAATGAATTTTCAAATAAGCACATCTGACACTGAAAAACCCCCATTCAGTGTATGAATAGACACGCTTTTGCGTTAACTTATTCTACATAATGCGTACAAGCAAACATACAGAGAACTACACTGCGTATACGTAACTTTTTTACATACATACATACATACATACATACATACATACATACATACAGGTGAAACTAATAAAAGCGTGTTAAAAATGAATTTTCAAACGATCTCTCATTTTAAAATGAATTTATGTAAGAGTTTATCGCCACTGCAGAGACCCATCGATCGCTGTTGACGTGCGTTCATTTGCGTTCGTTGCCACTGTGTATTTGCGCTCATGAGAGCGTGGCATAGCTCAGAATTATAGAGTGATAATTCGTTTGAGTGAGTTTATTTTGAGCGTTCTTCGCACCTGGTATAAATACATATGTATGGATATGTACATTTGTATGTACGTATGTAGGTACATATCATTATGGTTTTGTATGATTGTGTATAGCTGATACACATATGTAAATATGTATATACCCTGCAGGGAACTCAATAACTAGTGAGCAAAATTTCTAGTTCCGAACTAGCGAAAAGGTGTCAAAAGGGAACTAGATCAATTGTAGTTAGACCCTCACCAGTTCAGAAGGAGTAAATTGAGTGACCATTATTAGACACACTTTGATTTGTATGCAATTTCGAAGTGACAAAAATTCTATGAAAATTTTTCGTTCGTTCAATTGCCGTCGGCTTTGTACATTTCTGCAATTCTCAGATGTTTAGTGAAGCATTTTATATAAAGAGTTTTCAATTTGCTTCTTGTATGAAATGAAATGTTCCCCTCAGGCTTATTTTTAATTTTTTTTTATTACTTTTTAAATATTATTGTAAATTTTTATTAAATAAATGGATAAAAAATATTAATTAAAAAAAAAAATTTAAAAAAAATTACCATCCACCTTGACACCGACAGGATTCGAACCCGCGCCCCTCAGATTGAAAGGCACATGCGTTAGCCAGTCGGCCATCGCGCCACTTGCATGAAGTGTGACAAAGGCTGCACTTAAGCGGTAGATGTAAAACTGTAGAATTTGTAGGTACTTGTAGCTAGTTCAGAACTGTCGAAATTGTGCCAATAAACGAACTAGTGTAAACTGTAGAATTTAGTACTAGTTCGGAACTATCGAAAATGTAGTGCAGAGAGTGACAAGTGACACCGCCTAGGACATCGCCGTGTTAAATTCGCCAGTTGATAACATGCAAAAGAGATTTAGCTCGCACTAGTAGTGGCGAAAAATGCACTAGAAGCGACCTAGTTGTGATCTAGAGATTTTCCCTACAGGGTATGAACATACTTACATACATATGTATGTATGTATGTATGGACATAGTGGCCGCTGTGGTGCAGTGGGTAGAGTGCTCGCCTGCTATGCCAGAGGTCTCGGGTTCAAACCACGGTCCGAGCAAAAGACCAAAACAATTTTTCTAATTAGTAAAAATCCAATTATTGGGTTTTTTAAGAGCAGCGGTCACCTCTCGGCAGTGGGCGGCATACCCTCCGAGAGTATTTCTGCCATGAAAAGGCTTCTCACAAAAAATGCATTCGCCGTTCGGAGCCGGCATAAAACTGTAGGTCCACCCAATTAGTAGGAAAAACAAAAAGGAGCACACCTCGAATCGGGAGAGAAGCTCGGCCATAAAACTCGTCAGAGTTATAATAGCGCCATAGTATTATTATTATTATGGACATACCAGGTATAAATGTAATTTTCGTTTTTTATTATAAGTTTATTAATATTTTGCGTATTTGGTAATTTTCGTTTTTTATTATAAGTTTATTAATATTTTGCGTATTTGGCGTATACATATTTAACGAGTTCATAGAACAGGTAGTATTTAAATTTTTTCTTGTACTCAGACTAGTAAAAAAAATATAATCATGCAAATATCTAAGAAGGCTTCCAAAATTAAAAAACCTTGAACCTATACTTGGTACATAATATCTTCAAAATTTTATTCCTAGCTATGCTGGAGCTATTTTATCCTTTATTTCATTAAGTGGGAGGCGGTACAATCTTAACCTTAAAACTAAACATATGTACATATGTTACTTTTATTAAAGCAGAACGTTTAATTATGATAATTGATTAAAATAAAATAATGTAATGACGTTTGACGTCGTTCTAAGCTAAGCTTTGATGCATAGAGATGCATATACAAGTTAGCGTATTGCACAGATGCAACGCCACAATATCAGTTTGACGATTCCTTTGAATAACTCCCACGCTTGCATATTGGATATTTGTAAATATGTAGTTAGCATATTGCACAGATGCAACGCCACAATATCAGTTTGACGATTCCTTTGAATTACTCCCACGCTTGCATGTTTCACAGCTGTAGAGTGCGAAGCAGATCGACAATTCATTAGAATAACTCCCACGCTCACTTTGCCGTTCTTGGACGTTGGCAACATGCCAAGACGGACACCTGACACCACGTACGTGTCTTTGGGAAGCTTTCGGCAACACAGCTGGCAGTGCACTCATACCAACAGACAACCGCAGCTATCGCTGGCAGCGCATTCACCGATCACTACAAACCGCCGCAACGCCGCAGTAGGGAATTAGGGCAGATGGTAGGTTAGGTTGGAAAATAAAGTTCAGTTTTCTGATTGTCACAGCCAAAACAAGAGGTCTTTTTATTGAGTGGCGCCCGCCGGCAAGGAACCGACAAACCCTATTAATTCCCCATAAGCAAGGATAGTACCTGGAAGGATCAAACGGATACTGCTGGAAGGATCAAACGGATACTGCTGGAAGGATAACCCGCTTTACTAATATGCTATACTCTACAAAATTACTATTGTAAGTAATTGTTCGAAGTTTTAGTGCGATCTAGTGAAAAAAAAAAAAGAAGAAAGAAAAAAGTGCAAAAAAAAAGGAAACGTAATTTTCGTGATTTATTTTAATTTTTTTTCCTGTGAATATTCCCCAATTCAAAATGAGTGGTGTAAGCAGAGAACAGGTTATCGAAATTCTAAGGCAAAATAACGAACAAAGTAGAAGAGAGTTTAATGCACAATTCGAAGAAGTAATGCAGGCACTTCGGCGCCTAGAGCCGCCATCTGCGGAAAATTATCTCCCAGTACAAATTAACCCAGCTGTAGTTAACGGAAGTACAAACATGGATTTGATTAAATCCCTACAGGAATTTAAGGGTGATCCTGCATCCTACCCAGCTTGGCGTTCCGCAGCGGAATTTGCCATCAACTACTATACAGAGGGTTCCGAGCAATATTATGTAGCTATGGGGATCTTTAGGAATAAAATAGTAGGTCCTGCGAACGCAATGCTCGCATCCTTTTCAACCGTACTTAATTTTAAAGCCATTCTGTCGAGGTTAGACAAAGCATATGCGGATAAAAGACCGCTACATGTGTTAGAAACAGAACTCAGTGTCCTGAGGCAGGGGAATTTGTCACTCTGTCAGTATTATGATAGGGTGGACAAACAATTAACTCTAATAACGAACAAAAACATAATGACTCATTCAAGCAACAGGGAGCTTGCTGCCGCGCTCAACGATAGAGCTAGGGAAAATGCATTAAGGGTTTTCATTTCCGGCCTAAATCGGCCGTTATGCGATATTCTATTTTCGGCCAACCCTAAAGATTTGCCTTCTGCACTGGCTACGGCCCAGGAGTTAGAAAATAACCGCTTGCGCTATGATTTCGCTAGAACATTTGCGGTTAACAACGTAGCAACTTTAGACAGACCGAAACCTCAGAACAATTATCCAGGCAATCAACAAAGCCCCAAGGACACTCCTACTCCAATGGATGTAGACCGCGGATCCTCTGCATTTAGACGCACAAAGCAATCCAATCAGGGATATAGGAAAGAAAATGCAGTGGGAGTGGCTCCCAAAAGGGATGCCAACCAATACGCGCATAAACGGGATCGTGAACTAGGGTATTCAGTAAACTCACGTAAGCCGAAGATGCAAAGAACCAATCATTTAAACACGTCCAAAGAGGTAGATTCATCGGAAAAGGCTATTGTTGACCGCGATAGTGATTTAGATATTGAGATCGCTTCTAATTTTGAAATGGAAGACGAAATGAATTTTTTAGCGTAAGGTCGCTCCTACCCTACATTACTAAGAAGACGTCGGATGGGCGGGAGCTCAAACTGTTAATTGATACAGGTACTTCGAAGAACTACATTAAAAATTTGAGTTTTTTAAAGGGGGTTACCCCTGTGGAAAGACAGTTTAAGGTCGAATCAATAAATGGGTGTAATCTCATTGAAAAGAAATGTAAGGTTTTCCTTTTGAACAAAGCATCAACTTTCTTTATTCTGCCAAGCTTAAAAAGCTTCGATGGCATAGTAGGATATGATTTCCTAAAAGAAATAGGAGCTAAAATCGATACGAAATCGGAGTATTTATTTTATGAAGGTGGCAAGGAAAAATTAAGTAGTGTTAAATGTGAGCAGGTTAACTCCATATGTTTAGATAAGGACTCAGTCCCCGCTCTAGTAAAAGATGAGTTTGACCTTATGGTTAAAAAGAACTTGAAAGCCTTTGCTGAACCCAACCGAGCTTTGCCGTATAATACTACGGTTAAGGCAAAAATTCGTACCACTTCCTCGGAGGCAATTTATACTCGATCGTATCCATACCCGGTTTCAGCGGCAGGATTCATAAACAAAGAAATAGAAACGTTGTTGAGGGACGGTATTATTAGAAAATCTAATTCAGCCTATAATTCTCCGGTTCATGTTGTGAATAAAAAAGGCCTAGATGAAGACGGTAAACAAAAGCTCCGTATGGTAATCGACTTTCGAAAATTAAACGAAAACACGATTGCGGATAGATATCCTATACCGGATATTTCCACCATACTGGCAAATCTAGGTAGCTCGAAATTTTTTACAACTTTAGACTTAAAATCTGGATTCCACCAGATAATACTTGAAGAGAAGGACCGCGAAAAAACGGCCTTCAGCATTAATAATGGCAAATATGAGTTTAATAGATTGCCATTCGGTTTAAAGAATGCGCCCAGTATCTTCCAACGGGCCATTGACGATGTATTAAGAGACGACATTGGCCAAAGTTGTCAAGTCTACATGGATGATATAATCATCTTCTCAAAGGACGAAAAGTCTCATATCCAACACATTGATAGTGTACTCAAGAAATTGGAAAAGGCTGGAATGCGAGTCTCATCAGAAAAAACCAAATTCTTTAAGAAGGAGGTCGAGTTTCTTGGCTTTATTGTCTCACAAAAAGGTATAAAAACATGTCCAAATAAAGTGAAAGATATAATTGAATATAGGATACCGGAAACACTTCGAGCATTACGCTCTTTTCTGGGTCTTTCAGGGTATTATAGAAGGTTTATACGAGACTATGCGGCTATCGTGAAACCACTAACGAAGTATCTAAGAGGGGAGAATGGCCATGTGTCATCCCACAAGTCCAAACATACCAAAATAGCTCTCGACCAAGAGGCGATTCAAGCATTTAAAAGGGTGAAAAGCATTTTGGCGTCAGAAGATGTTTTGCTGTTTTATCCCGACTACGAAAAACCATTCGAGCTCACAACAGATGCTTCCTCTACCGCTTTAGGTGCGGTCTTATCCCAGAATGGACGGCCAATCACAATGATTTCGCGAACGTTATCAAAGACAGAGGAAAATTACGCAACCAACGAGCGTGAGCTTCTGGCCATAGTATGGGCCCTTAAGAACCTTCGCCATTACTTATACGGTGTTAAGGACATTTTAATATTTACAGACCATCAGCCATTAACGTTCGCTATTTCAAACAAAAATCCTAATACAAAAATGAAGCGATGGCGGGCATTTATCGAGGAATTCTCGCCAAAATTCTTTTATAAGCCTGGTAGAGACAACGTCGTAGCAGACGCTTTGTCCCGTCAATTTTTGGATAATATGAGCGACACGGATGCTACTGCTCATAGCGAGATATCATTATCAAACACAATAAGAACTATTCAACATCCCGTAAATCAATTTAAAAGGCAATTCATTTTGGCGAGGGGGCTCATTACAACTTAAGTACAAAAATCATTTTTCAGAAAAAAATTCGATACACTCTAACTTACGACACAACAACAAATTTATTGGAAAATCTAAAGAAGATTATAAATTCTAGTGTAACAAATGCTATTTGTTGCGATCTTCCGACATTATCTGAAATTCAGGGACCTCTTATTGAAGCATTTCCGGGTGTTAAGTTTGTTCATACGGAAAAATTTGTAATCGACTTAATAAATCCAAACGACCAACAGGAAGTAATAGCGACGGAGCATGCTCGTACTCATCGGTCTCTATCAGAAAACTTTAAGCAAATTATATCAGCATACTACTTTCCGGACATGAGAAAAATGCTCAAGTCGACAATATCCAATTGTAAAATCTGTATGGAAAATAAATACCAAAGAAAACCTCCAAACTCCGAAATTGGGAAAACCCCAATTCCGGAACGTCCAGGAGAAATTCTCCACCTTGACATTTTAATTACGGGCAAACAGCTGTTTCTAACTGCTGTTGACAAGTTTTCGAAATTTGCAATAGTTAAACCTATTGTTTCGAGATGTACCATTGACATAAAGGAAGCATTATTAGAGGTATTGGGTATGTTTCAGAACACTAAAATTATTGTCACAGATAACGAACGAGCGTTTACATCAAATTTAATTAAATCCATGGTGCGCGATCATTTCGGCATAGACCAATTTTTCGTACCTACATTACATAGCGAAAGCAACGGTCAAGTCGAAAGGTTTCATTCAACTCTGTTGGAGATAGCCAGGTGCGTGAAGGCGCAGCAGCAAATAAGTGAAATTAAAGATTTAATTTTGCTTGCTACATACAAATATAATAGAACAATTCATTCGGTGACAAACTCCAAACCAATTGAAATTTTACAGAATTGCTCAGTGGAAAAATTTGGGGAAGTCAAAGAGAAATTAATAAAAGCACAAAATTTAGTATTGGATAAACTAAATGAGAAAAGGGTAACTAAAACATATCAGCCTGGTGAAAAGTATGCCTTCGCCGTAACAAACGATTAGGAAATAAATTTGAAAAGGTTTTTGTAGAAAAAATAGTAGAACGAGATTTGGGTACTACAGTACAGATAGAAGGAAGAAAAATTCATAAAAGTAATTTACGGTAAAATCAATTTCAGGTTGGTGCTTGCCCTTATCTCCGGCACCGGAGCCAATTTGATTGACTACACCTCCTCACAAGTTGTTACCATTCCTCAGGGAAATGCGGCTATTTACAGTGAATTCATTTACCTCGTACATGCCACTAACTTGACAGACTACCGCCGGATAGCTTACGAAAGCCAAGCGTTCATATCCAAATCAAGCAATCAGATGGTAAACGAAAATATTTTAAAACAACAGGGCGAAGAAATCTTACATATCATCCGTACTCTGGAAATACCTAGAAGAAGGCAAGATCAATCGATTTCTTGGGGTCCGCTTTGAAATTCGTAGCTGGTACCCCTGATCACGAGGACTTTGAACTACTCTTAACAAGGGAAAATATATTGATAGAAAACAACAATAGGCAGATAAAAATTAACTCTCAGTTACAAAATAGAATTAATGAAATAACTAACCAAATCAACACAATTCGTACAAATTGGACAGGTTGGATGTTGAAAGGTGAAGAAACACTACTATGTGAAAACTTGATAAGAAGAAATAACCACATAATAAGCCAACTTAACAGACTAGCACTATCCATTGTGTTAGCCAAAAGTAATATTGTAAATCCACTCGTTTTGGATGACGAAGAGATGGATCATGCTTTAAATTTCGAACAATTACCTTTTAGTTTAAGTAATCTACTTTTAGTATCTAAGGTTAAAATTTTGCAAAACTCAGATGTTATTTACTATATCCTTAAGATTCCTAAGATAACTAACTTTTGTGAATTTCTCAAAATTTATCCTGTAGTCCATAATAATAGTATTATTAAGTTAGAAACCACGCTGGCGGCAAAATGTAGTGATGGATTTCACCCACTCGGCAATTGCAATGATACTTTGGCGGCTAAAGTATGTAAACCGGCTAATTCAAATTGCGTAAACCAGGTGCTAAACAACAACACAGCGACTTGCTCATCGGAGTCCGCTTATCATATACCCCAAATCCAAAAAATAGACGAAGGCATTATTATTCACAATAACGTACCAACAACAACAATAGTTGATCAACGAAAATTGGAAATTAAGGGAACATACCTGCTCCTGTTTCGAGATAACATTACGATAAACGACACAACCTACGTGGTAGAAAAAGAACCAGTTTATATTCAACCCCACCCCCCAAAGACGGTGTCAATTGAATACTTAGAACACCGTACAAGCTTGTCTTTACCATATTTACATAAAGTTTACATCGATAATGTCTCCCAAATTCAGGAGCTAAAAGAGAGCTTATCTATTCACAGCAATTTCTTGTGGACATTTTTTTCTTTTCCTTCAATAATAATCATAGCATTGGCAATCTTTTTAATCTACCGCAGAAAAAAATTGGCAAACAGTAAAGAAAAAACACAAAGGGCCGTGGAGGAGATTTTAAAACAAGTCGAGGGCGACTTGTCTTAAGAGGGGGAGAAGTTAGCGTATTGCACAGATGCAACGCCACAATATCAGTTTGACGATTCCTTTGAATAACTCCCACGCTTGCATATTGGATATTTGTAAATATGTAGTTAGCATATTGCACAGATGCAACGCCACAATATCAGTTTGACGATTCCTTTGAATTACTCCCACGCTTGCATGTTTCACAGCTGTAGAGTGCGAAGCAGATCGACAATTCATTAGAATAACTCCCACGCTCACTTTGCCGTTCTTGGACGTTGGCAACATGCCAAGACGGACACCTGACACCACGTACGTGTCTTTGGGAAGCTTTCGGCAACACAGCTGGCAGTGCACTCATACCAACAGACAACCGCAGCTATCGCTGGCAGCGCATTCACCGATCACTACAAACCGCCGCAACGCCGCAGTAGGGAATTAGGGCAGATGGTAGGTTAGGTTGGAAAATAAAGTTCAGTTTTCTGATTGTCACAGCCAAAACAAGAGGTCTTTTTATTGAGTTACATATGTACATACAATACGTATATTTATTTATAAAAAAATAAATTCGCATGCAGGTATGTAGATGTTTTATGTTTTGAATCAATGAATACCTCAAACTATATTTTTATATTTAATTAAATAAAATTTACAGACAAAATTTGGTTGTTTTCAATAAAATAATAATAACTTTTATACCAAATTTTTCCCTCTACAAAATTTCTTGAAAGATGTATTTAAGTATTATCTAAAGAATAACTTTCAAGTGAAAAAATAGTGTAGATGAATTGATCACGGTGAAAATCACTTTTCCCTTGAGAGTTTTGGGTTTAGGTAGACGAGAACTGTTGATCATAAAACAGGTCACTGAAATTCTAGGCTAGCAACGCCATTTTTATGAGTTAATGAGCTAACTTCGGCCTTTTTTACGACTTCAGGCTAATATGTTCCTTTCGGGCCTAAAAATCGATGTTCGGTTATTTTCTTATTTTTACTATTTAAGCAATGGATTGTTGGAAACAACAATTACTTATTGTATCAGACAATATTTTTGCGCCAATATCTCTCAAATAATAATAATAACTGAAAAGGGAAGCTTTATCAGATTCACGTTCTTCACAACTTCAGAACATTACAGCCCAACTACAAAATGGATAATATATATTGAAAGAAGTACAAGGGAGAAGCAAGGTGTGGAAAGTGCAAAAATTGTTAAGAGTAATGGGGAAGAAATACTTTTTGGTTGCTTGTTTTTCCGACAAGGTAGGAATATGGTGTATTGTGGAACGATCTTCTGTCATCCCTTGTCAATTTTGGTTTGGAGACAAACCGGTTTCGGCTAATATGCGCCATCTTCAGTGTCTTTTTTCGTTCTCAACGCTGCATTTAGTACCCATATATATTCACCAGTTAATAACAGGATGGCAGGATAATAATGAAGATATCAACGCAGTTATGAATTTTAAACAAAGGCTAAAATCGGCATTTGCACACATATCTATAATATATACTACACTTGTAAACGTTTTAATAGCCCTAAGCGCTAGACATATACGCCACCGATTGACGCCGCCGCCGCCGCGCCGATTACCTTCATAATCGGCCGCCGCCGCCATAATCCGTGAAATCGGCGTATCGGCGCGGCGGCGTGCGCTGGCGCGCCATACCCGTATGGAGCGAGATGTGTACATATTTTCCTAGTTTTGCTAACTGCTAAAGTTCTTCAAAATTAAAAAAAAAGAAACCAATCGACGTGTTTTGACCTCAGGAACACGAAGCTGAATGCGGAAATGTTTTATTTTTTGCCGGTTAAAAGTTATTAACAAAAACTTTGGCTGTTCCCTACTTTACTAGCCTCAGTCCTAAAGAATTTAACCTACTGGAAAATTTCAGTTCGTTTGCTTACATAATTTTTTCTCAGATACGGAACTTTTCTGGGATCTCTTCCATTTAGTCCTACTTATCGAGGTCTGTTGCTAATTGTTCTACTCAAAACTGCACCATTTCAACCCTCCTTGATATCATTAGATGCCGAAAATGATCCCAAACATGCCTCCAGAATCGAAAACTCATAGTTTGAACGTAAGAAAGTTGCTGTTTTTGAGTAGCCCTCATAGTTGTCGAACCTCAGCCCTATAGGGAATATTAAAGAAGACGATGGGGGATCAAAAATGGAAAAATAAGCAAGAGTTATGGAAAAAAATTAAAGAAGCTTGGTACTTAATACCAGTTGCAAATTGCGCTGATTTGGTCAACCCTATGCCACGAAGAAGTAAGGAAGTTATAAAAAATAAAGGAGCTTCAACTAAACATTAGTTTAAATCTAGCTGCAGCAGTAATATTGTAGTTTATTTGAAAAAACAATCGAATTTAAAGTTTGTCCCTATTATTATTTCCAACTTAAATTATACATTTCATTATTTTTATTCATAAAAATTAAATTATTATACAAAAACCACCCCAGAGTCATTGAAGCATGTCCTCTCCGTGTAAGCATCAATATATGGTAATTATTATTTGGTCTTAAAATGAAATAAATGGAGAATTGCAAAATTTTGTCCCTATTATTTTTTCCAATACTGTATATACATATATTTATTTTAAAGTGCCTTATATATATATAAATATGTACATATGTAAATATATGTATGCATGTTTATTAAGGTGGAGTGAAATCATATGGAGATTTTTTTGTTGTTCTTTTTTTGAACGTACCAGCAATGAAAAGTTGCCTTTATACGAGTTAACGAACACCACAAAATTTTATGGCGATAGGATGACGTTTTGAACTGCCTCCAGCCCCGCAAAGTTGAAAGCAATAAGCACGATCTGGTACAAATATGAAATTTTGAAAATTATAAAATCAAAAAACGAAGTATGAGGATTGATAAAGATGGCTAAGCTGAGTATTAAAAATATTTTTTTTTTTTTGGAACAACAACAACAAAAGTTATTAAAGGTCAAAGTTTATATTATGCATTTTTTAAATTCCAATTGCCTAAAAACTACCAAACCGATTTCGAATATTTTTATAACATTCGATAGGTATATTGATTCCCTTTAATTTGATACACATTTTATATATGAAAAGTAAGGGTGGTAAAAGGGGGGTTGACCCCCACAGGGGGGCTGTTAAGGAACCCACATAAAATGTATATCAGGGAATTAAAATACCTATCGAACGGTATAAAACTATTCGAAATCGGTTCAGCAGTTTTTAAGTAATTGCAATTTAAAATGCACAATATAAACTTTGACCTTTAATAACTTTTGTTGTTGTTGTTGTTTCCAAAAAAAAATTCACTTTAATACTCAGCTTAGCTATCTTTATCAATCCTCATACCTCGTTTTTTGATTTTATAATTTTCAAAATTGCATATTTGTACCAGATCGTGCTATTTTTTCAACTTTGTGGGGCTGGGGGCACCTCTAAACATGCGAGTAGGTCAGTAAAATTTTACAGGCTTATTACTGTGCTAGAAAGGTTCCGTTCTGGCTTTGGAACAAATTGAATTTCCAAAAACAAAAATTCACTCCACCTTAATGATTATTATCATACAAAATAAGCAAATAAATTTAAATTTACCCTTACATATGGATTTGTGTATATTCTTTAATATTTATTTTCTTTATTTTATATTTTAGTTTATGTAACAATTGTTTTTTGCTGTTAATAAAAAAGTTTCAACAATTTAAGGTGGAAATTAGTTTATTTATTCCATTCAGCCAGCGATATTAAGGTAACTAAATAAAATTA
The DNA here is from genome assembly GCA_960531455.1 of Urophora cardui. NCBI lineage: Eukaryota > Metazoa > Arthropoda > Insecta > Diptera > Tephritidae > Urophora > Urophora cardui. The sequence goes on from OY482672.1 coordinate 101,629,276, forward strand.
ATATTTGAATAAGGATTGTGATTTGTAGATTTGGGGCAGGCGCGCCGGCGCGAAAAAGCACGCCGGCGTCGCCGCCGCCGCCGAAATGTTTTTGGAATAGCGCCGCCGCCGCCGGAATCACTGTCGGCGTATATGTCTCCTAAGCGCACATCTCTTTCCGCGCTTAGCAGTCCATACAAAATTTAAGCGCAGATGTATATGCGCTTAAATAAAAACAGGGATATTATTAAGTATAAGATTTATAATTATATTATGTTAAAATAGTAGATATGAAATCAATGCTTTGAAACTAAAAATGAAACATTTAGTATCTAACTTAATTATTTGCCCAAAGTATTTAGGTATACATAAATTCATATAAATATGTAGATATGTGTATCCGTTCGCAAGTAAGTAGGTATTAGGTATGTACTATCTAGGTACTAGATATTTAATATAAAATAAAAATTAGGCAAATGCATACCTACATATATGTACATACATACAACCATACATGCATCCATATGTAAATACAAACATACATATATATGTGGGGACATGGGAACCCTGCAGAAGCTTCATACAAATAGAGAACGTTGGCAACCCTGATCAACAACAGAAAAGTATCTAAGAGAGAAAACAGAAGAGTCAGTCGCGTTTAAGAAGCCGAAGACGAATAACGAAGTTTTAATATCCGCAGTATTTTATAATATCCAATCTTTTAAAATCGTTTAAATTCATTTAAATTCATTTTATTCATTGTCAAAATATTCTTTTAAAAATTACTTCAACTTAACTTTGTATCCAACAAACTAAACTTGTATTAAATTCAATGAAAATTTAAGTGCTGTGTAAATTCATTTCATGGCTTGTGAGTGTATTCCTACAAAAATGGGGGCTCAACCATAAGGCTATTGTGCTAGAAGTTCATGTGAAACAAGTAAAAGAGGCGTAAATAAGCTATTTGTGCAAAGAAGGAAAAGTCGCCATAAAAGAAAAAATAAAATAAAACAAGTAAGGAAGCCTAAGTTCGAGTGGAATCGAACATTAGATACTCAGCTGTATGCTTTCATTGTTTGTTTGCGTTTGATGGAAACACGGTGTAGGTACTTTATATAAAGCAAGTGCTGCATAAAGTGGGCGTAGCCGCGCCCATTTTCAAAATTTTTATCAGTCATCCAACTAAGCATATGAATATTATTCTTTGTGCAAAATTTCATTCCTTTATGACTGCTAGTTACAAAGATGTCACGTTACAAATTCCCAAAGGGTGTTCTAGAAATATCTTTGTTAAAAAGTAGGCGTGGTCATAAACCGATTTCAATAAATTTTTGCGTGTCTATTAACACAAGTTATAAGAGTGTATAAACCAAGTTTCGTTATAATATCTCAATTATTTGTCGAGTTATGGGCTCAGAAATCTCGTATATTCCTGCTTCTTAAAAGAGGCGGTGCCACGCCCATTTTCCAAAATTTTTATGCTTTTCGTTTTATGTCCGCAGTTGGACTCCTGCCATAAAATTTCAATGATATATCTTTATATTTGACAAAGATATCGCTTAAAATGTTTTTATTAGGTCACTTTATAATACCCATATATAAAAGTGGGCGTGGCCGTCAACCGATTTCGCTAAAATTTTCAACATGTATTACCGCAAGTAATAAAAGTGTACACAGCAAGTTTCGTCATTATATATCAATTATTTGTCGAGTTATGGGCTCAGAAATCTCGTATATTCCAGCTTCTAAAAAGAGGCGGTGCCACGCCCATTTTCCAAAATTTTTGTGTTTTTCGTTGTATGTCCGCAGGTGGACTCCTGATATAAAATTTCAATGATATATCTTTATATTTGACAGAGATATCGCTTAAAATGTTTTTATTAGGTCACTTTATAATACCCATATATAAAAGTGGGCGTGGCCGTCAACCGATTTTGACAATTTTTCGTCCAAATATTTGCCTAAGTAAGTATATCACGCGTACCAAATTTCATCGATATATCTTATACAGTTTCTGAGTTATGGCTCATAAAGCTTTCAATGTTTGCTCCTTAATAAGTGGGCGTGGCACCGCCCATTTTCCAAAATTCTATCAAATTTCTTCTTAGGGGCCTGAGCTTAACATGTGGGTAAAATTTCATCACTCTAGCTATATTAGTGGCTGAGATACCAAATTTCCGATTTTTTCTATATGGGAAAAGTGGGCGTGGTCATGGTCCGATTTCGCCCATTTTCAATACCAACCGTCCCAGTGTCGATACCAACTTGCATTTCAAATTTCATCAAAATATCTCAATTTTTGCGCGAGTTAGAGTGTTTACAGACGGACGGACGGACAGACGGACAGACGGACGGACGGACGGACATGGCTCAATCGATTTCTCTTTTCACCCTGATCATTTTGATATATATAAGTCTATATCTATCTCGATTATTTCATTCTGTTACAATCCACCGTTATGTGATTAAAACTATAATACTCTGTGTACTAGTACAGCTGAGTATAAAAAACAAGTAAGGAAGCCTAAGTTCGAGTGGAATCGAACATTAGATACTCAGCTGTATGCTTTCATTGTTTGTTTGCGTTTGATGGAAACACGGTGTAGGTACTTTATATAAAGCAAGTGCTGCATAAAGTGGGCGTAGCCGCGCCCATTTTCAAAATTTTTATCAGTCATCCAACTAAGCATATGAATATTATTCTTTGTGCAAAATTTCATTCCTTTATGACTGCTAGTTACAAAGATGTCACGTTACAAATTCCCAAAGGGTGTTCTAGAAATATCTTTGTTAAAAAGTAGGCGTGGTCATAAACCGATTTCAATAAATTTTTGCGTGTCTATTAACACAATTTATAAGAGTGTATAAACCAAGTTTCGTTATAATATCTCAATTATTTGTCGAGTTATGGGCTCAGAAATCTCGTATATTCCTGCTTCTTAAAAGAGGCGGTGCCACGCCCATTTTCCAAAATTTTTATGCTTTTCGTTTTATGTCCGCAGTTGGACTCCTGCCATAAAATTTCAATGATATATCTTTATATTTGACAAAGATATCGCTTAAAATGTTTTTATTAGGTCACTTTATAATACCCATATATAAAAGTGGGCGTGGCCGTCAACCGATTTCGCTAAAATTTTCAACATGTATTACCGCAAGTAATAAAAGTGTACACAGCAAGTTTCGTCATTATATATCAATTATTTGTCGAGTTATGGGCTCAGAAATCTCGTATATTCCAGCTTCTAAAAAGAGGCGGTGCCACGCCCATTTTCCAAAATTTTTGTGTTTTTCGTTGTATGTCCGCAGGTGGACTCCTGATATAAAATTTCAATGATATATCTTTATATTTGACAGAGATATCGCTTAAAATGTTTTTATTAGGTCACTTTATAATACCCATATATAAAAGTGGGCGTGGCCGTCAACCGATTTTGACAATTTTTCGTCCAAATATTTGCCTAAGTAAGTATATCACGCGTACCAAATTTCATCGATGTATCTTATACAGTTTCTGAGTTATGGCTCATAAAGCTTTCAATGTTTGCTCCTTAATAAGTGGGCGTGGCACCGCCCATTTTCCAAAATTCTATCAAATTTCTTCTTAGGGGCCTGAGCTTAACATGTGGGTAAAATTTCATCACTCTAGCTATATTAGTGGCTGAGATACCAAATTTCCGATTTTTTCTATATGGGAAAAGTGGGCGTGGTCATGGTCTGATTTCGCCCATTTTCAATACCAACCGTCCCAGTGTCGATACCAACTTGCATTTCAAATTTCATCAAAATATCTCAATTTTTGCGCGAGTTAGAGTGTTTACAGACGGACGAACGGACAGACGGACAGACGGACGGACGGACGGACGGACGGACGGACATGGCTCAATCGATTTCTCTTTTCACCCTGATCATTTTGATATATATAAGTCTATATCTATCTCGATTATTTCATTCTGTTACAATCCACCGTTATGTGATTAAAACTATAATACTCTGTGTACTAGTACAGCTGAGTATAAAAATAGTTAGCATAATTCGGCGAAACGGCAGCTCATTTTCGAAATCAGACGCGACAAAACTACAAAATGGCAAAACTGAGTGACTTTGCGAATGTTCGCGAAAATCTACAGAAAAGCAGAAAAGAGTGTATAGTAGCTTTACATAAATATGTATTTGAGTGCGAAGGTGATAGAAAAAATCGACAGCGCTTGCGCGAGTTTGAAGGGTTTACTTTTGCTGAGTGCGACGACGCATACGCACAAAAAGTGGAGTACATTAATCTAAATTTAGCAGAAGTCGATCTTGCTTCAATTTGCAATGTGCTTGGCCTAAATTATAAATCCAACAATATAGTCGATCACATTTTTCAAAACTTGAGAAAGGGAAAGTTGCTTGCCGCAAACAATGATGGTGAAAACGACGATGAAGACGACGAAAAAATTCACGACGAGGCAAACAGAGACGACGAAAATAACGAAGAGGAGAATAATGGCAACAAAAACAACGATGAAGACTTTGCGAGTTGCTGTGGCGTTAACAATGTCGGTGATGGTAATAACACACAAGAAGGAGTAGGACCGGTATATGTACAACAGCAAAGGTTTGCAGTAACTTTCCGCGATATTGAAGAGACAATCAGGCCATACGATGGTAGTGAAAAATTTCCAATACAAAATTGGATAAGTGAATTCGAAGAATTTGCCGCGCTCATGCAGTGGAATGATTTTCAAATGCTTATATATGCCAAGAAATCAATGAAAGGGCTGGCAAAAACTTTTATAAATAGTGAAAGGGGTAAAACAACATGGGGTAAGCTGAAAGTAGCGCTGAGAGAAGAGTTCGAATCTACGGTTAATAGTGCAGAAGTTCATAAGCAGTTAACAGACAGAAAAATTAAAGAGAAAGAAAGTGTACAGGAATATTTTCTGCAAATGAAAGAACTAGCTTTTAGGGGAAATATTGACGAAAGTGCACTGATATCTTATGTTATCGATGGAATTCGAGATTTAAGTGTAAATAAAGCAATATTGTACGGTGCTGAAAATATAAAGCAATTTAAAGAAAAGCTCAAGTGTTATGAAAAAATGCGAAATAAAAGCAAGCAAGAAACAGAGCAAAGGGGAGTATACAAACAAAAAAATAGCGTAGGCAGTGTTGATGCAGAAAAGAAAGAGATAAGATGTTTTAATTGTGGGGTAAAGGGACATAAAAGTGTGGAGTGCAAAAACAAAGAAAAAGGTACCAAATGCTTCAAATGCAACGAATTTGGGCATATTGGCAAAAATTGTACCAAAAGCAAAACTAATGATTCAAAAGAAGTAAATACAGGAATTTTGCGTGAAAGTGTTATGCATAAAGAAGTGAAGGTCGGAAACTGTAATTTTTTAGCACTTTTTGACACGGGAAGTAAATTTAATATAATAACAGACAAAGTTTATATAAGCATAGGAAAGCCTACACTGCAAAGTGCTAATGTGTGTCTGGTTGGTTTTGGTGATAGCAATGGCGAAAATAAAATTAAGCCAATGGGTTTAGTAAAACATGCAATAACAATTGAAGGCGAAAAATATAATCTAAATTTTATGGTGGTGCATTCTAGATATCTGGATGTTGACATATTGCTTGGTGAAGACTTCTGTGCACAGGCAACTATTACAATAGGTGCCCATGGACTGTCATTTCAAAAAACCGCGAAAGATGTAAGTGAAGACGTAATAGCATTGATGAAAATCGATGTATTAAATGATGAACCGTTGAATATTGATGAAAATGCTAGTATTGGTGCGCGAGAAAAAATTCGTAATATGATTAGTAACTATGGACCTATGAAGTGTAAATCTCCTAACATTGTAATGAACATAATTTTAAAAGATGAAACACCAATTTATTCCATGCCGCGTAGACTACCTTTGGCAGAACGGTATAAAGTAGATGAAATAATCGAGCAATGGTTAAAAGATGGAGTAATTGAACATTCAAATTCAGAGTTTTGCAGTCCTATCGTGTTAGTGAAAAAGCGAGATGGTTCGCCTCGTTTGTGTGTTGACTTTCGAAAGATAAACAAAGTTATGGTAAAAGATCGGTATCCCTTGCCACTGATCGAAGATCAGCTTGATCGGTTGCAAAATGCGAAATTTTTCAGTACCATCGATCTTAAAAATGGGTTTTTTCATGTGCCGATCTCAGAGACTAGTAAAAAGTATACATCTTTTATAACACACAGTGGACAGTATCAGTTCTGCAAAGTTCCTTTTGGACTATCAAACTCGCCTAGTGTTTTCCAAAAGTATATTAATGCAATATTTCGGGAAGCGACGCTTAGGGGCATGGCGATGCCTTACATAGACGATATAATAGTGCCTGGTGCTAACGAAAAAGAAGCGCTAACTAATTTAATTGAGGTAATAAATATATGTAAAGACTATGGACTTCAAATCAATTTAAAAAAGTGTAATTTCCTTAAACGAAAAGTTGAGTTTTTAGGCTACGTAATTGAAGACCAAAAGATTTCACCATCACCAAACAAAATTGATGCTTTAATAAAATACAAAATGCCAAAGACTATTAAGCAAGCGCAGAGTTTTTTGGGTCTTGCTGGTTATTTTAGGAAATATATTCCTAACTTTTCATTGGTTGCAAAACCTTTAAGTGACCTCATTAAGAAAGATAAAAAATTCGAAATAGGCAAAGAACAGGTTATTGCATTTGAAACACTAAAAACTTTGCTTAGCCAAACACCGGTTTTAGGTATTTTTAACCAAAATTTTGAAACAGAAGTACACACCGATGCTTCCATTGATGGGTACGGTGCAGTCTTGCTGCAAAAATCACCCTCAGATGGTCACTTACATCCTGTGTATTACATGAGCCGAAAAACTACCGATGCCGAACGAAAGTATAGCAGTTACGAGCTCGAGATATTAGCGATAATAGAAGCTTTAAAAAAATTCAGGGTATATTTGTTAGGGATGCATTTCAAATTATTTACTGATTGCAATGCATTCACTAAAACATTGGACAAAAAAGATCTTTGTACAAGAGTAGCTCGTTGGATTCTGTTTTTGCAAGACTATGACTATAAAATCGAACATCGCGCTGGGTCTATGATGAAACATGTCGACGCTCTAAGCCGGTATGCAGTATTAACTATAGTTGACGACGGTTTCTTGAATGCTTTGAGGCGTGCGCAAGAACAAGACAGCGAAATTAAACAAATTATAGATTCGGTAAACGAGAAGACTACCCACGGAGCTTATTTCATGAAAAGCAAAATTCTCTTTAAGCTGGTTAACGACGACGAGTTGATAGTGGTACCGAATAGCATGTATAAAGAGGTTATAAGAAGTGCCCACGAAAAAGGCCATTTTGCTGTTCGTAAAACTAAAGAATTAATAAATGCAGAATATTTTATTCCAAAACTCGATGAAAAAATAAAAACGTACATTGAAAGTTGCATACCTTGTATTATGGCCAATCGAAAAGCGGGAAAGCAAGAAGGCGAACTACATCCTTTGTATAAAGGTGACGCTCCACTTCAACTTATCATGTTGACTTCTTGGGTCCTCTCGAATCAACGAGTAAACAATACAAACATATATTCGCTGTTATTGACGCGTTTACAAAATTTTGTTGGTTTTATCCTACAAAGACGACATCAGCCCAAGAAGTCATAAAAAGATTACAAATTCAAAGTTCAACGTTTGGTAACCCAAAGCAAATAATTTCCGATCGAGGTTCAGCGTTTATATCAGCTGAGTTTCAAAATTATTGTAAAGATGAAAGTATAAATCACATAAAAATAACAACTGGTCTTCCACGCGCCAATGGTCAAGTTGAGCGGCTTAATACTGTTATTATTCAGGTTCCAACTAAGCTAAGCCTCGAAGACTCTACTAAATGGTTTAAGCACGTCGATAAAGTCCAACAAATGATTAACTCTACATATACACGGAGCATTAACACAACGCCAATCGAGCTGTTAACAGGTGTAAAGATGCGCACTAAAGAAGATCTTCATATTAAATCCCTAATCGACGAAGAAATACAGAAGCAGTTCGAATGCGAGAGAGCAGAAAGTCGTCGTTGCGCCAAAGAACAGTTGCTGAAGTTGCAAGATGAAAACCGAAAAACTTACAATTTGCGAAGAAAACAACCAAAAAAGTATTGCTCAGGCGATGCAGTTGCAATAAAACGAACTCAGTTTGGCGGAGGCCTAAAGTTGAAGCCAAAATATCTGGGTCCTTATGAAGTCGTTAAAGCCAAAACCAACAATACTTATGACGTGAGAAAAACAGGTACCTGCGAAGGGCCAAAACAAACAACAACATGTGCAGAGTTCATGAAACCTTGGTCAAACTTCGAAGATATCAGCGCATTCGAGGGCGAAAGCGAAACAGAATGGCCGAGATGTGGGGACATGGGAACCCTGCAGTAGCTTCATACAAATAGAGAACGTTGGCAACCCTGATCAACAACAGAAAAGTATCTAAGAGAGAAAACAGAAGAGTCAGTCGCGTTTAAGAAGCCGAAGACGAATAACGAAGTTTTAATATCCGCAGTATTTTATAATATCCAATCTTTTAAATTCATTTTATTCATTGTCAAAATATTCTTTTAAAAATTACTTCAACTTAACTTTGTATCCAACAAACTAAACTTGTATTAAATTCAATGAAAATTTAAGTGCTGTGTAAATTCATTTCATGGCTTGTGAGTGTATTCCTACATGTATGCATGCATGCATGTTAATCGTTCAAATCGTCGCAGTTGAGCAAAATTTCTACGCTGCCAAATACTAGCATGCAGGCTCTCGTAAGCACCATCTTAGTATTCGAATACTTAGCAGTGGACCGAAAAGACCGAAACTTGCGGGCAGCGTTCGTTTCAAGAACGAGAACGTCTCTGCTTGCCTGCTGCTAGTTATCGGAAATGTTTTATGTTGAAGTCGGACATGCCTGTGTTCGACAGTGTTTAATGTTAGTGCATACGTGTTCGAACTGTGAACGGTAGTGTTTACGCAGGGCACTATTACATACATATGTATGTATGTATGGACATACCAGGTATACATAAATGTAATTTTCGTTTTATATTATAATAATAATAATAATAATTCCCAACGGTTTACAATCCATTTCCCGCCCGACCGACGCGAGGGACGCAATCCGCATGACGCACGGATATATTTTTTAATTTTGCCAAGGTGTTGAGTGGCTTGGAGTTTGTTAAACGTCGAGTTCTTATGCTGCTCAGCTACAGAATAGAAATTCATCAGCTGATTACACATACATAAGTTTATATATACACTTAGAAGCAATTACTTAGTTAACAATAAAATACATATTATACTAAATTAGTAGAAGGAAACTATATCTAGTAGAAAATTTGTTATTTGTTAAGAATTGAAAGAAGAGTTTTCCTTATAATGGATAGAGAGTCAGAGATGTCAAAGTAGGTAGAGTATGTGTTAAAACTTTTGCATAGATATCGGAATGGCTCATTTAATTCAAAATTAATTTTACATTGTTTTAAAAATATGGGCTGGTAATGGCTTGATGGACGGGCAGGAATGTTTAAGCTTATTTCAGAAAGAAGAAATGGGCTATTTATTGATCCCTTCAGCAGTTTCGTTACGAATATTACACCCAGAGTTTCCCTACGACTAGCTAAAGTTGGAAGGTTAATAAGCTTTAAGCGACTAGTATACGAGGGAAGATTGCAATGAGGGTTCCAATTCAAATTTCTTAATGCAAAAAGTAAAAATTGTTTTTGAATCGATTCAAGTCTATCAGAATTAATTTTATAACTCGGATTCCAGATTATAGATGCATATTCTAGTGTCGGTCTTACTAAAGTTGTGAAAAGGGCTTTAGTTACGTAGGGGTCACTAAATTCCTTAGACCAACGTTTTACAAACGCTAGAACACTTTTAGCTTTATTTATCATGACGTTGATGTGAAGGTTGAAATTAAGTTTATAATCGAATCTTACACCTAAGTCGACAAACTCATAAACTCGCTCCAGATCATGATTATTAATGGCGTAAGCTATAGGATCGACATTACTCCGCGAAAAGCACATAAATTTACATTTATTTAGATCTAGTGGCATAAGATTTATATTGCACCACGTAACCAAACCGTTTAAATCATTTTGAAGGAGCGATCTTTCCTCCGGTGAGGTGTAGGACTTGAAAAGTTTCACATCATCTGCGTACATTAAAACTTTAGAATAATTTATAGCACATGAGATGTCATTAATGAACAACAAGAACAGAGTCGGTCCGAGATGGCTGCCCTGCGGAACCCCAGAGGACACATCAATAGTAAATGAATATGCATTCTTAAAAACAACCCTTTGTGTTCTGTTAGAAATGTAAGAAAAGATCCAGTTTAGGAGGATAGGTTGAAAACCCAGTAGTTGAAGCATATTAATATTTTTCGTATACATATTTAACGAGTTCATAGCAGGTAGTACTTCAATTTTTTCTTGTACTCAGACTAGGTAGTAAAAAAATATAATCATGCAAATATCTAAGAAGGCTTCCAAAATTAAAAAACCTTGAACCTATACTTGGTACATAATAGCTTCAAAATTGTATTCCTATGCTGGAGCTATTTTATCCTTTATTTCATTAAGTAGGAGGCGGTACAATCTTAACCTTAAAACTAAACATATGTACATATGTTATTGTTATTAAAGCGTTTAATTTTTATAATTCATTAAAATAAAATAATGTAATGACGTTTGACGTCGTTCTAAGCTTAGCTATGATGCATAGAGATGCATATACATATGTACATTAAGCCGTATCACGAAAATAAAGTTTGCGTGTGTCAGTTTTATTTGAACACTTACGTCGAAAAAATATTTATGGTGTAAAAAATTTTTTTTTAGGCCCGCGTTAAAAACAGCTAAATCGCGTTTTTTGTAATAACTTCCTTATTTGATATCCGATCTCTATGATCTTAATGTCGCAGAAAAGGTCTCGCTCAGCACTATATTTGGCCCATATAAAGTTTCGACCTCAAAGGTTGTTCTGAGTTTTACCTTTAAAAATTTTGGAGTTACTATCCCTAGATTTTTTTATTTTTATCACTAATACAAAGCTCTCAAAAAACCATGAGGACTCCGCTAGAAAAGTTGTAGCCTTTACTCACAAACAAAAAAGTTATACCGTTTTAAAATCAGAGAACCTGTTTTTTGAAAAATTATCCCAAGTTCTTATTTATATGAGGCAGTAACGCCATATAGTATGAGTTTTTGATTAAAAAGTATTCTAAGTCCTCGCTTGACTTGAGAATGTTGTACCGCGATGGAACAGCTACCAATACTGGATACATGATATGCCAAAAATTATTGATGATTGGACTATTCGTGCTGATCAACGTTATTTATATTGAATGATAATGGCTGTAGTGAAGATTTGGTAAGTATTCAAGTGGGATCTCTAAGCACAACGCGCTGGCTTACAACGGCTTCACGATTTCTGCATCCGTGCGTATCGTAAAATCATCCAAATTATTTAGAAAAACTGCTATAGTTCGTTGTAAAATTATACGCGCCTAAGAAGAGACAACGGAAGTCTAAATGTATTATCAATACTTGCGCTGGATGCGTCGTCTGCCCCTAGAAATGCAGTTAATTATTCAGCCTACAATTGAAAACAACGCACTTTACTTTAATCCCCAAAACATCTTCTTATCTATGATAACCGAGACCAAAAATGACGATGTCCTCCAAATTTAGAGATATTTATGAAAGCAGTTTCAGAGCTCTGAAAGTGAATTCTTCGTCGCTTATATTACTTTGCTCACACTCAAAAAAAAAATTACTCAGATTATGGAAAAATGAGAATGATTCGCCGCTAATGACATATTTTCATTGTTTTGAATAAAATTTTCTTTCAAAACGTTGTTTTTATTCCTTGATTTAAAGAAAATTGTACATCAAAACAATGAAAATGTGTCTTTAGCGCCGAAACATTCCCATTTTTCCATAATCTGGGTAAGTTGTTTTTTCAGTGCAGGTTTCGAACGTTTAAAACAAATTGGAATTTATGTGCAGGGAATTCTCTTCCTTCTCATATGCACTTTATATACATATATGTACGTATAGTTTTTTCCCCTTTTCTTTATTTTTATTACCTCAACAATAGTTACTCATACGCCCCCACATCGGATCGCTTTGTATGTGAAAACTGAAAATGTTTTCTTAAATATCTCAAAAATGGGAGTGCATACACTTCACTTCTAAAAACGCCATCGTAATCTGGAGCCAAAAATTAAGTTGACGTGTTTCGCCGCTTCTCTGTGGTAATTTTTTATAAAAAAAAACAAGTGTTTCATTTTACAGCGTTATAACTTTTTTGTTTGTGAATAAAGGCTAGAATTTCTTTGGGGGATTCCTCATGGTTTTTTGAGAGCTTTGTAGTAGTGATAAAAATAAAAAAATCTAGGGATAGTAACTCCAAAATTTTTAAAGGTAAAACTCAGGACAACCTTTGAGGTCGAAACTTTATATGGGCCAAATATAGTGCTGAGCGAGACCTTTTCTGCGACATTAAGATCATAGAGATCCGACATCAAATAAGGAAGTTATTACAAAAAACGCGATTTAGCTGTTTTTAACGCGGGCCTAAAAAAAAAATTTTTACACCAAAAATATTTTTTCGACATAAGTGTTCAAATAAAACTGACACACACTAAACTTTTTTTTTGTCCATATAACGTGATACGGCTTAATGTACATACAATACGTACATTTATTTATAAAAAAATAAATTTGCATGCAGGTATGTAGATATTTTATGTTTTGAACAGACATCGAAAATTCCAGTCAACACTTTCAAAAGGTCTTTAAAATAACAATTATTTGAAGACGAAAATTTTAAAACTCACTGAAAGATTCAAATCAAAAGACAAAAATAATTTTTATTTTTGTCTGTGTGTAACTTTAATTTTTATTTTTCATTTACTCACTGAGTTGTACTTTCAGTAGAAAAAATTTAGGTGAATGAAAAAAAGATATACAGCAATTTCTTCTGATTCAAATACATACATTTTATCAATATTCGTGATTGGAAAAACAACAAAAGAACGGGCAGAGACAGAAGTGCTTTCAATGAACAAGTTCGCGAACTGACACTGAAGAAAATAAGTCGAAGTGCAAAATTTGCAGAATGAAGTTGGCGACGATTTCACGAATATGAAGCGGCATGTTGTAGCGAAGCATAATTATTTTAAAAATGCGGAACTTAAAGACGAAACTAAAGAACCTCTAAAGAAGAAAACTAAAATAACATACGAGATGGAAGTAAATACGTTAAAAAATGCACTAATTAAAATTGTGACAAAAGATTGACGACCATTTTGCCAATTAGATAGCGAAGGATTCACGGAAAAATTATTCTTGTAAAACTTAATCTTGTAAAACTTAATACGAGGGTTGCTCGATATATTTTTAGCCTAATAATGAAAATGCGAATATTAATCATCAAAAATGGTTTTATTGTTTTCAAAGTATTCTCCACCATGACTTATACACTTTTGCTTGCGCTCAATCCAATTGTCGAAGCACTTTTTCCACTCCAATTGAGACACCTCCAAAACATGGTTTTTGAACGCTGAACAGCATCTTCTGGGGACGAAAATCGTTGACCACGCATTTTTTTCTTGATGAGCGGGAATAATAAGAAGTCATTGGGTGTCAAGTTAGGGCTGTACGGTGGATGACCCATCAATTCGACGTTCTTGCCCGCCAAAAAGGCGTTGTTTTGAGCCGATGTGTGAGAGCTCGCATTGTCATGGTGAACAATGATGCGTCTTAAATACTTTATGGTTGCTTGTTTTTCGAACGAAAAAAGACACTGAAGATGGCGCATATTAGCCGAAACCGGTTTGTCTCCAAACCAAACTTGACAAGGGATGACGGAGGATCGTTCCACAATATATCAATGATTCGTCTTCTTTTGTTCGTTTTTCGAATTTCTCCCAAGACTTCAGACAAACAAATTGTGGTGTACCAGTCAGAATTGACCGTCTTCCGTTGCTCAAGTGGAACAGTCGCCATGTGACCAGATTTGCCGAAGAAACAGGCGACCATTTGCTTCGAAGTGCTTCTTCCACGAACAACTTTCGTTGGATTTGGCCCATCTTCGAAGACCCACACGGTCGATTGTTATTTTGTTTCGGGTTCATACGCATAGATCCATGATTCGTCACCTGTGACGATCTTATAAACGTCTTTTGAAGCACCGCGATCGTATTTTTGCAACATTTCTTTGCAGAAATCGACACGAGCCTTTTTTTGAGCGACAGTCAGATTGTGCGGGATCCAACGAGAACAAACCTTTTTTACGGTCAGGTGTTTATGCAATGACCGCTGTGGTGCAGTGGGTAGAGTGCTCACCTGCTATGCCAGAGGTCTCGGGTTCAAACCACGGTCCGAGAAAAACACCAAAACCATTTTTCTAATTAGTAAAAATCCAATTATTGGGTTTTTTAAGAGCAGTGGTCACCTCTCGGCAGTGGGCGGCATACCCTCCGAGAGTATTTCTGCCATGAAAAAGCTTCTCACAAAAAATGCATTCGCCGTTCGGAGCCGGCATAAAAATCTAGGTCCACCCAATTAGTAGGAAAAAACAAAAAGGAGCACACCTCGAATTGGGAGAGAAGCTCGGCCATAAAACTCGTCAGAGTTATAATAGCGCCATTGTATTATATATTATTATTGTGGGAGAAATGTCTAAGGATGTGTCTATGTCACGGTATGTCACATGACGATCTTGCATTATGAGTTAACGCACGGCATCAATGTTCCCTGGCACAACGGCCGTTTTTGGACGACCTTCACGGAATTGGTCTTTGAGCGAGCATCGGCCACGATTGAATTCATTATACCAATTTTTCACAGTAGCATAGGATGGTGCTTCATCGCCATATAAAGATTTAAGTTCATGAACGCACTCTTGTCGTGATAATCCACGCCGAAAATTGTGAAAAATGATCGCACGAAAATGTTCACGAGTCCATTTTTTTTGCCAAATTAAAATTTTCAAGTCACTGTAAACAACACAAATGATGGTCGTACGCCAAAACGTTCTGAGTACGATTATGCTAAAAAATGTCAGACTTTCCAATGGAAATGTAAGATTTCACCTGGCAACACTTTTTCATTGGTAGGCTAAAAATATATCGAGCAGCCTTCGTACCTACATAATTTTGTGGAAATAATAAGCCAAAATGGCGACTCTAACATTTTGTTTTAGCTGAAATATCCTTACACTGCAATTAGCTGTATTCAATACCTGAAATAAAGATCTTTTATAAGACAGCAAGTGAGTTTTATTCTAAAAAAAATATAATTTTTTTGTCACCAAAAGACTGAAATAAAAAAATTTCTAAAATATTTATCACAGACAAAAATTTTTATTTTTAAAAATTTGGGGTTTTTGTCTGAGCGAAACCTAAAGAAATTTTATGGTTGACAATTATTTTCCGTCTCTGGTTTTGAATCAATGAATACCTCAAACTATATTTTTATATTTAATTAAATAAAATTTACAGAAAAAATTTGGTTGTTTTCAATAAAATAATAATAACTGTTATACCAAATTTTTCCCTCTCCAAAATTTGTTTAAAGATATTTTTAAGTATTATCTAAAGAATAACTTTGTAAAAAAATAGCGTAGAATTGATCACAGTGAAAATCACTTTTCCCTTGAGAGTTTTTTGAGACTTTTGGGTTTAGGTAGACGAGAAACGGAAAAGTGTAAACTGTTGATCATAAAACGGGTCAGTGAAATTCTAGGCTAGCAACGCCATTTTTATGAGTTAACGAGCTAAATTCGGCCTTCTTTACGACTTCAGGCTAATATGTTCCTTCCGGGCCGAAAAATCGATGTTCGATTGTTTTTATACTCAGCTGTACTAGTACACAGAGTATTATAGTTTTAATCACATAACGGTGGATTGTAACAGAATGAAATAATCGAGATAGATATAGACTTATATATATCAAAATGATCAGGGTGAAAAGAGAAATCGATTGAGCCATGTCCGTCCGTCCGTCCGTCCGTCCGTCTGTCCGTCCGTCCGTCTGTAAACACTCTAACTCGCGCAAAAATTGAGATATTTTGATGAAATTTGAAATGCAAGTTGGTATCGACACTGGGACGGTTGGTATTGAAAATGGGCGAAATCAGACCATGACCACGCCCACTTTTCCCATATAGAAAAAATCGGAAATTTGGTATCTCAGCCACTAATATAGCTAGAGTGATGAAATTTTACCCACATGTTAAGCTCAGGCCCCTAAGAAGAAATTTGATAGAATTTTGGAAAATGGGCGGTGCCACGCCCACTTATTAAGGAGCAAACATTGAAAGCTTTATGAGCCATAACTCAGAAACTGTATAAGATATATCGATGAAATTTGGTACGCGTGATATACTTACTTAGGCAAATATTTGGACGAAAAATTGTCAAAATCGGTTGACGGCCACGCCCACTTTTATATATGGGTATTATAAAGTGACCTAATAAAAACATTTTAAGCGATATCTCTGTCAAATATAAAGATATATCATTGAAATTTTATATCAGGAGTCCACCTGCGGACATACAACGAAAAACACAAAAATTTTGGAAAATGGGCGTGGCACCGCCTCTTTTTAGAAGCTGGAATATACGAGATTTCTGAGCCCATAACTCGACAAATAATTGATATATAATGACGAAACTTGCTGTGTACACTTTTATTACTTGCGGTAATACATGTTGAAAATTTTAGCGAAATCGGTTGACGGCCACGCCCACTTTTATATATGGGTATTATAAAGTGACCTAATAAAAACATTTTAAGCGATATCTTTGTCAAATATAAAGATATATCATTGAAATTTTATGGCAGGAGTCCAACTGCGGACATAAAACGAAAAGCATAAAAATTTTGGAAAATGGGCGTGGCACCGCCTCTTTTAAGAAGCAGGAATATACGAGATTTCTGAGCCCATAACTCGACAAATAATTGAGATATTATAACGAAACTTGGTTTATACACTCTTATAACTTGTGTTAATAGACACGCAAAAATTTATTGAAATCGGTTTATGACCACGCCTACTTTTTAACAAAGATATTTCTAGAACACCCTTTGGGAATTTGTAACGTGACATCTTTGTAACTAGCAGTCATAAAGGAATGAAATTTTGCACAAAGAATAATATTCATATGCTTAGTTGGATGACTGATAATTTTGAAAATGGGCGCGGCTACGCCCACTTTATGCAGCACTTGCTTTATATAAAGTACCTACACCGTGTTTCCATCAAACGCAAACAAACAATGAAAGCATACAGCTGAGTATCTAATGTTCGATTCCACTCGAACTTAGGCTTCCTTACTTGTTTTAACACGCTTTTATTAGCTTCACCTGTATGTATGTATGTATGTATGTATGTATGTAACTTCATCCCATCCTAAAAGTTGCAACATTTAACTAAATTATTATATCTTTCAAACATTCACTTTTATTGTGTTCTCTCTATTATTTCTATTCTCCTCCGGATTCGAAACTTGACATCAACAGCCCAACGGCAATATATAGTAGGACATTCAACATTATACTTTATGCTTCATTGCGGCTTTTAAGTTACCTTTCTTCAAAATAGCCTCTATGAATTTCAATTCACTCCCGTATACAAGCCAATAAGTAACAAGCTTTCAGGGTACGGAAAAACTCACTCACGAACGCTCAAAAATACATTCTTCTCAAATCACAAACAAATGTTCAAAGAAAAACGTATAACCACTCAAATAACGAGCGAACTAACGCACAACAGCCAGCGATCGCTCATGGCGATGGCGATAAACTCAATGCATAAATTCACTCAAAAATGAAGCTTGAAGCTTTCTATTTTGTTACTGTTGTGTTTGCAATGAAATCAACCGCATGTACATACATACGTATGTTGATATTTTTTCGTTTAGGCTTTATTTTTGAGCTCTTATGAGCAATGTTTTTTTTTATAAGGAAAAAATTTATGTGAAAAATTAATATCTCAATATGCAAAATACTACATTTGTTATAAGTTTACAATAAACTTACTTCAGTAAGCAAAACGTTGGGAAAATCTTTAACATAAAACTTGTAATTCATTTAATAGTAATTGCTAAATCAACGAAAAGGAACCCTAATTCTATAATTGCATTTCACGTTTGGAAAGCAATTCTTAATAAACATTTTTATACAACGTGAAGTGAAAAAAATTTTTCAAAACAAAAAAACAAAACAAAAAAGCCGCGTGTAGCACAGTACACGTGATAGAAGTTAACTTCTTACATTAAGCATTATAAAGAAAACTTCTTAAATGATGCAAAGCTTGTTACTTTGTGTTATTTTTATGAAATTATTTAAGCCATGTTTAAATAATTCAAGTTGAAGTGGCGTGTGCTATACAAATATAAAGCTCATGGTTTCAAAAAAATTGCATAAGAGGGTATACCTTAGTAATAAGTGGATATATTAGAAATATAAAAACACAATTAGACTTAATTTCCACTCCTGTAAATATCAATTAGTTAATATGTTGCATAATTTTACGCTATGATGAAATTAAATACGTAAATACATACAGGACCCGTATTCTAAAAATCGCTATCGCTAAATGAGATCGCCAAATCTCTAAATTTATATCAGACGCGCCTAAAAGTGTGTACCTACTTCCTTTATTTATTTATATCATTACATGACATGACATCACATTATGACATCACATCATGGCATTACATCATGACATCACATCATCACATCATATCATAGCATCACGTCATGACATCATATCATGCCATCACATCATGACATCACATCGTGACATCACTTCATGATATCACATCATGACATCACGTCATGACATCATATCATAGCATCACATCATGACATCACATCATGACATCGCATCATGACATCGCATCATGACATCACATCGTGACATGACTTCAAGATATCACATTATGACATCACATCATGACATCATATGATCGCATCACGTCATGACATCATATCATGGCATCACATCATGACATCACATGACATCACATTACGGGGTTATCCGGGTCCATATTATGACCCATATTTGGGGACCCGACCTAGAACTCATAATCAGTACATCTCTATATGAAAGCTGTGCTCAGCACCTTTCATTTGATACCTATATGCTCAGAAATATTCCGGGGTCATCCGGGTCCACGTTTTGACCCATATCTGGGGACCCGACCTGGGAATCATAACTAGTAATTCTCCATGTAAAAGCCATGTTCAATACCTTTTATTTGATACCAATATTGTCCAAAACATTCAGGGAAAAGCCGGGTAAACATTTTTATCTTTTGCTGTTTCCTGTTTGCTATTTCCGTGCAACGAAAGTGTACCTGCTATTTCCTTTTTAAAATTTCACCCTCCATAAAAACTCTATATCGCCGCCTAAGAAGTTAACTTCAAAAATGCGCTACTCGGGACTCGAACCTGCGCTCCTTGGTCCGTAGGCAGCATACCTCACCATGACGCTACAATCGTATTCGGATTTTTGTTGTCTAAATTCGAATTTATTCAATCAGGTTTCTTTTTAACACGCTTTTATTAGTTTCACCTGTATGTATGTATGTATGTATGTAAACAAGTTACGTATACGCAGTGTAGTTCACTGTATGTTTGCTTATACGCATTATGTAGCATAAGTTAACGCAAAAGCGTGTGTATTCATACACTGAATAGGGGTTTTTCAGTGTAAGATGTGCTTATTTTTTGTTCTTTTCAAATGCTAATGCTCAAATGCTTCACCTCAACTTCGGTATGTTCAGAAACACAGCACAAAACGCAACAGCGGCAGTATATATATTTTTGATGATTGTGATGAGCAACGCTTGATGAAAAATTTGCGCTTATGAACGCTCTGCTTGTAGGTACTACAAAAGCAAATTGCGCTTCAAACTGAGATTCTGAACAAAGCCCTCCTCTTCACCTTCTGATTGTAAAACATAACAAAACGTTTGGGAAATTTTGTATTTCCAAACTAGTTTGGAAAACCTTGAATAAAAGAGTTTGGAAATTATTGCATAATAAGCTAGTTTACTTCACCGCATATTGGGATTTTTGGTAGAAGTTAAAAATACATACATATGTATGTAGATCTATTTCGGAGATCACCACATCCCTTCATCAGACTTCTTTTGACTTTTATTCTTGCGTCCGCATAAAACATCCTTTAATGAAAAATTTCACTAAAAAGTTAAAAATAAATAATAGCTTAAAAAAACTAAAAAACACGCTTTAATCTTAAAAATCGTACTAAAAATTGAGAAATAATTTAATTAGAAACAAAATGATGAACGAAAATATAAGTATTTAAGGAAAAGCGTGAAAAATCTGTTATCGGAAAAAAGAACAGCTCTAGGTTCAAACGAGGCAGCAATAAACTACATAATGTTCGCGCGTTACAACATGATGAAAGTTGGGATGAATATTGATAACTAAGATCTTACCATCGGCATTTGCACACATATCTATAATATACACTACACTTGTAAACGTTTTAATAACCCTGTTTTTATTTAAGCGCATATACATACATCTGCGCTTAAATTTTGTAAGGTATACATAAATTCATATAAATATGTAGATATGTGTATCCGTTCGCAAGTAGGTATTAGGTACTATCTGGGTACTAGGTATTAGAGCTGCAAAACTATCGATGGCACTATCGATAGTATCGATAGTTTTTTTTTCGTGTCACTATCGATGGTTATCCCTATTCTTGTAGTTTTGTCCTAAGAGAAGAATACTGAATGTTAGGGAGGAGTTGGATTTCGATATCAAATTGGTCAAATTAATACCCCAGCGGGTTAGGGGGCTTAGAATATACCCGTGGTAAGGAATGCCTGTCGTAAGAGGCGACTAAAATCCACGCTTCTAACGATA
Source organism: Urophora cardui (assembly GCA_960531455.1). Classification (NCBI taxonomy): domain Eukaryota; kingdom Metazoa; phylum Arthropoda; class Insecta; order Diptera; family Tephritidae; genus Urophora; species Urophora cardui. The sequence goes on from OY482672.1 coordinate 101,650,231, forward strand.
TACAACTTGTAGTAATTGAACCACACCTCGCTAAATGACATCTGGTCAATGTCAAAATTTTTAATTTATTCCGATTTTTGAAAGTTTTGATTTTCAAATTAAGTTTTTTATAAAAACTTGTAAAAATCAGAAAAGTTTTATTTATTAAAAATTGGCCCGTTTAATTGTTAAAGTAATATCAAAGATATCTGATAAAAACATTATTTTTAGCAATTTCTTTCATGTGAAACAAAAAGGATATTTTATGGACTAAAAACTCGGTTATATGACTCATCCGTGTATAGGGCGTCGTTTTACAACATTTTTTTTGCAAAACACTATAGACTTCTTGCGCGGCCTTAAACTTATCATATTCAATAGTACTGCCTTTAAAATAGGAAACAATTTGCTCGCACAGCTAAATTCAATGAAGGTGCAAAACACGGTAACTCGCATGCTTTGATCACAGATGGAACATGGTGCAAGGTTTCCAATATATTAGCTGCGGAATGATTTGTATCTGACAGCAGCTTTTGTGTCTACAGTACAGCTACTCGCAATTTGAAATCTTCTTCTGATATAAAATGACAAGCAATAGTTAAGTAATTTTCATTATTCCTTTTTTTGCTTGGTTTTCCGACGGGGCACAGTGCCGCGAAGGTGGACAAAAATACAAAAATCGACTGTCTTGAAACTTAGATATTTTGATGTCAAGTTACAGCTAAAACTCCAACTAAGAGAAATTCGTAAGTTATTTTGTGATGAAAACAACTTTCAGCCTCACACACCCCCTCAAAGTTCACCTATTTTTTACAAATGTATACACATCAGGGAGGTCCAATTTTTTTATATATTTTTTTTATTGTCTTTTTTCATGAATAAATTGTATATGACATATTTTTTACCAATATACACAAAAAAAAAATATTTAAAATATAAAACACCGATGAGTTATGTTTTTATTAACATATAACAGCGATTATTACTTATGCCTCAGACACACGTGTGGTAGAAATATTATAATATCAATACTATGATTTGGCTTTACTATGAAAATTTTCAATTAAACTACAATATGAGAGTGACACATATGTCGTATAGATCGCAATATTTCTACTATACTACGATGTGTGTCTCTAGCATTACTTACTTAACAGCGATTATGCTTTATTTTCAAGAATTTTTTTTTTTCTAAAGGTTAACATGCAAGGAAAACCCCCAATTTTTCAAATTACCGCAATGTATTCACTTAGGGAGTAAAGTTTCGACAAATTTTAAGTATTAACTCTATTTTTCTGAACACTTAGCAACAATGATATGCCATATTTCATTTTTTAATAATGATGTGCAAAAACTCGGTATTTTTTAAGGGGTACCCGTTACGAAAAAACCGATTACTTTTTTAAAATAAGAGTAATATAGAAACTTTAGTTGTAAAGTTTCAATAAATTCTGACAACTCCTTCATGTTTTCGTAAACACCACAATCAGCAATGATTATGCCTTATTTGTCTTTCATATAGTAATGTAAAAAAAATAGTTTTTTTTTAATGGGTACCCGGTACCGAAAAATCAATTTCATTTTTGAAATTAGCATGTCTTAGACCTTTTAGTTTTAAAGTTTCAACAAGTTTTGAATACAATTTCGGTTTTTATAAACATATGTCTACGATGATTATGAGTTATTTTACCTTTTGAAAAAATTGTAAAAAAAAAAATTTGTTTTTAATTAAATGGTAACAGATTCTGAAAAACGGATTTGTGTTCTGAAATTGACGTGACATAAGCCTTTCAGCTGTAAAGTTTCAGCCCATTCTGATTACTGCTTCCACTTATATCAACACATGTTCACAATGACTATTTTCATATACATAAAAATGCAGGAAAAACTAGGTTTTCTCGAAATGAGTAACCGGTACAGAAAAACCGATTTCATTTTTGAAATTAGCGTGGCATAATACTTCTAGGTGTGAAGTTCCAGCCAATTCTGACCACTCCTATTTTTGTCCATCATTTGTATGGTCGCGGCACTGTGCGGGGCAGGAATATGATGTATTGTGGAACGATTTTTTCACAAGGGATAACGAAAAATCACATAAGTATCTATATCTTTAGCTTAAAGGCTGGTATCGACCTCTCAAGAAACAGCTCAAGAAATTTTTAGCTTTATTTCTTGAGTAAAAAATAGTAGTAGGCAAGAAATTTTGACGTTTAGTAATCCACCGTGAATACCAAGTGAAATGAAGAAGAGCATCAAAAACGTAAACAAAATAAACCTTTTTGTAAACATAAGCAATTAGTAAGTTCTTAAAAAATATTAAATAAAAGCTTTAAATATATGTTTTCAATAGTTTTATTTTATTGTTATTTCAGGAAATCATCGAAAGCGACGAGGATGACCTTATATTACTGGTTAACTGTGGTATATTGATGGCCGGAATGGAATAAAATATAAGAAATCGATGCCAACTATCCCCTTGCATCATTAGAAAAATTGAGCATTCTATTTTTCGTTTCTTTTTTGCCATTTTCACTAACGATTTCCACGATTTTTTTTCAACACGCAACAAACGTCAAAATTTCTTTAAGAAATAAATGCTCGATGATATATTTCTTGGCAAAACCTGTGTTGCTGTGTTCGCATAACGTTGAAAAATAGTATTAAAAAAGTGTACTAAATTTCTTAAGAGGTCGATACTCGCTCAAGAAAGTTTCACAAGAAAATTTGAATTTTTTCTTGTATGTCATTTTATATGAAACTTTTGCGTTTCTTGAGAGGTCGATACTAAGCTTAAGGGCCGTTTACTAAACCTCTGATTAGGCATGGGCGCGGCGCAATTGCGCTAACACCAACCCTGGCGTTATTGCGCTAACTCCGATTTGGGAAATGCGCCAACTCAATATAGCGCCAACCCAATATAGCGCCAACTCAATATTGCGCCAACACAATTTTGCCTTATAACACCGACTCAATTTCGTGCGCTAACACCAGCACCTATATAGCGCTAGTGTAAAATAGCGCAACCACAACGCCAATAACAGCACCATAGTATATGTATACGTATGACACCGTCACAATTATGTATGCTTGATAGTGATCTAAGTGACCTTAATTCCCAGCATATTTTCACAAATATACGGAATATGTTTCCAAATGATTATGAAAATTTAAATTAATTGTGCCCTCGTATATGTAAGCAGAATTGCGCCAAAAGAAATAAAAGAGGGATGGTAAACAGTAACAAACGAAAAAATGTTATTTATCGATTATTCCATGACAATTGCGCTAAAGGTGTTATTGCGCCAGTACCGTGAGTTGGCGCCACGACTGGCGCTGGAGTTATTGTATCAGCGCCAAAAAAATTGCGCCATTACCCATGGCTACCTCTGATTAACGCTAACCATATGAGAGGGTGAACTCACAAACAAATTTTATCTTTTGTCTATACACGGATGAGTCATCTAACCGAGCTTTTCGTCCATAAATTATACTTTTTGTTTCAGATGAAAGAAATCGCTAAAAATAATGTTTTTATCAGATATCCTTGATATTACGTTAACAATTAAACGGGCTAATTTTTAAATAATAAAACGTATCCTCCCCCATAACTGTAATTCTTCGAATTTTTTGTTTTTTGATTTATTTAAAGCATAGTGTATTCTACATTAATGAAATGTTTAAACAGTGTGCCTTTTGATTATCGCTATTTTACATTAATGAAATGTATAAACAATGTGCCTTATGTACTAGTCAGCGCCAACGATGCTAAAAAAAAACAAATGTACTACTTTTAGTTTTATTACTATAGCTTTTTCAACTCAAATGAAACATTTTTTCAAATCAAGTAAAAATTTTCAATTGAAAATTAATTCCTATTTGTTGTTCCTTTGTTAATTAATTAATGTTATGCGTTAAAAAAAATTAAAGACTTTGAAAAGGAACATGTAAACAAAACCGTCCCTCTTTTTAAGGTTTAATTTAACCTGAAAATGCTACATACATAAGTGAAGTATTTAATTCTTATTTGATCTTTTATTTAATTATAGTTTTGCGTAAAAAAAAGAAAAATTAAACACTTTTTGGAAAGAAAAATGTAAACAAAACCATCCCTCTTTTTATTGTAGTGAAATATTCATAAAAAACTATCGATGGTATCGATAGTTCTTTTTTTGACTATCGAAACTATCGAGTGGTCCGACTATCGATGGTTTTGCAGCTCTACTAGGTATTTAATATAAAATAAAAATTAGGCAAATGCATACATACATATATGTACATACATATGTACAACCATTCATGCATCCATATGTACCCTGCAAAATCCGGGACGTGTCCGGGATCAATCGCAAGGGAGCATGCGACTAATACAATTTTACATCCCTTTATATGGAGTGAATTGATCGCATTTGTTCGAGCATGTCCTATGAAGAGACTAATTGTTCAACTTGTATACCCGAACGGGTATAAATGTAGATCAATCGCTTTCATCCCGAACGGGTACAAATGTAGATCAATCGCTTTCATCCCGAACGGGTACAAATGTAGATCAATCGCTTACATCCCGAACGGGTACAAATGTAGATCAATCGATTCCAGCACGAACGGGTACAAATGTAGATTTTTCCAAGTTGTTCGCCAAGGCAATTTTTTAATAAATCTTTAAAAATTGTAAATGTTCATGCATATATAAATAAAGATTATATAATGTTTTACTTTTGAAAAAAAAACCCAATAAATAAATGAAAAAAATTTTAAGTTTTGAGTATGCATTATATGAGCGTAATGTAAAGGATTTTTTCATAGAATATTTTAGGCAACATTTTGTTGAAATTATTATTCATCATTGTTATTAAAAGAAAGGGTGTTCAATTCCTTTTACCGGTTGTTCTACAATTTTTTAAATACATTGCATATTTTTGTAAAATTTATACATTTAAGGAATCTAGATTTGTACCCGTTCGGAATAAAGGCGATTAATCTAGATTTATAGATACCCGTTCGGGATGAAAGCGATTAATCTACATTTATACCCGTACGGGAACAATCGGGGACTAATTGTGGACCGATTGTTATCGAAAGAGATCAATCCGGGACAAATATCTTTCGGTATTAATCGCACATTTGTTGCAGGGTAAATACAAACATACATATGTATGCATGCATGCATGTTAATCGTTCAAATCGTCGCAGTTGAGCAAAATGTCTACGTTGCCAAATACTAGCAGGCAGGCTCTCGTAAGCACCATCTTAGTGATGTATTGTGGAACGATCCTCCGTCATCCCTTGTCAAGTTTGGTTTGGAGACAAACCGGTTTCGGCTAATATGCGCCATCTTCAGTGTCTTTTTTCGTTCTGAGTTATTTTGTGTAAGTTCGATAGTACTTATAGTAACTAACTTCCATCGTTTGGTCACGTTCTTCGTGTTCGTGTTCGTGCATTTGTGCGTTCGGGCGACGTGCATGCGTGTGTGCGTGTGAGTCTGTGCGTTTAGGTATGTAAATCTATTTTTGTATCCTCATTAAACAGGCAGGTAAAAGTCCGTTATTGTCCTCTTGTGTGTTGTTTTGTTTATGTCGGTTTTAGGTTTTCTGTCCTCTTTTCGGTATAATAGCTTAAGCGGTTCAAATAATGTATCTGATGCGGTGTTTATTTGTTCATTTATTATTTTACCTACGGATATCGGAAAGAATAAAAAGGTCCAGTATATATGACAAAGAAAATTATAATATCGCATTTACATGCAACAATTCCTTAAAAATCTTATACAGTAATACTAAGGACAAAATCCCGAAATATGAGAAATCCAACGTTGTGTATGAAATTCCATGCAGTGGTGACGGGTCCCACGTATGCGAAAAGGTATATGTGGGGACAACAAAATCCAAATTAAAGACAAGGATTTCCGCTCATAAGTCCAATATAAAACTAAGGAATAATTCTTCGGACAACAAGACAGCCTTGTCATACCATTGCGGCAGTACGGGACATTATCCAGATTTTGACAATGTAGCAATTTTAGACAATGAAAAACACTATCATAAGCGATACACCCTTGAAATGCTACACATTTTGAACACCCCTAGTACAAAGAGAATGAACTTTAAGTCCGACACTGACAATTGCGCTCATGTATATAGAAATTTGGTCATTCGACAACAACAATTATAACAATGCATGCTTGTTTGTTCGAGCGCATCCCCATCTAAACTGGTTTCTCAACCAAGCTTAAGCAACAACAACAAAGGAGAGCTGCAGCGATATGTATATGTATATATTTATGTCTTACTGTTCGTCTTATTCCAATGTATTGTTGTTCCTGTATATTTTTGTTTACCATTCTTCTTCTTCTTGATTGGCGCTTAACCGTCTAGACGATTCTGGCCGAGTCCAACAGAGCGCGCCAATTGCTTCTGTTTCGTGCAGCATGGCGGCACTTGGGAACACCTAGGGAGGCAGCATCGCTGTCCACCTGATTTTCCCAACGCAGTGGAGGTCTCCCTTTTCTTTTGCGTTCAGCGGGTTTCGATAGAAATGCTTTCTTGGCCGGAGCGCCTTCGTCCATTCTCACGACATGACCTGCCCAACGCAGCCGCTGGATCTTTATTCGCTGAACAATGTCGATGTCTGTGTAAAGCTCGTACAGCTCATCGTTAAATCTCCGTCGATACTCGCCCACGCCAACGCGCAAAGGTCCATAAATCTTACGAAGAACTTTTCTCTCGAATACTCCAAGTGCCATCTCATCTGATTTTGAAATTGTCCATGCTTCTGCGCCGTACATGAGGACTGGAACGATGAGCGTCCTGTAGAGTGTGATTTTTGTTTGTCGAGAGAGGACTTTACTTTTCAGTTGCCTACTTAGTCCGAAGTAGCATTTATTGGCAAGCGTGATTCTTCGTTGGATCTCCGTGCTGACATCATTCTTGGTGTTAATGCTGGTTCCCAGATAGACGAAGTCCTTAACAGTTTCGAATTTGTAGCTATCAACATTGACGTGGCTGCCAAGGCGTGCTGTTTCTTTGTGTGATGACAGGGGGTACTTCGCCTTGTCCTCGTTGACCGCCAAACCCATTTTCTTAGCCTCTTTATCCAGCTTGGAGAAGGCAGAACATACGGCGCGCGTGTTAGTGCCAATGATGTCGATGTCATCGGCGTACGCCAGCAGTTGCACACTCTTGTGATATAAGATGCTTCCTGTATGGTTAAGTTCTGCAGCTCGTATTATTTTTTCCAGCATCAAATTGAAGAAGTCGCACGAAAGAGAGTCACCTTGTCTGAAACCTCGTTTGGTCTCGAACGGCTCGGAGAGGTCCTTCCCAATTCTGACGGAGCTGGTGGTGTTAGTCAATGTCATTTGGCATAGCCGTATAAGTTTAGCAGGGAAACCAAATTCAGACATTGCGGCATACAGGCAATTCCTATTCGTGCTATCAAAAGCGGCTTTAAAATCGACAAAGAGATGGTGTGTGTCGGATCCTTTTTCATGGGTTTTTTCCAATATTTGTCGTATTGTGAAGATCTGGTCGATGGTAGATTTACCAGGTCTGAAGCCACACTGATAAGGTCCAATCAGATTGTTGACGATAGGCTTCAGTCTTTCGCACAATACACTTGCTAAGACCTTATATGCGAGGTGCCGTGATTTAATCCCAAGTGGCATAACCCCAATTTTAAAATTTGGGATTATGTCACTCACCATGGTGTGACATAATCCCAATTTTTTTACTTGGGATTATGTCACCTATGTGGGAGTGACATAATCCCAAATAAAAGGGAGCCAGAATACCAAATCACTCGAGTAGGTACTAGTGCGAAGCAAAATCGCGATTTTTGCTTCCAAATTTTTATTTTTTATAGACATACATATGTACATATTTATATACCTATCGATCTATTCAAAAAAAGCGCCGCAGGCGAAAATTTGGAATCAAAAATCGCGCGATTCTTTCTTCCAAACTTTTCATCTTTTTATAGACATATGTACATACATATGTATACACCTATCGATCTATTAAAAAAAAGGGCCGCAGGCGAAAATTTGGAATCAAAATCGCGCGATTTTTTCTTCCAAATTTTCATCTTTTTATAGACATATGTACATACATATGTATACACCTATCGATCTATTAAAAAAAAAAGCGCCGCAGGCGAAAATTTGGAATCAAAAATCGCGCGATTTTTTCTTCCAAATTTTCATCTTTTTATAGACATATGTATATACAATGTACACAAATATTTATATACCTATCGGTTTATTGAAAAAAGTCTGTATATATGTAAATATATTTAATTTTAACGTAATTTTTTAGTTTTAAAGTAATTTTTTGAGAACATGTGTATTTAAGTACATACATATTTCATCTTATACATATACTCAATGTATTATTATATAACAACATTAACTTTATTGTCAGCTTTAATTTTTTGCTGAATGTAATAAAATCTAAGAAATACTACTGAAATGTTTTTTTGGGCTTGAAAATGACATTATCCCAATTGGGATTATGTCACTACGCCTAGGGTGACATAAGCCCAAGTAAAAAAGTTGGGATTATGCCACCCTAAGGGGAGTGACATAATCCCAAATAAAAAATTTGGGATTATGCCCCTTGGGATTATGTCAGGGTACCATATGCGATATTCAGGAGGCTTATCCCACGATAATTGGCTCGTACTGTGGAGTCTCCTTTTTTGTGGATTGGGCAGAGCACACTTAAGTTCCAATCGTCGGGCATGCGCTCGTCCGACCATATTCTCCTTATCAACTCTTCGCCACCATGTTTGAATAGCTCGGCTGGCAAGCCGTCAGCGCCCGGGGCCTTGTTATTCTTAAGCCTAGATACTGCTATTCGCACTTCGTCATGATCAGGTGGTGGAACATGCCTACCATCATCTGCTATTGGGGATTCGGGTCGTACATCTTCTCCTTCCGCACTTTCACTGTTGCCATTATCTAGCAAGGAGGAGAAGTGATCCCTCCACAACTTAAGTATGCTCTGGACATCAGTTACCAGATCACCGTTATCATTCCGGCAGGAATTTGCCCCGGTCTTGAAACCTTCAGTCATCCGCCTGATTTTTTGATAGAATTTTCGAGCATCGTTCCTACCCGCCAGCATCTCAAGCTCTTCACACTCGCGCCTTTCAGCCTCCCTTTTCTTCTTTCGAAAAAGGCGCCTCTCTTCCTTCTTCGCCGTTCGATAATTGCCGAAACAAAATTTGTTTAAAAATATTGTTTCAGCTGCAAACAAAAAATTGATTACCAAAATAATTCTGTTTCCTGTGCCTATAAAAAAAAACTGAAAACCTATCATATAAATATGTATTCATACATACATATGTATGTATATCTTAGCAACAAACAAACAAACATAAACAAAACGAAATCCTTTTTGTTATTTTGTTTTGATATCAAATTAGCAAAATTAATTGTGATACAATTTTATTGATAATTTTGGAAGCGGAAATATTTTGGTTTTGATAAGCAGCAAAGCAATATAAATTTTTGATATTTTTTTATATGTTTATTGAAACAAATTTTTTTTTGTTTATTTTGTTGAGCAGCCTTGATATCTATGCATATCTCACTACAATTTAATTTTGTCAATAAATCAAAAAAACCTACCTAAAAACATATTCAATGAATGTTAATGTAGCCCAAATAACATCATCTGCATGCGTATGAAATTTTTACATTCTTATTTACATTTACAAAGCATGTTCTGCCTGCACATCAATAAATTTTCGAAAACTTGCTTAAGTATCCGAGAACTTCTTCTGGTGTCCATCGAACATTGACGTGCAGCATTGAGATAGAAATGCTTCATTCTCGGTGCTGAAGCAAAATTTCACGACACTGAAGTACTTCACTGTGTTACGTACAACTTGCCGGGTTACACAAAAAAAATCACACTCATGGCCACACCCTCATGTAGCATGCCCCTAATCCGCGCAGGTACGCTTGCTGAAGCTAGCTCGCCGGACTGTGGGGTGGATTGTTGCGGCTTCGGGGCAGCCGTTGTACCATACACAAAAAAAATCGTACCTGAAAATAAGAAATGGTAGCCTCGGAAGTTCGTTTCCCGTCGCTGTCCCGCCCTATGTCAACCCCTCACCCCCTTTCGTCTGCCCCTTAATCCCGCCCTCGGCCAAAGGTGGTAACAGGCCGGCCACTCTAAACCCACCCTTCCATGGTCGGCAGTGGCTAATATATTTTTGCCGACCCCAAAACGTAATCCCCTTTTTTCCCCCTTAACCCAGATTAATTCCTCCCATAGTCCATCCCCGGTCTGTCTGTCTAATCAGCATCTGAAAAATGATAGTCACTAAATTATAATAATAAATTAACAATGCATGTTTATGGTGTAACTGTGTATATATGAGGTGTACTTATGCATTAGCATAACTTACTCTATTTACGCGTTTGGGATCTAAAATTCAATAAATAATCCCCTTAATTCAACCCATCTTGAGATTTGTAAAATCCCGCATAGGGGTATACTATATATCGTCGCTGCGCCAACAAATTCAGTTATATGTTTTTTTTCGATTTTTTTTTATTACATATTTACTTAGCGCTATCCGCTAGCTACATTTCTGCATTTCCCGTTTTCTGATATCCTTCTTTGGTTAGAAGTTATCAAACACAGCTATATGCTCTCAGTAGTAGAAATGCTCTGTAAAATCAGTTATACATCTATTTTCGTATAATTGTTTTTTGATTTCAGGTTATTTTTGTGTAAAAAAATGATTTAAAAATAGCGTATGTGACCAATTTTCAAAATAGGAGGGGCACTGGTCAATTAAATAATGCATTTCCAAGCTATCGCTAATTGCATCGGACCCTAGCGAAGAATTTTATACACATCTTTCACGATTTCTTACCCCCACTAGCAAATTTAAACAATTTGTAAAAAGAGCTATGTGCTGTAAAACGGCGCAAATGCTTCATGCGAAGTGGTTGGTCAAAAAAAGTAAAAAAAAAATTGCACAAGTCTATTACATATGTGTAGTATCATTAGTTAACAATGCAAACTAGAAAAAATTTTCTCTAGGATCACCAGAAAACGGTTTTTTGCTCTCCTGAAAAGTTGCTGAAAAACGTATAGCTGTTTTTGTTGGCGCAGCGACGATATGAATTATTAATTGTACTTAGGCGTACGGCATCAAAAAAAAAACTTATATGAATAGTAAATTCAACGTTTCATCGCAACCGAGTATAGAAGTAAATTGTTATCCAATTAACTGCACCACTAATGGCGGATTCCTTAAAACTCAAAAGCAAAATCGAAAGTTATTTCCCACATTGAGGTATATTACTTATATTATAGGTAACTTGTCCTTAAATACGCAAACTGGTTAAACTAGTAAATTCAACGTTGTCCTGTGCAACTGGGTATAACCCTAGATTTTAACATACTAATTGCACCACCAATGATGTGCTCAGCTCAATAAATCAAAAATTAAATCTTAAAATTACGATTTGACACTTGGCCATCTTTACCCACCTGGGGTGTTCACGCCAGAATGGCAATAAATTAATAAATTATTTATGTACGATGGGGTATATCTATATGCTATTAACCCTACGTTTATATGAATGCCATCAAACTTAGAACATAAATATATAATTTCCGCATTGGGGTATATTATTAAATCCTAGATATACTCTTATAGGTACCTATATACTTAAGTATTGTGTGACACAAAAAAAAATCTTGCAAATTTTAAATTCAAAATTGCCCTGCAATACGGTTTAACTTAACTCTGTTGGTTGCACCATCTATGGTGAACTGAATCCAACAACAACAAAGGTATAAACTTAAAACTAAATGAATGCATTGGCGTATGTATGTATACACTCGTGGCGTGCCACATCTGACATGTAATTCCTTCTATACATACATATTTAAATGACTGACTATATATCGACGGCTGAGAATAAGATCGCCCTATTTCAAAAATTTTTTCAAGAACGCCCTATTTGAAAAAATGTTTCAATAACGTCCTATTTCAGATTTTGCTTCAAGAACGCCCTATTTGAAAATTTGTTTAATAACGTCCTATTTCAGATTTTGCTTCAAAAACGCCCTATTTCAGAGAAAATTCCATATACATTTCTCTGAAATAGGGCGTTTTTGAATACTTGTCTGAAATAGGACGTTATTGAAACAAATTCTGAAATAAGGCGTTCTTGAAGCAAAATCTGAAATAGGATGTTATTCAAACAATTTTTGGAATAGGGCGATCTTATTCTCAGCCGTCGATATATGGTATTAACCTAGATGGTACACCAATCGTGATCGTATACAGGTAACCCGCATGGGGGTATATTTTCTTATTGGTCACAAAAAATAAATAAAGTTGAATATCAAAAAAAAGTCATATGGCAAGTACATATGTATATGGTAAATTCCGGTTGCTTTCACTCTTCTGGGCATTTATGTCTTCATTAAATAGTGTGACGCACACACATACAAAAAAAATATTCAGAAAAAGGAAACGAATTTTTCCCATCCTACCCTACAAGACGTCTTGCCGGCCGGAGGTGTACGCTCAACTAGCATACGGTAGTAACAAACCCAATTCCGAAATTGTGATCTTTACCAAGGAGATGTGAAAGTCGCCATCCAATACATACACATTTAAACACCGCTATTTATTATTCACCACTGGTGGCTTATTCTAAGGCTCACCCCAAATGCAGGTATTGCGTTATAACTGAATACATACACATGTCCACCAAAATTCCAACAATCGTTTACCTCAAATTTGGTTCGATAATGGCGTGCTCATACATATGTACATGTGAGTGTGTGTGTGAGTGTATATTCTACACTGATCCGTTGCATGCAACTTGCAACAGGTAATTTACAAATGTCTTGTACAGACGGTTTACCCCCTCTTTATGCCACTTACACTCACACATAATACACATACACATATATGTATACACCACTTAGGTATGTAGGTAAATCCGTAAGGACGCAAGTATTCAGCTCTTAATTGTGGCTCGTTAAGTGCCTAATGGTGAGTGTGTATAATATTGACCGAACTGGAATTGCCAACTACGTGATATTGGCAACGCGCAACAAAAGAATGATACTAAAGGATTCGGTCATACCCGTACACACTGTGAAGTCTGAGCTGATACCATGTCTAAACAAAGATTTACACAACTATTACCATTTAGAATAACTCAGCAGACATATGTTGCCTGTGAGGGTGTCTGATCGTGGATAATATACTTCGGCCAATACGTGCCACATACAACATATACCACAATGGCGTGGTTAGGTCCGATTCAGACACTCTCACATACACTATAGCAACCTTTTTGGGCCACTACCAAATTCAGTACTACAATTTAGACGTCTATTGAATGAAAATTTGTGCTTAAGTGAGGTTATGTATGTACCTACACAGCTCACTACCACTATACCCACATATCTTTGTATATACAGAATTATGCGTACGCCTATGGTAATTAAATGGTGTTGCACTTAATTATACGCCGCATGGATGCATATACATCGGCACATACATAAATACATATGGACCACAACTACTAATACATAGATATTGATGGCTACGTGGTCCAATACATAATTATATTAAAAAACCTGGTGGTGGCTTCTAATGTTAGCGATGGTGCTCCCACGATGATCAAGTGCTTTGTGGTGATGGAACTGAGCATTAGTGGTTTCGTTTGATGGTGATGGTGGCTCCATAAGAAATTTCGTGCTTGCTGGTGTACACACGGTTGCTATTATTCTGGTTCGGTGTTTCCGTACTCACGATTCTGGGTTACTAACCATCACGGATGATCGGGACGCTTTTGTCGGTGGAGGTTACATTCTCTATGATGCCTTAGTGGGACAATTACCCGCGTGTCAGTGGAAATGTGGCCAGCTCTTTCCGGCCATACTGGCCGGCGGTATTCGATCGTTTCAGTTGCTTCGGTTTTACTTGGGTTGGCAAAATCTGCTTGGGCGTTGGAAGTTGTCAACTTACCAACAGGTGGTATTGGTGGTGGCAAGCTTGTGAGCTACAGTCGGCCAATAGAATGGTGGCAAAACGTGGCCCGGTGGAGTTGCTGATATTTTGGGAGGTAGTGTGCGGCACCTCCTCTGCGAAGGTGGTAATAATTTTGCTGTAGAAGCTGTTTAAAAAAAAATTGTTTTTATTCGCCACAATCACCAATGGACACATTTTCATTTTGGTAGTCACTCTACTTACCTAAATGGCAGATAGGCCCCCAAGAATGTCCTCGGAGTTGGATCAAACCACTCCGTCCCAATATTATTTAATTTAAACTTTAAATTTTCCGGCAAGTTTGCTTCTGCCGATCAGGTATAGAGAAAAGCCAGAATGCCTGAAATGGCGAAAACGACACTTAGCTGCGGTTGCCTGCCATCTGGTGTCAGTGAAATGCGTTCGCATGTAAATATGCAGGGTTGCAATTGCTCCCAACACAGGGTGACCGCAACAGGGCGAGCGCTGCGGATCGGTCTGCCGGACTAAGCGTTCGAAAAGCAGGTCGTCCCATGGGTGTCAACGCCGGATGTCCTTGGCGTGATAGGTCCCCACGGGCGTCCCGAGGCATCCACTAGCTCGTATAGTGCGTTTCCCTTAACTGCCACGACCATCGACCGAAGGTATTTCGGGGTGAGTTTTTGCATTAAAACCGTCCGCCGCGTTGCTTTGCTTGAAACTTCTACGATAAACGATGTCTCCTTCCTTATATCGTACTGGTCGGGCTCGGGTGTTGTATGTTTGTTGCCCTTTCCGATAGGCTTCTTCCAAGTTGCGGATCAACTTTTCTCGGATGAGCCATGCCCTATCTCCTCGGTTCAGAACCTCCATGTCGCTTTCCCTCAACGCTCCTAACCGCCGAAGTGTCTCATAGGCACTGCCGTGTTGGACCATCGTTTGACCAAATGCCGCCTTGTATGGTTCTATCCCAATTGCCTCGTGTACCGCACTTCGTAAACCGAAGGCGGCGTGTGACACATATTGATCCCAGTCGGATTGGTCGGATCCCGCAATATATGCTCTCAGCATGGCCAGTAGCGAGCGATTGACCCTTTCCGAGACGTCCGATTGGGGCCCATATGACCCCGTTCGGACATGGTTCACACCGTAGGTTCTCAGAAATCCTGTGAAAGCATCTGCTATGAACTGCCTACCGTTATCAGAATGTAAGGTCTCCGGTACTTCAAAGACATGGAATACCTCCTTCTCCAGATAACTGATTACCCCTGAAGCCGTCCCTGCCGCATGGGCTTCAAAAAAATAAACTTCGTTAGGTGATCGAGCACCACAAACACTACCGTGTTTCCAGTCCGAGAGCGTGGATATGGTCCACAAAAATCAATATAGTCGTTGAAAGGGTCTCTCGGACTGGAAGCGATCCACCATTGGGGGTCTGGAGGATATATTCGGTGCCTTGGAGCACTTACAACCCTCACACTGTGCCACGTAATTCCTAACTTCTCCCACCATACCAGGCCAGAAAAACTTGGCCCGCAATCGGTACAATGTTTTCGCCATACCCCCGTGACCTGCTGACGGATCGTCATGTGCCTTTTTAATGAGCCCTTACCTAAGTCCGTCCGGTAATCCCTCCAAGCGGACTCCTCAGTTTCCTCTGCGTTCCTCGGCCGTATTCATTTATACACAACGCCGTCCACTATCCTTAAATCGGGCAATCGTTCGGCATTATGCTCCACATATCGTTTTAATGCCGCATAATGTTCGCTGGAAAATTCTGGGGAGGCGAAGCCAATCTCCCTCGTATTATCTAACTCTTCGATTGGCTCCATGTGCATCCGACTCAAGGTATCGGGGACGATGTTTTGGGACCCCTTCCGATGTTCTATCTTGAAGTCGAAGCCCTGTAATTTCAAACTCCACCCATCCAATCTCCCAGAAAGGTCTTTCTGTCTGTTTTCTCGAAGAAAACTCTAATAAAATATCGTTTATGATATCCGTTTACGATTCGCGTACGAATACTGTTTCGCTTTAAAATGTTCAGTGCCTACGAGTGTCCTAAATGTATCGAAAAAGCACTCGTATATGAATCTTTTTACGTCCGTTTTTTTTTTATCGCAAATGTATAAATTTTACAAACATACATACATACTTACTTTTAAAATATTGAGTTTGAAATTTTTCTTTTTCTTTTTTTTTGACATGATGGAAAAAAGTTTCTTTTGTTATTGTTTTCTGATTCGAGAATAGCTCGTAAATCGCAATGTTCGTAAAATGTACGGTACCTTGCTGGCTGGGTACATACCTACATACTAGTGCTGGAAAACCATCGATAGTGGTCCCATCGATTGACCATCGATAGTTTTAAAGGCAACTATCGATAGTATCGATGGTTTAATATATGTACGTAGGTGGCCCGTTAAAGGGAAATGTGGTACTCAAATATTTCATGCATATATACATACATACATATGTATGCATGTATGAACTTACGTTCCCAAACTTAAAAGAAAAATACTATAAATTTTTATTAGAAACATATTATAATATTAATAAAAAACCAAAGTTTATGTAAAAAGTTCAATACAAAAAATAAGTCAATAACAATTCAAAGTAAGAATACTACATACACACACTTGTACATATACAGTTGTCCACAAAATAATAGCAGAGCCGAAATCAAAACCTTAATTACTCAATTCTCAATAAAAAAACCATCTTATTTGCAAGTTTTTTTCATAAAATTATTCACTAATCTTTTATTTATATACTCACAGCCCACATATTCCAATCAAGTACCTTAAAAATTATAAATCTCAGTTTTTTTGACTAATTTTTTAACACGCGTTGTAGTTATGTACCAAGTAAAATACTATCGATGGTTAAAAAAAACCATCGATAATCGCTATGGCATCGGCCCCATCGATAGTATCGATAGTTCAATCGATGGTTTTCCAGCACTACTACATACGTACATAAAAATGTACATATACATATATATATATATATATATATATATACATATGTATATCTATCAGGGCTGAAATTTATTGATATTTTTAACGATAAACAAAAAATAATTTTGTTTATGTTGAAACTTTTCATTTTAAAAGCATAAAAAATTTAACAAAATTCAGACTGCTTCAACAAAAATCAAAAAAATTATCAAAATTTTTTTCGTTTCGATAATTCTTCTTCTTGATTGGCGCTTAACCGTCTAGAGGATTCTGGCCGAGTCCAACAGAGCGCGCCAATTGCTTCTGTTTCGTGCAGCATGGCGCCACTTGGGAACACCTAGGGAGGCAGCATCGCTGTCCACCTGATTTTCCCAACGCAGTGGAGGTCTCCCTTTTCTTTTGCGTTCAGCGGGTTTCGATAGAAATGCTTTCTTGGCCGGAGCGCCTTCGTCCATTCTCACGACATGACCTGCCCAACGCAGCCGCTGGATCTTTATTCGCTGAACAATGTCGATGTCTGTGTAAAGCTCGTACAGCTCATCGTTAAATCTCCGTCGATACTCGCCCACGCCAACGCGCAAAGGTCCATAAATCTTACGAAGAACTTTTCTCTCGAATACTCCAAGTGCCATCTCATCTGATTTTGAAATTGTCCATGCTTCTGCGCCGTACATGAGGACTGGAACGATGAGCGTCCTGTAGAGTGTGATTTTTGTTTGTCGAGAGAGGACTTTACTTTTCAGTTGCCTACTTAGTCCGAAGTAGCATTTATTGGCAAGCGTGATTCTTCGTTGGATCTCCGTGCTGACATCATTCTTGGTGTTAATGCTGGTTCCCAGATAGACGAAGTCCTTAACAGTTTCGAATTTGTAGCTATCAACATTGACGTGGCTGCCAAGGCGTGCTGTTTCTTTGTGTGATGACAGGGGGTACTTCGCCTTGTCCTCGTTGACCGCCAAACCCATTTTCTTAGCCTCTTTATCCAGCTTGGAGAAGGCAGAACATACGGCGCGCGTGTTAGTGCCAATGATGTCGATGTCATCGGCGTACGCCAGCAGTTGCACACTCTTGTGATATAAGATGCTTCCTGTATGGTTAAGTTCTGCAGCTCGTATTATCTTTTCCAGCATCAAATTGAAGAAGTCGCACGAAAGAGAGTCACCTTGTCTGAAACCTCGTTTGGTCTCGAACGGCTCGGAGAGGTCCTTCCCAATTCTGACGGAGCTGGTGGTGTTAGTCAATGTCATTTGGCATAGCCGTATAAGTTTAGCAGGGAAACCAAATTCAGACATTGCGGCATACAGGCAATTCCTATTCGTGCTATCAAAAGCGGCTTTAAAATCGGCAAAGAGATGGTGTGTGTCGGATCCTTTTTCATGGGTTTTTTCCAATATTTGTCGTATTGTGAAGATCTGGTCGATGGTAGATTTACCAGGTCTGAAGCCACACTGATAAGGTCCAATCAGATTGTTGACGATAGGCTTCAGTCTTTCGCACAATACACTTGCTAAGACCTTATATGCGATATTCAGGAGGCTTATCCCACGATAATTGGCGCGTACTGTGGAGTCTCCTTTTTTGTGGATTGGGCAGAGCACACTTAAGTTCCAATCGTCGGGCATGCGCTCGTCCGACCATATTCTGCATAGGAGTTGATGCATGCTCCTTATCAACTCTTCGCCACCATGTTTGAATAGCTCGGCTGGCAAGCCGTCAGCGCCCGGGGCCTTGTTATTCTTAAGCCTACATACTGCTGTTCGCACTTCGTCATGATCAGGTGGTGGAACATGCCTACCATCATCTGCTATTGGGGATTCGGGTCGTACATCTTCTCCTTCCGCACTTTCACTGTTGCCATTATCTAGCAAGGAGGAGAAGTGATCCCTCCACAACCTAAGTATGTTCTGGACATCAGTTACCAGATCACCGTTATCATTCCGGCAGGAATTTGCCCCGGTCTTGAAACCTTCAGTCATCCGCCTGATTTTTTGATAGAATTTTCGAGCATCGTTCCTACCCGCCAGCATCTCAAGCTCTTCACACTCGCGCCTTTCAGCCTCCCTTTTCTTCTTTCGAAAAAGGCGCCTCTCTTCCTTCTTCGCCGTTCGATAACGCTCCCATACGCTTCGCGTTGCGCCCGCACCCAATGTAGCCCTGTAGGCGGCGTTCTTTCTTTCCGAGGCATCGCGACATTCCTTGCCGTACCAGGTGTTTTTGTGGGCTCGCTTGTATCCTATAGATTCCTCAGCGGCGATACGAAGTGAACGAGCGATGTGTTCCCATTCCTCAGATACATCGTTTGGTGAAGGGTTGCTCTCAGAGAGCAGGAGTGAGAGCCGAGTGGTGTATTGATTGGCTGTCTGCGTCATGTGCAGCCTTTCGACTTCAAACTTTCCTTGCTGTCCTGCTGGCACATTCTTTGCTGCACAGAGGCGGGTGCGTACCTTGGCTGCTACAAGATAGTGGTCGGAATCGACATTGGGACCACGGATTGTGCGCACATCTAGGATGCTGGAGCTGTGTCTGCCGTCGATCATGACGTGATCAATTTGATTTCGCGTTTTTCGATCAGGAGACAGCCATGTGGCTTGGTGTATTTTTTTGTGCTGGAATCTGGTACTGCTAATGACCATGTTTCGTGACCCGGCGAAGTCGATCAGCCTCGTCCCATTCGGACTGGTTACGTCGTGGAGACTGAATTTTCCGACTGTGCTGCCAAAGATACCTTCCTTACCCACCCTGGCATTAAAATCGCCAAGCACAATCTTAATGTCGTGACGGGGGCAGCGGTCGTAGGCATGCTCTAACTGCTCATAGAAAGTGTCTTTCATCGCATCGTCCTTCTCTTCCGTCGGGGCGTGGGCGCAGATGAGAGATATGTTGAAAAATTTCGCTTTGATGCGGATGGTGGCTAGACGCTCGTTCACTGGCGTGAACGACAGTACTCGGCGGCTGAGTCTCTTTCCCACCACAAAACCAACACCAAATATACGCTCCTCTGCATGGCCACTGTAATATATATCGCAAGGCCCACATTTCTTCTTGCCTTGACCCTTCCACCTCATCTCTTGTATGGCGGTGATGTCAGCTTTCACTCTTTCGAGGACATCAACCAGCTGGGCAGAGGCACCTTCCCAATTAAGGGTCCGGACGTTCCAGGTGCTTACCCTCAAATCATAGTCCTTTAAACGTTTGCCGTGGTTGTCATCAGAAAGGGGTGGTCTCATCCGAGGCTTTGTTGTTGTTTTCATTGGATAGGATTTTTACGTGGTGGGTCCCAAGCCCAACGCACAACCCGCCCTGCGGGAGTTTACCATTACGGTATATTTTCAATTGTTTACATTTTCATGTTTCTTATATATGTATTTATGTCTCCAAATTTTGTTTACATTGTTCATTTTTCCAATGTTACCTGTTCCATATTTTTTGTTGATTTTCTAGTCAGTCGATTAAAACAAGGGATTTGTGTAAGTTTCGCTTCTCTGTTTATGTTTATATTTAAGCATATGTATCAATACATATATGTATATAAATGTAATCATTGTGTTTGTTTTTCCAGTCCTGATGATGATCTCAGGCTGAGATCGAAATATTGACAAATAAAAATTAAAATTAAAAATTGTTTTTAATTTAATTTGTGGCCTGGAGCTCAATAAGGAAAATATATATATTCGATTAAACGGCCAAAAAACTTCATAAAAATGTACAATTTCTCTGGTAAATTCATTCTATGAGTTTATTTTATAATTTTTTGCGCTAGCGATCATTTTTTGAGTTTATCATTTTTGATCGCTCTTTGAGTTATCATTTTATGCGTTCACAAGGGTTTTTTGTGAGGTTTAAGCAGCTAATGGCATCGTGAAGGCGCAGTTTTTGGATGATGGCGTGCGTTTATTAGATGATAAATATGATATATGTATGTATGTACATACATATGAATGCATTTGTGTACGTACCCTCACGGAAAAAAAAAAGTTAGTTGCAAAAATAAATATATTAAAAAGTGATTTATATTCAACTAATTTTAAAGTAGCTTTAAACAAATGCAGCGCGGGACAGTTTCTTGTATATGTACATATTTATATGTAAACACATGTTTTCAGATCTAAGTATGCCAAGATTGTTTTTTCCTTTTTTGGTTACCGTTTTTCAGCTTCACTTCCCATTAAACACTGAAAACGAAATTCTCAAACGGAGAAAATATTGTTTCATATTTATCATTTGAAAATTAACATAAATTCAATTGTTTCTCAAATATTGTTTATCAACTTGAGAACAATTTGCGAAATTTGAGGAAAATTTGTTTCGCATTTTTACCATTTCTTGAATTTCGACATCAAATGCAGGATTAAGTTATTTATATTAAACTACAAGTAAAGTAGTTGAAAAGAAACTCAAGATAAAGTTATTTATTTTAAACTACTAGTAAAGTAGTTGAAAACAAATGCAGGATAGGGCAATTGACTGCTTGCTATGACATCGGCGTGTTAAAAAAGTCAGTTCATTGCAAAGGAAAAAGTCACATTTTCAATTAGTTGTTATTGAAAATAAAGTAGTTTATAAAGTGATTTAAAATTAATTAAATTTCCTACAGGGTATATATGTATGTATGTACATATGTATGTATATATTTATAATATTTTAAAAAGCCTTAGGTCTTATAGCGATATATATGTACATATGTATATTGAAGTTGCACTTTAACAATTTTATTATGTATTTATTCAATCTAATAAAAAGTTTATATATGTATGAGTTTACATACATATGTATTTGTATTCATTCGACACATACATACATATGTATGTATATGCATATGAAATAGGACGTTATTGAAAAAAATTCTGAAATAAGACGTTTTTCAAACAATTTTTGAAATAGCCGTCGATATGTAGTCTAGGTATATAAATATTTTATTTAAGATAGGTACCTACATCTTTAGATTTTACTTTAAAACTGGAATTGAACAACTGGGCGTACGTTCAAAATACAAGTTCGGATTTTATTAAATTGTACATATGTATGTATATAATATTAATGCATGCACATATGTATGTCTATTCAATAATGGAATGCGGGTAATGATATTTTCCATTTCGAATATACATATGTATATACATAGTACATGTGTACAAATTAGAGCTCCAGATTTTTTTTGAACATTTTCGAGTAGCCCGAACAAATGTTGTTCAAATGCTCGAACAGTCGTTTGTTTGTTTATTACCCGTATGTTTGTACGGGCATTTGAACAATTCGAGCATTTTGAAGTCTGTTTTTTTCTTTTGTTTATTATTTTTTTTCTTCTTCATATGTAGTTGTTTTTATTTTTGTTTTTTCAATACACATTTTTTTTGTTTGTAAGCTCGAATGCTCGAATGTTTGTACGGGCATTTGAACAACAAACGGGCTTCAAACAAAAACGATCAATTCGATTTGTTCGATATCCGGGTATCTAGAGCTCTAGTACAAATAAATAAAATGCGAACTTATTTTTTTAACGCTCAATTGTTGTATTCTAGTTTTCAAGTAAGAACTAAATACATACATATATATGTAGGTATTTATGTTAAAAAAAAAATATTTAACAACCCTTAACTCATACATATAGACTACAAATGTACATAAATATATATGTAGGTACATCGGTATGTAAATATAAATTTTTATAAATATTAATTTAAATAAATTGAATAATTTAATTAATATAATAATATAATACAATGGCGCTATTATAACTCTGACGAGTTTTATGGCCGAGCTTCTCTCCCAATTCGAGGTGTGCTCCTTTTTTTTGTTTTTCCTACTAATTGGGTGGACCTACAGTTTTATGCCGGCTCCGAACGGCGAATTCATTTTTTGTGAGAAGCTTTTTCATGGCAGAAATACTCTCGGAGGGTATGCCGCCCACTGCCGAGAGGTGACCGCTGCTCTTAAAAAACCCAATAATTGGATTTTTACTAATTAGAAAAATTTGTTTGGCTCGGACCGTGGTTTGAACCCGAGACCTCTGGCATAGCAGGCGAGCACTCTACCCACTGCACCACAGCGAATAATTTAATTAGTTTGAATAAATACATACTTAATAAAATTTAAACTCGATATACCTACATACATATACATACCTATTGGTATGGGAGCTAAGGCTTTTTAAAATATTATAAATATGCAGGGCCGTGCGCAGGAATTAGCCTTGGGGGGGTTTTAATTTTGGTTTGCATTCGCATACATTTTTCGCTAAGATAAACATATTTGCTGAAACAGATATCCAGACCCATACACCATAAATTTAAATGTTCCCTAACTTTTCTGAAACTCATTATGATTCATCTAAACCTAGTTAACCAGGTCCTGAATAGTACACGGAAAGAATTTTTTACTAGAATCAATGCCGAGACAAGAAAAATTAGACTTGATTTTGATAAATAATAAAACATTTTCTTGCTTCAAGTAAAATTGGATTTTAAATAAATAAGAAATAATTTACTTAGGGTAAGTGTTTTTTTCTTGTTTTTTGAAATAAATAATTAAGAAATTATTTTTTTGTTGCAAGTAAAACTTTTCTTATACGAGCTTAAGTAAGTAAGAAAATATTAAATATTAAATTAAGTAAATGTTTTCTAAAAATATTAAAAACGTAAAAAATAAGGAAAATGAAAACTAATCATGAGGGATTAGAAAACCATAATTAGTAAACTAGTATTTTCCTAGGACTTGTTTAATGAAATGACATTTTATTTAATATAAATGAAGATGTAAATAGTGAACTCCTTATACCAAATGCTTCACTAACAATCTGAGAATTGCAAAAATATTCAGAAATATGCAAAGCGGATGGCAAATGAAAAAAATACATGTAACTTTGGAAATGCAAATTCAGCAAAGAAAAATTTTACTACGCTCAAGAAAACGTTTTCTTATTTATTTTACATTTTTTTTTGCCGTAGTTTGCTGATATGCTCAAAGAACTTTGGTGTTCAAATTGAGCAAGAAATATTTTACTTCGGTCAAGAAAACGTTTTCTTATTTATTTTCAATTTTTTTCGCTGTATTTTGTTGTTCGTCGAAACACAATTTTCTTAAATTCTTCTTGATATTAGCAAAAAGATTTTCTTCATTTAAGTAAATTTAAGAAAAGATGTTCTTATTTATTTAAACATTTTTTTCAACATTTTTTTTTCTATAGATTTTGTTAGTGTTCTTGAATAAGAAAATAATTGTCTCATTTTTGGAAAACTCAATTTCTTATTTCCAGTAATAATTAAGTAAATTTTTCTTATTTCCCTAAAAATTTTCTAAATTGAGTTCAAGAAAGCATTTTTCTTGATTCAAGTATACAAATTTCTTTCCGTGTACTGTTTACAGTACTTGTTAATTGAAACTGCTCACTGTTTTCACAAAATGAACATTTTTTGTTATCAGTACAATTTTTTTAAAAATGCCAAACGAACATATGCTACACAACTTTGTAATTTCGGAAAGCTCCAAGTGCAATTCAAAGTGCCGAACTTGTGTATTGGCCAATCTTATTTTTTGCCACTTTCACCAATTTCTTCTTCCGTAAAATTATTGTAACTAATTTTGTCAAAAATTATGAGCCAAGATTCAATGCAAAATTAATAAACTGTATTTTGAAAATTTTTGCAAAATCATTGCAACTTAGATTCGGTCAAGGGGGGGTTTTAACCCCCAAAACCCCCCCGTGCGCACGGCCCTGTAAATATGTACATACATATGTATGTACATTCATATATACGTACACACATGCATGAATATGTACATATGTACATACATACATACATCATATTTATGGTCTAATAAACGCACGCCATCCCAAAAATTGCGCCTTCACAATGCCATTAGCTGCTGCACAACAAACCCTTGTGAACGCATAAAATGATAAACTCAAAGAGCAATCAAAAAATGATCGCTAGCGCAAAAAATTATAAAATAAACTCATAGAATGAATTTTCAAATAAGCACATCTGACACTGAAAAACCCCCATTCAGTGTATGAATAGACACGCTTTTGCGTTAACTTATTCTACATAATGCGTACAAGCAAACATACAGAGAACTACACTGCGTATACGTAACTTTTTTACATACATACATACATACATACATACATACATACATACATACATACAGGTGAAACTAATAAAAGCGTGTTAAAAATGAATTTTCAAACGATCTCTCATTTTAAAATGAATTTATGTAAGAGTTTATCGCCACTGCAGAGACCCATCGATCGCTGTTGACGTGCGTTCATTTGCGTTCGTTGCCACTGTGTATTTGCGCTCATGAGAGCGTGGCATAGCTCAGAATTATAGAGTGATAATTCGTTTGAGTGAGTTTATTTTGAGCGTTCTTCGCACCTGGTATAAATACATATGTATGGATATGTACATTTGTATGTACGTATGTAGGTACATATCATTATGGTTTTGTATGATTGTGTATAGCTGATACACATATGTAAATATGTATATACCCTGCAGGGAACTCAATAACTAGTGAGCAAAATTTCTAGTTCCGAACTAGCGAAAAGGTGTCAAAAGGGAACTAGATCAATTGTAGTTAGACCCTCACCAGTTCAGAAGGAGTAAATTGAGTGACCATTATTAGACACACTTTGATTTGTATGCAATTTCGAAGTGACAAAAATTCTATGAAAATTTTTCGTTCGTTCAATTGCCGTCGGCTTTGTACATTTCTGCAATTCTCAGATGTTTAGTGAAGCATTTTATATAAAGAGTTTTCAATTTGCTTCTTGTATGAAATGAAATGTTCCCCTCAGGCTTATTTTTAATTTTTTTTTATTACTTTTTAAATATTATTGTAAATTTTTATTAAATAAATGGATAAAAAATATTAATTAAAAAAAAAAATTTAAAAAAAATTACCATCCACCTTGACACCGACAGGATTCGAACCCGCGCCCCTCAGATTGAAAGGCACATGCGTTAGCCAGTCGGCCATCGCGCCACTTGCATGAAGTGTGACAAAGGCTGCACTTAAGCGGTAGATGTAAAACTGTAGAATTTGTAGGTACTTGTAGCTAGTTCAGAACTGTCGAAATTGTGCCAATAAACGAACTAGTGTAAACTGTAGAATTTAGTACTAGTTCGGAACTATCGAAAATGTAGTGCAGAGAGTGACAATTGACACCGCCTAGGACATCGCCGTGTTAAATTCGCCAGTTGATAACATGCAAAAGAGATTTAGCTCGCACTAGTAGTGGCGAAAAATGCACTAGAAGCGACCTAGTTGTGATCTAGAGATTTTCCCTACAGGGTATGAACATACTTACATACATATGTATGTATGTATGTATGGACATAGTGGCCGCTGTGGTGCAGTGGGTAGAGTGCTCGCCTGCTATGCCAGAGGTCTCGGGTTCAAACCACGGTCCGAGCAAAAGACCAAAACAATTTTTCTAATTAGTAAAAATCCAATTATTGGGTTTTTTAAGAGCAGCGGTCACCTCTCGGCAGTGGGCGGCATACCCTCCGAGAGTATTTCTGCCATGAAAAGGCTTCTCACAAAAAATGCATTCGCCGTTCGGAGCCGGCATAAAACTGTAGGTCCACCCAATTAGTAGGAAAAACAAAAAGGAGCACACCTCGAATCGGGAGAGAAGCTCGGCCATAAAACTCGTCAGAGTTATAATAGCGCCATAGTATTATTATTATTATGGACATACCAGGTATAAATGTAATTTTCGTTTTTTATTATAAGTTTATTAATATTTTGCGTATTTGGTAATTTTCGTTTTTTATTATAAGTTTATTAATATTTTGCGTATTTGGCGTATACATATTTAACGAGTTCATAGAACAGGTAGTATTTAAATTTTTTCTTGTACTCAGACTAGTAAAAAAAATATAATCATGCAAATATCTAAGAAGGCTTCCAAAATTAAAAAACCTTGAACCTATACTTGGTACATAATATCTTCAAAATTTTATTCCTAGCTATGCTGGAGCTATTTTATCCTTTATTTCATTAAGTGGGAGGCGGTACAATCTTAACCTTAAAACTAAACATATGTACATATGTTACTTTTATTAAAGCAGAACGTTTAATTATGATAATTGATTAAAATAAAATAATGTAATGACGTTTGACGTCGTTCTAAGCTAAGCTTTGATGCATAGAGATGCATATACAAGTTAGCGTATTGCACAGATGCAACGCCACAATATCAGTTTGACGATTCCTTTGAATAACTCCCACGCTTGCATATTGGATATTTGTAAATATGTAGTTAGCATATTGCACAGATGCAACGCCACAATATCAGTTTGACGATTCCTTTGAATTACTCCCACGCTTGCATGTTTCACAGCTGTAGAGTGCGAAGCAGATCGACAATTCATTAGAATAACTCCCACGCTCACTTTGCCGTTCTTGGACGTTGGCAACATGCCAAGACGGACACCTGACACCACGTACGTGTCTTTGGGAAGCTTTCGGCAACACAGCTGGCAGTGCACTCATACCAACAGACAACCGCAGCTATCGCTGGCAGCGCATTCACCGATCACTACAAACCGCCGCAACGCCGCAGTAGGGAATTAGGGCAGATGGTAGGTTAGGTTGGAAAATAAAGTTCAGTTTTCTGATTGTCACAGCCAAAACAAGAGGTCTTTTTATTGAGTGGCGCCCGCCGGCAAGGAACCGACAAACCCTATTAATTCCCCATAAGCAAGGATAGTACCTGGAAGGATCAAACGGATACTGCTGGAAGGATCAAACGGATACTGCTGGAAGGATAACCCGCTTTACTAATATGCTATACTCTACAAAATTACTATTGTAAGTAATTGTTCGAAGTTTTAGTGCGATCTAGTGAAAAAAAAAAGAAGAAAGAAAAAAGTGCAAAAAAAAAGGAAACGTAATTTTCGTGATTTATTTTAATTTTTTTTCCTGTGAATATTCCCCAATTCAAAATGAGTGGTGTAAGCAGAGAACAGGTTATCGAAATTCTAAGGCAAAATAACGAACAAAGTAGAAGAGAGTTTAATGCACAATTCGAAGAAGTAATGCAGGCACTTCGGCGCCTAGAGCCGCCATCTGCGGAAAATTATCTCCCAGTACAAATTAACCCAGCTGTAGTTAACGGAAGTACAAACATGGATTTGATTAAATCCCTACAGGAATTTAAGGGTGATCCTGCATCCTACCCAGCTTGGCGTTCCGCAGCGGAATTTGCCATCAACTACTATACAGAGGGTTCCGAGCAATATTATGTAGCTATGGGGATCTTTAGGAATAAAATAGTAGGTCCTGCGAACGCAATGCTCGCATCCTTTTCAACCGTACTTAATTTTAAAGCCATTCTGTCGAGGTTAGACAAAGCATATGCGGATAAAAGACCGCTACATGTGTTAGAAACAGAACTCAGTGTCCTGAGGCAGGGGAATTTGTCACTCTGTCAGTATTATGATAGGGTGGACAAACAATTAACTCTAATAACGAACAAAAACATAATGACTCATTCAAGCAACAGGGAGCTTGCTGCCGCGCTCAACGATAGAGCTAGGGAAAATGCATTAAGGGTTTTCATTTCCGGCCTAAATCGGCCGTTATGCGATATTCTATTTTCGGCCAACCCTAAAGATTTGCCTTCTGCACTGGCTACGGCCCAGGAGTTAGAAAATAACCGCTTGCGCTATGATTTCGCTAGAACATTTGCGGTTAACAACGTAGCAACTTTAGACAGACCGAAACCTCAGAACAATTATCCAGGCAATCAACAAAGCCCCAAGGACACTCCTACTCCAATGGATGTAGACCGCGGATCCTCTGCATTTAGACGCACAAAGCAATCCAATCAGGGATATAGGAAAGAAAATGCAGTGGGAGTGGCTCCCAAAAGGGATGCCAACCAATACGCGCATAAACGGGATCGTGAACTAGGGTATTCAGTAAACTCACGTAAGCCGAAGATGCAAAGAACCAATCATTTAAACACGTCCAAAGAGGTAGATTCATCGGAAAAGGCTATTGTTGACCGCGATAGTGATTTAGATATTGAGATCGCTTCTAATTTTGAAATGGAAGACGAAATGAATTTTTTAGCGTAAGGTCGCTCCTACCCTACATTACTAAGAAGACGTCGGATGGGCGGGAGCTCAAACTGTTAATTGATACAGGTACTTCGAAGAACTACATTAAAAATTTGAGTTTTTTAAAGGGGGTTACCCCTGTGGAAAGACAGTTTAAGGTCGAATCAATAAATGGGTGTAATCTCATTGAAAAGAAATGTAAGGTTTTCCTTTTGAACAAAGCATCAACTTTCTTTATTCTGCCAAGCTTAAAAAGCTTCGATGGCATAGTAGGATATGATTTCCTAAAAGAAATAGGAGCTAAAATCGATACGAAATCGGAGTATTTATTTTATGAAGGTGGCAAGGAAAAATTAAGTAGTGTTAAATGTGAGCAGGTTAACTCCATATGTTTAGATAAGGACTCAGTCCCCGCTCTAGTAAAAGATGAGTTTGACCTTATGGTTAAAAAGAACTTGAAAGCCTTTGCTGAACCCAACCGAGCTTTGCCGTATAATACTACGGTTAAGGCAAAAATTCGTACCACTTCCTCGGAGGCAATTTATACTCGATCGTATCCATACCCGGTTTCAGCGGCAGGATTCATAAACAAAGAAATAGAAACGTTGTTGAGGGACGGTATTATTAGAAAATCTAATTCAGCCTATAATTCTCCGGTTCATGTTGTGAATAAAAAAGGCCTAGATGAAGACGGTAAACAAAAGCTCCGTATGGTAATCGACTTTCGAAAATTAAACGAAAACACGATTGCGGATAGATATCCTATACCGGATATTTCCACCATACTGGCAAATCTAGGTAGCTCGAAATTTTTTACAACTTTAGACTTAAAATCTGGATTCCACCAGATAATACTTGAAGAGAAGGACCGCGAAAAAACGGCCTTCAGCATTAATAATGGCAAATATGAGTTTAATAGATTGCCATTCGGTTTAAAGAATGCGCCCAGTATCTTCCAACGGGCCATTGACGATGTATTAAGAGACGACATTGGCCAAAGTTGTCAAGTCTACATGGATGATATAATCATCTTCTCAAAGGACGAAAAGTCTCATATCCAACACATTGATAGGGTACTCAAGAAATTGGAAAAGGCTGGAATGCGAGTCTCATCAGAAAAAACCAAATTCTTTAAGAAGGAGGTCGAGTTTCTTGGCTTTATTGTCTCACAAAAAGGTATAAAAACATGTCCAAATAAAGTGAAAGATATAATTGAATATAGGATACCGGAAACACTTCGAGCATTACGCTCTTTTCTGGGTCTTTCAGGGTATTATAGAAGGTTTATACGAGACTATGCGGCTATCGTGAAACCACTAACGAAGTATCTAAGAGGGGAGAATGGCCATGTGTCATCCCACAAGTCCAAACATACCAAAATAGCTCTCGACCAAGAGGCGATTCAAGCATTTAAAAGGGTGAAAAGCATTTTGGCGTCAGAAGATGTTTTGCTGTTTTATCCCGACTACGAAAAACCATTCGAGCTCACAACAGATGCTTCCTCTACCGCTTTAGGTGCGGTCTTATCCCAGAATGGACGGCCAATCACAATGATTTCGCGAACGTTATCAAAGACAGAGGAAAATTACGCAACCAACGAGCGTGAGCTTCTGGCCATAGTATGGGCCCTTAAGAACCTTCGCCATTACTTATACGGTGTTAAGGACATTTTAATATTTACAGACCATCAGCCATTAACGTTCGCTATTTCAAACAAAAATCCTAATACAAAAATGAAGCGATGGCGGGCATTTATCGAGGAATTCTCGCCAAAATTCTTTTATAAGCCTGGTAGAGACAACGTCGTAGCAGACGCTTTGTCCCGTCAATTTTTGGATAATATGAGCGACACGGATGCTACTGCTCATAGCGAGATATCATTATCAAACACAATAAGAACTATTCAACATCCCGTAAATCAATTTAAAAGGCAATTCATTTTGGCGAGGGGGCTCATTACAACTTAAGTACAAAAATCATTTTTCAGAAAAAAATTCGATACACTCTAACTTACGACACAACAACAAATTTATTGGAAAATCTAAAGAAGATTATAAATTCTAGTGTAACAAATGCTATTTGTTGCGATCTTCCGACATTATCTGAAATTCAGGGACCTCTTATTGAAGCATTTCCGGGTGTTAAGTTTGTTCATACGGAAAAATTTGTAATCGACTTAATAAATCCAAACGACCAACAGGAAGTAATAGCGACGGAGCATGCTCGTACTCATCGGTCTCTATCAGAAAACTTTAAGCAAATTATATCAGCATACTACTTTCCGGACATGAGAAAAATGCTCAAGTCGACAATATCCAATTGTAAAATCTGTATGGAAAATAAATACCAAAGAAAACCTCCAAACTCCGAAATTGGGAAAACCCCAATTCCGGAACGTCCAGGAGAAATTCTCCGCCTTGACATTTTAATTACGGGCAAACAGCTGTTTCTAACTGCTGTTGACAAGTTTTCGAAATTTGCAATAGTTAAACCTATTGTTTCGAGATGTACCATTGACATAAAGGAAGCATTATTAGAGGTATTGGGTATGTTTCAGAACACTAAAATTATTGTCACAGATAACGAACGAGCGTTTACATCAAATTTAATTAAATCCATGGTGCGCGATCATTTCGGCATAGACCAATTTTTCGTACCTACATTACATAGCGAAAGCAACGGTCAAGTCGAAAGGTTTCATTCAACTCTGTTGGAGATAGCCAGGTGCGTGAAGGCGCAGCAGCAAATAAGTGAAATTAAAGATTTAATTTTGCTTGCTACATACAAATATAATAGAACAATTCATTCGGTGACAAACTCCAAACCAATTGAAATTTTACAGAATTGCTCAGTGGAAAAATTTGGGGAAGTCAAAGAGAAATTAATAAAAGCACAAAATTTAGTATTGGATAAACTAAATGAGAAAAGGGTAACTAAAACATATCAGCCTGGTGAAAAGTATGCCTTCGCCGTAACAAACGATTAGGAAATAAATTTGAAAAGGTTTTTGTAGAAAAAATAGTAGAACGAGATTTGGGTACTACAGTACAGATAGAAGGAAGAAAAATTCATAAAAGTAATTTACGGTAAAATCAATTTCAGGTTGGTGCTTGCCCTTATCTCCGGCACCGGAGCCAATTTGATTGACTACACCTCCTCACAAGTTGTTACCATTCCTCAGGGAAATGCGGCTATTTACAGTGAATTCATTTACCTCGTACATGCCACTAACTTGACAGACTACCGCCGGATAGCTTACGAAAGCCAAGCGTTCATATCCAAATCAAGCAATCAGATGGTAAACGAAAATATTTTAAAACAACAGGGCGAAGAAATCTTACATATCATCCGTACACTGGAAATACCTAGAAGAAGGCAAGATCAATCGATTTCTTGGGGTCCGCTTTGAAATTCGTAGCTGGTACCCCTGATCACGAGGACTTTGAACTACTCTTAACAAGGGAAAATATATTGATAGAAAACAACAATAGGCAGATAAAAATTAACTCTCAGTTACAAAATAGAATTAATGAAATAACTAACCAAATCAACACAATTCGTACAAATTGGACAGGTTGGATGTTGAAAGGTGAAGAAACACTACTATGTGAAAACTTGATAAGAAGAAATAACCACATAATAAGCCAACTTAACAGACTAGCACTATCCATTGTGTTAGCCAAAAGTAATATTATAAATCCACTCGTTTTGGATGACGAAGAGATGGATCATGCTTTAAATTTCGAACAATTACCTTTTAGTTTAAGTAATCTACTTTTAGTATCTAAGGTTAAAATTTTGCAAAACTCAGATGTTATTTACTATATCCTTAAGATTCCTAAGATAACTAACTTTTGTGAATTTCTCAAAATTTATCCTGTAGTCCATAATAATAGTATTATTAAGTTAGAAACCACGCTGGCGGCAAAATGTAGTGATGGATTTCACCCACTCGGCAATTGCAATGATACTTTGGCGGCTAAAGTATGTAAACCGGCTAATTCAAATTGCGTAAACCAGGTGCTAAACAACAACACAGCGACTTGCTCATCGGAGTCCGCTTATCATATACCCCAAATCCAAAAAATAGACGAAGGCATTATTATTCACAATAACGTACCAACAACAACAATAGTTGATCAACGAAAATTGGAAATTAAGGGAACATACCTGCTCCTGTTTCGAGATAACATTACGATAAACGACACAACCTACGTGGTAGAAAAAGAACCAGTTTATATTCAACCCCACCCCCCAAAGACGGTGTCAATTGAATACTTAGAACACCGTACAAGCTTGTCTTTACCATATTTACATAAAGTTTACATCGATAATGTCTCCCAAATTCAGGAGCTAAAAGAGAGCTTATCTATTCACAGCAATTTCTTGTGGACATTTTTTTCTTTTCCTTCAATAATAATCATAGCATTGGCAATCTTTTTAATCTACCGCAGAAAAAAATTGGCAAACAGTAAAGAAAAAACACAAAGGGCCGTGGAGGAGATTTTAAAACAAGTCGAGGGCGACTTGTCTTAAGAGGGGGAGAAGTTAGCGTATTGCACAGATGCAACGCCACAATATCAGTTTGACGATTCCTTTGAATAACTCCCACGCTTGCATATTGGATATTTGTAAATATGTAGTTAGCATATTGCACAGATGCAACGCCACAATATCAGTTTGACGATTCCTTTGAATTACTCCCACGCTTGCATGTTTCACAGCTGTAGAGTGCGAAGCAGATCGACAATTCATTAGAATAACTCCCACGCTCACTTTGCCGTTCTTGGACGTTGGCAACATGCCAAGACGGACACCTGACACCACGTACGTGTCTTTGGGAAGCTTTCGGCAACACAGCTGGCAGTGCACTCATACCAACAGACAACCGCAGCTATCGCTGGCAGCGCATTCACCGATCACTGCAAACCGCCGCAACGCCGCAGTAGGGAATTAGGGCAGATGGTAGGTTAGGTTGGAAAATAAAGTTCAGTTTTCTGATTGTCACAGCCAAAACAAGAGGTCTTTTTATTGAGTTACATATGTACATACAATACGTATATTTATTTATAAAAAAATAAATTCGCATGCAGGTATGTAGATGTTTTATGTTTTGAATCAATGAATACCTCAAACTATATTTTTATATTTAATTAAATAAAATTTACAGACAAAATTTGGTTGTTTTCAATAAAATAATAATAACTTTTATACCAAATTTTTCCCTCTACAAAATTTCTTGAAAGATGTATTTAAGTATTATCTAAAGAATAACTTTCAAGTGAAAAAATAGTGTAGATGAATTGATCACGGTGAAAATCACTTTTCCCTTGAGAGTTTTGGGTTTAGGTAGACGAGAACTGTTGATCATAAAACAGGTCACTGAAATTCTAGGCTAGCAACGCCATTTTTATGAGTTAATGAGCTAACTTCGGCCTTTTTTACGACTTCAGGCTAATATGTTCCTTTCGGGCCTAAAAATCGATGTTCGGTTATTTTCTTATTTTTACTATTTAAGCAATGGATTGTTGGAAACAACAATTACTTATTGTATCAGACAATATTTTTGCGCCAATATCTCTCAAATAATAATAATAACTGAAAAGGGAAGCTTTATCAGATTCACGTTCTTCACAACTTCAGAACATTACAGCCCAACTACAAAATGGATAATATATATTGAAAGAAGTACAAGGGAGAAGCAAGGTGTGGAAAGTGCAAAAATTGTTAAGAGTAATGGGGAAGAAATACTTTTTGGTTGCTTGTTTTTCCGACAAGGTAGGAATATGGTGTATTGTGGAACGATCTTCTGTCATCCCTTGTCAATTTTGGTTTGGAGACAAACCGGTTTCGGCTAATATGCGCCATCTTCAGTGTCTTTTTTCGTTCTCAACGCTGCATTTAGTACCCATATATATTCACCAGTTAATAACAGGATGGCAGGATAATAATGAAGATATCAACGCAGTTATGAATTTTAAACAAAGGCTAAAATCGGCATTTGCACACATATCTATAATATATACTACACTTGTAAACGTTTTAATAGCCCTAAGCGCTAGACATATACGCCACCGATTGACGCCGCCGCCGCCGCGCCGATTACCTTCATAATCGGCCGCCGCCGCCATAATCCGTGAAATCGGCGTATCGGCGCGGCGGCGTGCGCTGGCGCGCCATACCCGTATGGAGCGAGATGTGTACATATTTTCCTAGTTTTGCTAACTGCTAAAGTTCTTCAAAATTAAAAAAAAAGAAACCAATCGACGTGTTTTGACCTCAGGAACACGAAGCTGAATGCGGAAATGTTTTATTTTTTGCCGGTTAAAAGTTATTAACAAAAACTTTGGCTGTTCCCTACTTTACTAGCCTCAGTCCTAAAGAATTTAACCTACTGGAAAATTTCAGTTCGTTTGCTTACATAATTTTTTCTCAGATACGGAACTTTTCTGGGATCTCTTCCATTTAGTCCTACTTATCGAGGTCTGTTGCTAATTGTTCTACTCAAAACTGCACCATTTCAACCCTCCTTGATATCATTAGATGCCGAAAATGATCCCAAACATGCCTCCAGAATCGAAAACTCATAGTTTGAACGTAAGAAAGTTGCTGTTTTTGAGTAGCCCTCATAGTTGTCGAACCTCAGCCCTATAGGGAATATTAAAGAAGACGATGGGGGATCAAAAATGGAAAAATAAGCAAGAGTTATGGAAAAAAATTAAAGAAGCTTGGTACTTAATACCAGTTGCAAATTGCGCTGATTTGGTCAACCCTATGCCACGAAGAAGTAAGGAAGTTATAAAAAATAAAGGAGCTTCAACTAAACATTAGTTTAAATCTAGCTGCAGCAGTAATATTGTAGTTTATTTGAAAAAACAATCGAATTTAAAGTTTGTCCCTATTATTATTTCCAACTTAAATTATACATTTCATTATTTTTATTCATAAAAATTAAATTATTATACAAAAACCACCCCAGAGTCATTGAAGCATGTCCTCTCCGTGTAAGCATCAATATATGGTAATTATTATTTGGTCTTAAAATGAAATAAATGGAGAATTGCAAAATTTTGTCCCTATTATTTTTTCCAATACTGTATATACATATATTTATTTTAAAGTGCCTTATATATATATAAATATGTACATATGTAAATATATGTATGCATGTTTATTAAGGTGGAGTGAAATCATATGGAGATTTTTTTGTTGTTCTTTTTTTGAACGTACCAGCAATGAAAAGTTGCCTTTATACGAGTTAACGAACACCACAAAATTTTATGGCGATAGGATGACGTTTTGAACTGCCTCCAGCCCCGCAAAGTTGAAAGCAATAAGCACGATCTGGTACAAATATGAAATTTTGAAAATTATAAAATCAAAAAACGAAGTATGAGGATTGATAAAGATGGCTAAGCTGAGTATTAAAAATATTTTTTTTTTTTTGGAACAACAACAACAAAAGTTATTAAAGGTCAAAGTTTATATTATGCATTTTTTAAATTCCAATTGCCTAAAAACTACCAAACCGATTTCGAATATTTTTATAACATTCGATAGGTATATTGATTCCCTTTAATTTGATACACATTTTATATATGAAAAGTAAGGGTGGTAAAAGGGGGGTTGACCCCCACAGGGGGGCTGTTAAGGAACCCACATAAAATGTATATCAGGGAATTAAAATACCTATCGAACGGTATAAAACTATTCGAAATCGGTTTAGCAGTTTTTAAGTAATTGCAATTTTAAAATGCACAATATAAACTTTGACCTTTAATAACTTTTGTTGTTGTTGTTGTTTCCAAAAAAAAATTCACTTTAATACTCAGCTTAGCTATCTTTATCAATCCTCATACCTCGTTTTTTGATTTT
This sequence comes from Urophora cardui, assembly GCA_960531455.1. Classification (NCBI taxonomy): domain Eukaryota; kingdom Metazoa; phylum Arthropoda; class Insecta; order Diptera; family Tephritidae; genus Urophora; species Urophora cardui. The sequence goes on from OY482672.1 coordinate 101,687,105, forward strand.
ATAATTTTCAAAATTGCATATTTGTACCAGATCGTGCTATTTTTTCAACTTTGTGGGGCTGGGGGCACCTCTAAACATGCGAGTAGGTCAGTAAAATTTTACAGGCTTATTACTGTGCTAGAAAGGTTCCGTTCTGGCTTTGGAACAAATTGAATTTCCAAAAACAAAAATTCACTCCACCTTAATGATTATTATCATACAAAATAAGCAAATAAATTTAAATTTACCCTTACATATGGATTTGTGTATATTCTTTAATATTTATTTTCTTTATTTTATATTTTAGTTTATGTAACAATTGTTTTTTGCTGTTAATAAAAAAGTTTCAACAATTTAAGGTGGAAATTAGTTTATTTATTCCATTCAGCCAGCGATATTAAGGTAACTAAATAAAATTAATATTTGAATAAGGATTGTGATTTGTAGATTTGGGGCAGGCGCGCCGGCGCGAAAAAGCACGCCGGCGTCGCCGCCGCCGCCGAAATGTTTTTGGAATAGCGCCGCCGCCGCCGGAATCACTGTCGGCGTATATGTCTCCTAAGCGCACATCTCTTTCCGCGCTTAGCAGTCCATACAAAATTTAAGCGCAGATGTATATGCGCTTAAATAAAAACAGGGATATTATTAAGTATAAGATTTATAATTATATTATGTTAAAATAGTAGATATAAAATCAATGCTTTGAAACTAAAAATGAAACATTTAGTATCTAACTTAATTATTTGCCCAAAGTATTTAGGTATACATAAATTCATATAAATATGTAGATATGTGTATCCGTTCGCAAGTAAGTAGGTATTAGGTATGTACTATCTAGGTACTAGATATTTAATATAAAATAAAAATTAGGCAAATGCATACCTACATATATGTACATACATACAACCATACATGCATCCATATGTAAATACAAACATACATATATATGTGGGGACATGGGAACCCTGCAGAAGCTTCATACAAATAGAGAACGTTGGCAACCCTGATCAACAACAGAAAAGTATCTAAGAGAGAAAACAGAAGAGTCAGTCGCGTTTAAGAAGCCGAAGACGAATAACGAAGTTTTAATATCCGCAGTATTTTATAATATCCAATCTTTTAAAATCGTTTAAATTCATTTAAATTCATTTTATTCATTGTCAAAATATTCTTTTAAAAATTACTTCAACTTAACTTTGTATCCAACAAACTAAACTTGTATTAAATTCAATGAAAATTTAAGTGCTGTGTAAATTCATTTCATGGCTTGTGAGTGTATTCCTACAAAAATGGGGGCTCAACCATAAGGCTATTGTGCTAGAAGTTCATGTGAAACAAGTAAAAGAGGCGTAAATAAGCTATTTGTGCAAAGAAGGAAAAGTCGCCATAAAAGAAAAAATAAAATAAAACAAGTAAGGAAGCCTAAGTTCGAGTGGAATCGAACATTAGATACTCAGCTGTATGCTTTCATTGTTTGTTTGCGTTTGATGGAAACACGGTGTAGGTACTTTATATAAAGCAAGTGCTGCATAAAGTGGGCGTAGCCGCGCCCATTTTCAAAATTTTTATCAGTCATCCAACTAAGCATATGAATATTATTCTTTGTGCAAAATTTCATTCCTTTATGACTGCTAGTTACAAAGATGTCACGTTACAAATTCCCAAAGGGTGTTCTAGAAATATCTTTGTTAAAAAGTAGGCGTGGTCATAAACCGATTTCAATAAATTTTTGCGTGTCTATTAACACAAGTTATAAGAGTGTATAAACCAAGTTTCGTTATAATATCTCAATTATTTGTCGAGTTATGGGCTCAGAAATCTCGTATATTCCTGCTTCTTAAAAGAGGCGGTGCCACGCCCATTTTCCAAAATTTTTATGCTTTTCGTTTTATGTCCGCAGTTGGACTCCTGCCATAAAATTTCAATGATATATCTTTATATTTGACAAAGATATCGCTTAAAATGTTTTTATTAGGTCACTTTATAATACCCATATATAAAAGTGGGCGTGGCCGTCAACCGATTTCGCTAAAATTTTCAACATGTATTACCGCAAGTAATAAAAGTGTACACAGCAAGTTTCGTCATTATATATCAATTATTTGTCGAGTTATGGGCTCAGAAATCTCGTATATTCCAGCTTCTAAAAAGAGGCGGTGCCACGCCCATTTTCCAAAATTTTTGTGTTTTTCGTTGTATGTCCGCAGGTGGACTCCTGATATAAAATTTCAATGATATATCTTTATATTTGACAGAGATATCGCTTAAAATGTTTTTATTAGGTCACTTTATAATACCCATATATAAAAGTGGGCGTGGCCGTCAACCGATTTTGACAATTTTTCGTCCAAATATTTGCCTAAGTAAGTATATCACGCGTACCAAATTTCATCGATGTATCTTATACAGTTTCTGAGTTATGGCTCATAAAGCTTTCAATGTTTGCTCCTTAATAAGTGGGCGTGGCACCGCCCATTTTCCAAAATTCTATCAAATTTCTTCTTAGGGGCCTGAGCTTAACATGTGGGTAAAATTTCATCACTCTAGCTATATTAGTGGCTGAGATACCAAATTTCCGATTTTTTCTATATGGGAAAAGTGGGCGTGGTCATGGTCTGATTTCGCCCATTTTCAATACCAACCGTCCCAGTGTCGATACCAACTTGCATTTCAAATTTCATCAAAATATCTCAATTTTTGCGCGAGTTAGAGTGTTTACAGACGGACGAACGGACAGACGGACAGACGGACGGACGGACGGACGGACGGACGGACATGGCTCAATCGATTTCTCTTTTCACCCTGATCATTTTGATATATATAAGTCTATATCTATCTCGATTATTTCATTCTGTTACAATCCACCGTTATGTGATTAAAACTATAATACTCTGTGTACTAGTACAGCTGAGTATAAAAATAGTTAGCATAATTCGGCGAAACGGCAGCTCATTTTCGAAATCAGACGCGACAAAACTACAAAATGGCAAAACTGAGTGACTTTGCGAATGTTCGCGAAAATCTACAGAAAAGCAGAAAAGAGTGTATAGTAGCTTTACATAAATATGTATTTGAGTGCGAAGGTGATAGAAAAAATCGACAGCGCTTGCGCGAGTTTGAAGGGTTTACTTTTGCTGAGTGCGACGACGCATACGCACAAAAAGTGGAGTACATTAATCTAAATTTAGCAGAAGTCGATCTTGCTTCAATTTGCAATGTGCTTGGCCTAAATTATAAATCCAACAATATAGTCGATCACATTTTTCAAAACTTGAGAAAGGGAAAGTTGCTTGCCGCAAACAATGATGGTGAAAACGACGATGAAGACGACGAAAAAATTCACGACGAGGCAAACAGAGACGACGAAAATAACGAAGAGGAGAATAATGGCAACAAAAACAACGATGAAGACTTTGCGAGTTGCTGTGGCGTTAACAATGTCGGTGATGGTAATAACACACAAGAAGGAGTAGGACCGGTATATGTACAACAGCAAAGGTTTGCAGTAACTTTCCGCGATATTGAAGAGACAATCAGGCCATACGATGGTAGTGAAAAATTTCCAATACAAAATTGGATAAGTGAATTCGAAGAATTTGCCGCGCTCATGCAGTGGAATGATTTTCAAATGCTTATATATGCCAAGAAATCAATGAAAGGGCTGGCAAAAACTTTTATAAATAGTGAAAGGGGTAAAACAACATGGGGTAAGCTGAAAGTAGCGCTGAGAGAAGAGTTCGAATCTACGGTTAATAGTGCAGAAGTTCATAAGCAGTTAACAGACAGAAAAATTAAAGAGAAAGAAAGTGTACAGGAATATTTTCTGCAAATGAAAGAACTAGCTTTTAGGGGAAATATTGACGAAAGTGCACTGATATCTTATGTTATCGATGGAATTCGAGATTTAAGTGTAAATAAAGCAATATTGTACGGTGCTGAAAATATAAAGCAATTTAAAGAAAAGCTCAAGTGTTATGAAAAAATGCGAAATAAAAGCAAGCAAGAAACAGAGCAAAGGGGAGTATACAAACAAAAAAATAGCGTAGGCAGTGTTGATGCAGAAAAGAAAGAGATAAGATGTTTTAATTGTGGGGTAAAGGGACATAAAAGTGTGGAGTGCAAAAACAAAGAAAAAGGTACCAAATGCTTCAAATGCAACGAATTTGGGCATATTGGCAAAAATTGTACCAAAAGCAAAACTAATGATTCAAAAGAAGTAAATACAGGAATTTTGCGTGAAAGTGTTATGCATAAAGAAGTGAAGGTCGGAAACTGTAATTTTTTAGCACTTTTTGACACGGGAAGTAAATTTAATATAATAACAGACAAAGTTTATATAAGCATAGGAAAGCCTACACTGCAAAGTGCTAATGTGTGTCTGGTTGGTTTTGGTGATAGCAATGGCGAAAATAAAATTAAGCCAATGGGTTTAGTAAAACATGCAATAACAATTGAAGGCGAAAAATATAATCTAAATTTTATGGTGGTGCATTCTAGATATCTGGATGTTGACATATTGCTTGGTGAAGACTTCTGTGCACAGGCAACTATTACAATAGGTGCCCATGGACTGTCATTTCAAAAAACCGCGAAAGATGTAAGTGAAGACGTAATAGCATTGATGAAAATCGATGTATTAAATGATGAACCGTTGAATATTGATGAAAATGCTAGTATTGGTGCGCGAGAAAAAATTCGTAATATGATTAGTAACTATGGACCTATGAAGTGTAAATCTCCTAACATTGTAATGAACATAATTTTAAAAGATGAAACACCAATTTATTCCATGCCGCGTAGACTACCTTTGGCAGAACGGTATAAAGTAGATGAAATAATCGAGCAATGGTTAAAAGATGGAGTAATTGAACATTCAAATTCAGAGTTTTGCAGTCCTATCGTGTTAGTGAAAAAGCGAGATGGTTCGCCTCGTTTGTGTGTTGACTTTCGAAAGATAAACAAAGTTATGGTAAAAGATCGGTATCCCTTGCCACTGATCGAAGATCAGCTTGATCGGTTGCAAAATGCGAAATTTTTCAGTACCATCGATCTTAAAAATGGGTTTTTTCATGTGCCGATCTCAGAGACTAGTAAAAAGTATACATCTTTTATAACACACAGTGGACAGTATCAGTTCTGCAAAGTTCCTTTTGGACTATCAAACTCGCCTAGTGTTTTCCAAAAGTATATTAATGCAATATTTCGGGAAGCGACGCTTAGGGGCATGGCGATGCCTTACATAGACGATATAATAGTGCCTGGTGCTAACGAAAAAGAAGCGCTAACTAATTTAATTGAGGTAATAAATATATGTAAAGACTATGGACTTCAAATCAATTTAAAAAAGTGTAATTTCCTTAAACGAAAAGTTGAGTTTTTAGGCTACGTAATTGAAGACCAAAAGATTTCACCATCACCAAACAAAATTGATGCTTTAATAAAATACAAAATGCCAAAGACTATTAAGCAAGCGCAGAGTTTTTTGGGTCTTGCTGGTTATTTTAGGAAATATATTCCTAACTTTTCATTGGTTGCAAAACCTTTAAGTGACCTCATTAAGAAAGATAAAAAATTCGAAATAGGCAAAGAACAGGTTATTGCATTTGAAACACTAAAAACTTTGCTTAGCCAAACACCGGTTTTAGGTATTTTTAACCAAAATTTTGAAACAGAAGTACACACCGATGCTTCCATTGATGGGTACGGTGCAGTCTTGCTGCAAAAATCACCCTCAGATGGTCACTTACATCCTGTGTATTACATGAGCCGAAAAACTACCGATGCCGAACGAAAGTATAGCAGTTACGAGCTCGAGATATTAGCGATAATAGAAGCTTTAAAAAAATTCAGGGTATATTTGTTAGGGATGCATTTCAAATTATTTACTGATTGCAATGCATTCACTAAAACATTGGACAAAAAAGATCTTTGTACAAGAGTAGCTCGTTGGATTCTGTTTTTGCAAGACTATGACTATAAAATCGAACATCGCGCTGGGTCTATGATGAAACATGTCGACGCTCTAAGCCGGTATGCAGTATTAACTATAGTTGACGACGGTTTCTTGAATGCTTTGAGGCGTGCGCAAGAACAAGACAGCGAAATTAAACAAATTATAGATTCGGTAAACGAGAAGACTACCCACGGAGCTTATTTCATGAAAAGCAAAATTCTCTTTAAGCTGGTTAACGACGACGAGTTGATAGTGGTACCGAATAGCATGTATAAAGAGGTTATAAGAAGTGCCCACGAAAAAGGCCATTTTGCTGTTCGTAAAACTAAAGAATTAATAAATGCAGAATATTTTATTCCAAAACTCGATGAAAAAATAAAAACGTACATTGAAAGTTGCATACCTTGTATTATGGCCAATCGAAAAGCGGGAAAGCAAGAAGGCGAACTACATCCTTTGTATAAAGGTGACGCTCCACTTCAAACTTATCATGTTGATTTCTTGGGTCCTCTCGAATCAACGAGTAAACAATACAAACATATATTCGCTGTTATTGACGCGTTTACAAAATTTTGTTGGTTTTATCCTACAAAGACGACATCAGCCCAAGAAGTCATAAAAAGATTACAAATTCAAAGTTCAACGTTTGGTAACCCAAAGCAAATAATTTCCGATCGAGGTTCAGCGTTTATATCAGCTGAGTTTCAAAATTATTGTAAAGATGAAAGTATAAATCACATAAAAATAACAACTGGTCTTCCACGCGCCAATGGTCAAGTTGAGCGGCTTAATACTGTTATTATTCAGGTTCCAACTAAGCTAAGCCTCGAAGACTCTACTAAATGGTTTAAGCACGTCGATAAAGTCCAACAAATGATTAACTCTACATATACACGGAGCATTAACACAACGCCAATCGAGCTGTTAACAGGTGTAAAGATGCGCACTAAAGAAGATCTTCATATTAAATCCCTAATCGACGAAGAAATACAGAAGCAGTTCGAATGCGAGAGAGCAGAAAGTCGTCGTTGCGCCAAAGAACAGTTGCTGAAGTTGCAAGATGAAAACCGAAAAACTTACAATTTGCGAAGAAAACAACCAAAAAAGTATTGCTCAGGCGATGCAGTTGCAATAAAACGAACTCAGTTTGGCGGAGGCCTAAAGTTGAAGCCAAAATATCTGGGTCCTTATGAAGTCGTTAAAGCCAAAACCAACAATACTTATGACGTGAGAAAAACAGGTACCTGCGAAGGGCCAAAACAAACAACAACATGTGCAGAGTTCATGAAACCTTGGTCAAACTTCGAAGATATCAGCGCATTCGAGGGCGAAAGCGAAACAGAATGGCCGAGATGTGGGGACATGGGAACCCTGCAGTAGCTTCATACAAATAGAGAACGTTGGCAACCCTGATCAACAACAGAAAAGTATCTAAGAGAGAAAACAGAAGAGTCAGTCGCGTTTAAGAAGCCGAAGACGAATAACGAAGTTTTAATATCCGCAGTATTTTATAATATCCAATCTTTTAAATTCATTTTATTCATTGTCAAAATATTCTTTTAAAAATTACTTCAACTTAACTTTGTATCCAACAAACTAAACTTGTATTAAATTCAATGAAAATTTAAGTGCTGTGTAAATTCATTTCATGGCTTGTGAGTGTATTCCTACATGTATGCATGCATGCATGTTAATCGTTCAAATCGTCGCAGTTGAGCAAAATTTCTACGCTGCCAAATACTAGCATGCAGGCTCTCGTAAGCACCATCTTAGTATTCGAATACTTAGCAGTGGACCGAAAAGACCGAAACTTGCGGGCAGCGTTCGTTTCAAGAACGAGAACGTCTCTGCTTGCCTGCTGCTAGTTATCGGAAATGTTTTATGTTGAAGTCGGACATGCCTGTGTTCGACAGTGTTTAATGTTAGTGCATACGTGTTCGAACTGTGAACGGTAGTGTTTACGCAGGGCACTATTACATACATATGTATGTATGTATGGACATACCAGGTATACATAAATGTAATTTTCGTTTTATATTATAATAATAATAATAATAATTCCCAACGGTTTACAATCCATTTCCCGCCCGACCGACGCGAGGGACGCAATCCGCATGACGCACGGATATATTTTTTAATTTTGCCAAGGTGTTGAGTGGCTTGGAGTTTGTTAAACGTCGAGTTCTTATGCTGCTCAGCTACAGAATAGAAATTCATCAGCTGATTACACATACATAAGTTTATATATACACTTAGAAGCAATTACTTAGTTAACAATAAAATACATATTATACTAAATTAGTAGAAGGAAACTATATCTAGTAGAAAATTTGTTATTTGTTAAGAATTGAAAGAAGAGTTTTCCTTATAATGGATAGAGAGTCAGAGATGTCAAAGTAGGTAGAGTATGTGTTAAAACTTTTGCATAGATATCGGAATGGCTCATTTAATTCAAAATTAATTTTACATTGTTTTAAAAATATGGGCTGGTAATGGCTTGATGGACGGGCAGGAATGTTTAAGCTTATTTCAGAAAGAAGAAATGGGCTATTTATTGATCCCTTCAGCAGTTTCGTTACGAATATTACACCCAGAGTTTCCCTACGACTAGCTAAAGTTGGAAGGTTAATAAGCTTTAAGCGACTAGTATACGAGGGAAGATTGCAATGAGGGTTCCAATTCAAATTTCTTAATGCAAAAAGTAAAAATTGTTTTTGAATCGATTCAAGTCTATCAGAATTAATTTTATAACTCGGATTCCAGATTATAGATGCATATTCTAGTGTCGGTCTTACTAAAGTTGTGAAAAGGGCTTTAGTTACGTAGGGGTCACTAAATTCCTTAGACCAACGTTTTACAAACGCTAGAACACTTTTAGCTTTATTTATCATGACGTTGATGTGAAGGTTGAAATTAAGTTTATAATCGAATCTTACACCTAAGTCGACAAACTCATAAACTCGCTCCAGATCATGATTATTAATGGCGTAAGCTATAGGATCGACATTACTCCGCGAAAAGCACATAAATTTACATTTATTTAGATCTAGTGGCATAAGATTTATATTGCACCACGTAACCAAACCGTTTAAATCATTTTGAAGGAGCGATCTTTCCTCCGGTGAGGTGTAGGACTTGAAAAGTTTCACATCATCTGCGTACATTAAAACTTTAGAATAATTTATAGCACATGATATGTCATTAATGAACAACAAGAACAGAGTCGGTCCGAGATGGCTGCCCTGCGGAACCCCAGAGGACACATCAATAGTAAATGAATATGCATTCTTAAAAACAACCCTTTGTGTTCTGTTAGAAATGTAAGAAAAGATCCAGTTTAGGAGGATAGGTTGAAAACCCAGTAGTTGAAGCATATTAATATTTTTCGTATACATATTTAACGAGTTCATAGCAGGTAGTACTTCAATTTTTTCTTGTACTCAGACTAGGTAGTAAAAAAATATAATCATGCAAATATCTAAGAAGGCTTCCAAAATTAAAAAACCTTGAACCTATACTTGGTACATAATAGCTTCAAAATTGTATTCCTATGCTGGAGCTATTTTATCCTTTATTTCATTAAGTAGGAGGCGGTACAATCTTAACCTTAAAACTAAACATATGTACATATGTTATTGTTATTAAAGCGTTTAATTTTTATAATTCATTAAAATAAAATAATGTAATGACGTTTGACGTCGTTCTAAGCTTAGCTATGATGCATAGAGATGCATATACATATGTACATTAAGCCGTATCACGAAAATAAAGTTTGCGTGTGTCAGTTTTATTTGAACACTTACGTCGAAAAAATATTTATGGTGTAAAAAATTTTTTTTTAGGCCCGCGTTAAAAACAGCTAAATCGCGTTTTTTGTAATAACTTCCTTATTTGATATCCGATCTCTATGATCTTAATGTCGCAGAAAAGGTCTCGCTCAGCACTATATTTGGCCCATATAAAGTTTCGACCTCAAAGGTTGTTCTGAGTTTTACCTTTAAAAATTTTGGAGTTACTATCCCTAGATTTTTTTATTTTTATCACTAATACAAAGCTCTCAAAAAACCATGAGGACTCCGCTAGAAAAGTTGTAGCCTTTACTCACAAACAAAAAAGTTATACCGTTTTAAAATCAGAGAACCTGTTTTTTGAAAAATTATCCCAAGTTCTTATTTATATGAGGCAGTAACGCCATATAGTATGAGTTTTTGATTAAAAAGTATTCTAAGTCCTCGCTTGACTTGAGAATGTTGTACCGCGATGGAACAGCTACCAATACTGGATACATGATATGCCAAAAATTATTGATGATTGGACTATTCGTGCTGATCAACGTTATTTATATTGAATGATAATGGCTGTAGTGAAGATTTGGTAAGTATTCAAGTGGGATCTCTAAGCACAACGCGCTGGCTTACAACGGCTTCACGATTTCTGCATCCGTGCGTATCGTAAAATCATCCAAATTATTTAGAAAAACTGCTATAGTTCGTTGTAAAATTATACGCGCCTAAGAAGAGACAACGGAAGTCTAAATGTATTATCAATACTTGCGCTGGATGCGTCGTCTGCCCCTAGAAATGCAGTTAATTATTCAGCCTACAATTGAAAACAACGCACTTTACTTTAATCCCCAAAACATCTTCTTATCTATGATAACCGAGACCAAAAATGACGATGTCCTCCAAATTTAGAGATATTTATGAAAGCAGTTTCAGAGCTCTGAAAGTGAATTCTTCGTCGCTTATATTACTTTGCTCACACTCAAAAAAAAATTACTCAGATTATGGAAAAATGAGAATGATTCGCCGCTAATGACATATTTTCATTGTTTTGAATAAAATTTTCTTTCAAAACGTTGTTTTTATTCCTTGATTTAAAGAAAATTGTACATCAAAACAATGAAAATGTGTCTTTAGCGCCGAAACATTCCCATTTTTCCATAATCTGGGTAAGTTGTTTTTTCAGTGCAGGTTTCGAACGTTTAAAACAAATTGGAATTTATGTGCAGGGAATTCTCTTCCTTCTCATATGCATTTTATATACATATATGTACGTATAGTTTTTTCCCCTTTTCTTTATTTTTATTACCTCAACAATAGTTACTCATACGCCCCCACATCGGATCGCTTTGTATGTGAAAACTGAAAATGTTTTCTTAAATATCTCAAAAATGGGAGTGCATACACTTCACTTCTAAAAACGCCATCGTAATCTGGAGCCAAAAATTAAGTTGACGTGTTTCGCCGCTTCTCTGTGGTAATTTTTTATAAAAAAAAACAAGTGTTTCATTTTACAGCGTTATAACTTTTTTGTTTGTGAATAAAGGCTAGAATTTCTTTGGGGGATTCCTCATGGTTTTTTGAGAGCTTTGTAGTAGTGATAAAAATAAAAAAATCTAGGGATAGTAACTCCAAAATTTTTAAAGGTAAAACTCAGGACAACCTTTGAGGTCGAAACTTTATATGGGCCAAATATAGTGCTGAGCGAGACCTTTTCTGCGACATTAAGATCATAGAGATCCGACATCAAATAAGGAAGTTATTACAAAAAACGCGATTTAGCTGTTTTTAACGCGGGCCTAAAAAAAAAATTTTTACACCAAAAATATTTTTTCGACATAAGTGTTCAAATAAAACTGACACACACTAAACTTTTTTTTTGTCCATATAACGTGATACGGCTTAATGTACATACAATACGTACATTTATTTATAAAAAAATAAATTTGCATGCAGGTATGTAGATATTTTATGTTTTGAACAGACATCGAAAATTTCAGTCAACACTTTCAAAAGGTCTTTAAAATAACAATTATTTGAAGACGAAAATTTTAAAACTCACTGAAAGATTCAAATCAAAAGACAAAAATAATTTTTATTTTTGTCTGTGTGTAACTTTAATTTTTATTTTTCATTTACTCACTGAGTTGTACTTTCAGTAGAAAAAATTTAGGTGAATGAAAAAAAGATATACAGCAATTTCTTCTGATTCAAATACATACATTTTATCAATATTCGTGATTGGAAAAACAACAAAAGAACGGGCAGAGACAGAAGTGCTTTCAATGAACAAGTTCGCGAACTGACACTGAAGAAAATAAGTCGAAGTGCAAAATTTGCAGAATGAAGTTGGCGACGATTTCACGAATATGAAGCGGCATGTTGTAGCGAAGCATAATTATTTTAAAAATGCGGAACTTAAAGACGAAACTAAAGAACCTCTAAAGAAGAAAACTAAAATAACATACGAGATGGAAGTAAATACGTTAAAAAATGCACTAATTAAAATTGTGACAAAAGATTGACGACCATTTTGCCAATTAGATAGCGAAGGATTCACGGAAAAATTATTCTTGTAAAACTTAATCTTGTAAAACTTAATACGAGGGTTGCTCGATATATTTTTAGCCTAATAATGAAAATGCGAATATTAATCATCAAAAATGGTTTTATTGTTTTCAAAGTATTCTCCACCATGACTTATACACTTTTGCTTGCGCTCAATCCAATTGTCGAAGCACTTTTTCCACTCCAATTGAGACACCTCCAAAACATGGTTTTTGAACGCTGAACAGCATCTTCTGGGGACGAAAATCGTTGACCACGCATTTTTTTCTTGATGAGCGGGAATAATAAGAAGTCATTGGGTGTCAAGTTAGGGCTGTACGGTGGATGACCCATCAATTCGACGTTCTTGCCCGCCAAAAAGGCGTTGTTTTGAGCCGATGTGTGAGAGCTCGCATTGTCATGGTGAACAATGATGCGTCTTAAATACTTTATGGTTGCTTGTTTTTCGAACGAAAAAAGACACTGAAGATGGCGCATATTAGCCGAAACCGGTTTGTCTCCAAACCAAACTTGACAAGGGATGACGGAGGATCGTTCCACAATATATCAATGATTCGTCTTCTTTTGTTCGTTTTTCGAATTTCTCCCAAGACTTCAGACAAACAAATTGTGGTGTACCAGTCAGAATTGACCGTCTTCCGTTGCTCAAGTGGAACAGTCGCCATGTGACCAGATTTGCCGAAGAAACAGGCGACCATTTGCTTCGAAGTGCTTCTTCCACGAACAACTTTCGTTGGATTTGGCCCATCTTCGAAGACCCACACGGTCGATTGTTATTTTGTTTCGGGTTCATACGCATAGATCCATGATTCGTCACCTGTGACGATCTTATAAACGTCTTTTGAAGCACCGCGATCGTATTTTTGCAACATTTCTTTGCAGAAATCGACACGAGCCTTTTTTTGAGCGACAGTCAGATTGTGCGGGATCCAACGAGAACAAACCTTTTTTACGGTCAGGTGTTTATGCAATGACCGCTGTGGTGCAGTGGGTAGAGTGCTCACCTGCTATGCCAGAGGTCTCGGGTTCAAACCACGGTCCGAGAAAAACACCAAAACCATTTTTCTAATTAGTAAAAATCCAATTATTGGGTTTTTTAAGAGCAGTGGTCACCTCTCGGCAGTGGGCGGCATACCCTCCGAGAGTATTTCTGCCATGAAAAAGCTTCTCACAAAAAATGCATTCGCCGTTCGGAGCCGGCATAAAAATCTAGGTCCACCCAATTAGTAGGAAAAAACAAAAAGGAGCACACCTCGAATTGGGAGAGAAGCTCGGCCATAAAACTCGTCAGAGTTATAATAGCGCCATTGTATTATATATTATTATTGTGGGAGAAATGTCTAAGGATGTGTCTATGTCACGGTATGTCACATGACGATCTTGCATTATGAGTTAACGCACGGCATCAATGTTCCCTGGCACAACGGCCGTTTTTGGACGACCTTCACGGAATTGGTCTTTGAGCGAGCATCGGCCACGATTGAATTCATTATACCAATTTTTCACAGTAGCATAGGATGGTGCTTCATCGCCATATAAAGATTTAAGTTCATGAACGCACTCTTGTCGTGATAATCCACGCCGAAAATTGTGAAAAATGATCGCACGAAAATGTTCACGAGTCCATTTTTTTTGCCAAATTAAAATTTTCAAGTCACTGTAAACAACACAAATGATGGTCGTACGCCAAAACGTTCTGAGTACGATTATGCTAAAAAATGTCAGACTTTCCAATGGAAATGTAAGATTTCACCTGGCAACACTTTTTCATTGGTAGGCTAAAAATATATCGAGCAGCCTTCGTACCTACATAATTTTGTGGAAATAATAAGCCAAAATGGCGACTCTAACATTTTGTTTTAGCTGAAATATCCTTACACTGCAATTAGCTGTATTCAATACCTGAAATAAAGATCTTTTATAAGACAGCAAGTGAGTTTTATTCTAAAAAAAATATAATTTTTTTGTCACCAAAAGACTGAAATAAAAAAATTTCTAAAATATTTATCACAGACAAAAATTTTTATTTTTAAAAATTTGGGGTTTTTGTCTGAGCGAAACCTAAAGAAATTTTATGGTTGACAATTATTTTCCGTCTCTGGTTTTGAATCAATGAATACCTCAAACTATATTTTTATATTTAATTAAATAAAATTTACAGAAAAAATTTGGTTGTTTTCAATAAAATAATAATAACTGTTATACCAAATTTTTCCCTCTCCAAAATTTGTTTAAAGATATTTTTAAGTATTATCTAAAGAATAACTTTGTAAAAAAATAGCGTAGAATTGATCACAGTGAAAATCACTTTTCCCTTGAGAGTTTTTTGAGACTTTTGGGTTTAGGTAGACGAGAAACGGAAAAGTGTAAACTGTTGATCATAAAACTGGTCAGTGAAATTCTAGGCTAGCAACGCCATTTTTATGAGTTAACGAGCTAAATTCGGCCTTCTTTACGACTTCAGGCTAATATGTTCCTTCCGGGCCGAAAAATCGATGTTCGATTGTTTTTATACTCAGCTGTACTAGTACACAGAGTATTATAGTTTTAATCACATAACGGTGGATTGTAACAGAATGAAATAATCGAGATAGATATAGACTTATATATATCAAAATGATCAGGGTGAAAAGAGAAATCGATTGAGCCATGTCCGTCCGTCCGTCCGTCCGTCCGTCTGTCCGTCTGTCCGTCCGTCCGTCTGTAAACACTCTAACTCGCGCAAAAATTGAGATATTTTGATGAAATTTGAAATGCAAGTTGGTATCGACACTGGGACGGTTGGTATTGAAAATGGGCGAAATCAGACCATGACCACGCCCACTTTTCCCATATAGAAAAAATCGGAAATTTGGTATCTCAGCCACTAATATAGCTAGAGTGATGAAATTTTACCCACATGTTAAGCTCAGGCCCCTAAGAAGAAATTTGATAGAATTTTGGAAAATGGGCGGTGCCACGCCCACTTATTAAGGAGCAAACATTGAAAGCTTTATGAGCCATAACTCAGAAACTGTATAAGATATATCGATGAAATTTGGTACGCGTGATATACTTACTTAGGCAAATATTTGGACGAAAAATTGTCAAAATCGGTTGACGGCCACGCCCACTTTTATATATGGGTATTATAAAGTGACCTAATAAAAACATTTTAAGCGATATCTCTGTCAAATATAAAGATATATCATTGAAATTTTATATCAGGAGTCCACCTGCGGACATACAACGAAAAACACAAAAATTTTGGAAAATGGGCGTGGCACCGCCTCTTTTTAGAAGCTGGAATATACGAGATTTCTGAGCCCATAACTCGACAAATAATTGATATATAATGACGAAACTTGCTGTGTACACTTTTATTACTTGCGGTAATACATGTTGAAAATTTTAGCGAAATCGGTTGACGGCCACGCCCACTTTTATATATGGGTATTATAAAGTGACCTAATAAAAACATTTTAAGCGATATCTTTGTCAAATATAAAGATATATCATTGAAATTTTATGGCAGGAGTCCAACTGCGGACATAAAACGAAAAGCATAAAAATTTTGGAAAATGGGCGTGGCACCGCCTCTTTTAAGAAGCAGGAATATACGAGATTTCTGAGCCCATAACTCGACAAATAATTGAGATATTATAACGAAACTTGGTTTATACACTCTTATAACTTGTGTTAATAGACACGCAAAAATTTATTGAAATCGGTTTATGACCACGCCTACTTTTTAACAAAGATATTTCTAGAACACCCTTTGGGAATTTGTAACGTGACATCTTTGTAACTAGCAGTCATAAAGGAATGAAATTTTGCACAAAGAATAATATTCATATGCTTAGTTGGATGACTGATAATTTTGAAAATGGGCGCGGCTACGCCCACTTTATGCAGCACTTGCTTTATATAAAGTACCTACACCGTGTTTCCATCAAACGCAAACAAACAATGAAAGCATACAGCTGAGTATCTAATGTTCGATTCCACTCGAACTTAGGCTTCCTTACTTGTTTTAACACGCTTTTATTAGCTTCACCTGTATGTATGTATGTATGTATGTATGTATGTATGTATGTAACTTCATCCCATCCTAAAAGTTGCAACATTTAACTAAATTATTATATCTTTCAAACATTCACTTTTATTGTGTTCTCTCTATTATTTCTATTCTCCTCCGGATTCGAAACTTGACATCAACAGCCCAACGGCAATATATAGTAGGACATTCAACATTATACTTTATGCTTCATTGCGGCTTTTAAGTTACCTTTCTTCAAAATAGCCTCTATGAATTTCAATTCACTCCCGTATACAAGCCAATAAGTAACAAGCTTTCAGGGTACGGAAAAACTCACTCACGAACGCTCAAAAATACATTCTTCTCAAATCACAAACAAATGTTCAAAGAAAAACGTATAACCACTCAAATAACGAGCGAACTAACGCACAACAGCCAGCGATCGCTCATGGCGATGGCGATAAACTCAATGCATAAATTCACTCAAAAATGAAGCTTGAAGCTTTCTATTTTGTTACTGTTGTGTTTGCAATGAAATCAACCGCATGTACATACATACGTATGTTGATATATTTTCGTTTAGGCTTTATTTTTGAGCTCTTATGAGCAATGTTTTTTTTTATAAGGAAAAAATTTATGTGAAAAATTAATATCTCAATATGCAAAATACTACATTTGTTATAAGTTTACAATAAACTTACTTCAGTAAGCAAAACGTTGGGAAAATCTTTAACATAAAACTTGTAATTCATTTAATAGTAATTGCTAAATCAACGAAAAGGAACCCTAATTCTATAATTGCATTTCACGTTTGGAAAGCAATTCTTAATAAACATTTTTATACAACGTGAAGTGAAAAAAATTTTTCAAAACAAAAAAACAAAACAAAAAAGCCGCGTGTAGCACAGTACACGTGATAGAAGTTAACTTCTTACATTAAGCATTATAAAGAAAACTTCTTAAATGATGCAAAGCTTGTTACTTTGTGTTATTTTTATGAAATTATTTAAGCCATGTTTAAATAATTCAAGTTGAAGTGGCGTGTGCTATACAAATATAAAGCTCATGGTTTCAAAAAAATTGCATAAGAGGGTATACCTTAGTAATAAGTGGATATATTAGAAATATAAAAACACAATTAGACTTAATTTCCACTCCTGTAAATATCAATTAGTTAATATGTTGCATAATTTTACGCTATGATGAAATTAAATACGTAAATACATACAGGACCCGTATTCTAAAAATCGCTATCGCTAAATGAGATCGCCAAATCTCTAAATTTATATCAGACGCGCCTAAAAGTGTGTACCTACTTCCTTTATTTATTTATATCATTACATGACATGACATCACATTATGACATCACATCATGGCATTACATCATGACATCACATCATCACATCATATCATAGCATCACGTCATGACATCATATCATGCCATCACATCATGACATCACATCGTGACATCACTTCATGATATCACATCATGACATCACGTCATGACATCATATCATAGCATCACATCATGACATCACATCATGACATCGCATCATGACATCGCATCATGACATCACATCGTGACATGACTTCAAGATATCACATTATGACATCACATCATGACATCATATGATCGCATCACGTCATGACATCATATCATGGCATCACATCATGACATCACATGACATCACATTACGGGGTTATCCGGGTCCATATTATGACCCATATTTGGGGACCCGACCTAGAACTCATAATCAGTACATCTCTATATGAAAGCTGTGCTCAGCACCTTTCATTTGATACCTATATTGCTCAGAAATATTCCGGGGTCATCCGGGTCCACGTTTTGACCCATATCTGGGGACCCGACCTGGGAATCATAACTAGTAATTCTCCATGTAAAAGCCATGTTCAATACCTTTTATTTGATACCAATATTGTCCAAAACATTCAGGGAAAAGCCGGGTAAACATTTTTATCTTTTGCTGTTTCCTGTTTGCTATTTCCGTGCAACGAAAGTGTACCTGCTATTTCCTTTTTAAAATTTCACCCTCCATAAAAACTCTATATCGCCGCCTAAGAAGTTAACTTCAAAAATGCGCTACTCGGGACTCGAACCTGCGCTCCTTGGTCCGTAGGCAGCATACCTCACCATGACGCTACAATCGTATTCGGATTTTTGTTGTCTAAATTCGAATTTATTCAATCAGGTTTCTTTTTAACACGCTTTTATTAGTTTCACCTGTATGTATGTATGTATGTATGTAAACAAGTTACGTATACGCAGTGTAGTTCACTGTATGTTTGCTTATACGCATTATGTAGCATAAGTTAACGCAAAAGCGTGTGTATTCATACACTGAATAGGGGTTTTTCAGTGTAAGATGTGCTTATTTTTTGTTCTTTTCAAATGCTAATGCTCAAATGCTTCACCTCAACTTCGGTATGTTCAGAAACACAGCACAAAACGCAACAGCGGCAGTATATATATTTTTGATGATTGTGATGAGCAACGCTTGATGAAAAATTTGCGCTTATGAACGCTCTGCTTGTAGGTACTACAAAAGCAAATTGCGCTTCAAACTGAGATTCTGAACAAAGCCCTCCTCTTCACCTTCTGATTGTAAAACATAACAAAACGTTTGGGAAATTTTGTATTTCCAAACTAGTTTGGAAAACCTTGAATAAAAGAGTTTGGAAATTATTGCATAATAAGCTAGTTTACTTCACCGCATATTGGGATTTTTGGTAGAAGTTAAAAATACATACATATGTATGTAGATCTATTTCGGAGATCACCACATCCCTTCATCAGACTTCTTTTGACTTTTATTCTTGCGTCCGCATAAAACATCCTTTAATGAAAAATTTCACTAAAAAGTTAAAAATAAATAATAGCTTAAAAAAACTAAAAAACACGCTTTAATCTTAAAAATCGTACTAAAAATTGAGAAATAATTTAATTAGAAACAAAATGATGAACGAAAATATAAGTATTTAAGGAAAAGCGTGAAAAATCTGTTATCGGAAAAAAGAACAGCTCTAGGTTCAAACGAGGCAGCAATAAACTACATAATGTTCGCGCGTTACAACATGATGAAAGTTGGGATGAATATTGATAACTAAGATCTTACCATCGGCATTTGCACACATATCTATAATATACACTACACTTGTAAACGTTTTAATAACCCTGTTTTTATTTAAGCGCATATACATACATCTGCGCTTAAATTTTGTAAGGTATACATAAATTCATATAAATATGTAGATATGTGTATCCGTTCGCAAGTAGGTATTAGGTACTATCTGGGTACTAGGTATTAGAGCTGCAAAACTATCGATGGCACTATCGATAGTATCGATAGTTTTTTTTTCGTGTCACTATCGATGGTTATCCCTATTCTTGTAGTTTTGTCCTAAGAGAAGAATACTGAATGTTAGGGAGGAGTTGGATTTCGATATCAAATTGGTCAAATTAATACCCCAGCGGGTTAGGGGGCTTAGAATATACCCGTGGTAAGGAATGCCTGTCGTAAGAGGCGACTAAAATCCACGCTTCTAACGATATACAACTTGTAGTAATTGAACCACACCTCGCTAAATGACATCTGGTCAATGTCAAAATTTTTAATTTATTCCGATTTTTGAAAGTTTTGATTTTCAAATTAAGTTTTTTATAAAAACTTGTAAAAATCAGAAAAGTTTTATTTATTAAAAATTGGCCCGTTTAATTGTTAAAGTAATATCAAAGATATCTGATAAAAACATTATTTTTAGCAATTTCTTTCATGTGAAACAAAAAGGATATTTTATGGACTAAAAACTCGGTTATATGACTCATCCGTGTATAGGGCGTCGTTTTACAACATTTTTTTTTTGCAAAACACTATAGACTTCTTGCGCGGCCTTAAACTTATCATATTCAATAGTACTGCCTTTAAAATAGGAAACAATTTGCTCGCACAGCTAAATTCAATGAAGGTGCAAAACACGGTAACTCGCATGCTTTGATCACAGATGGAACATGGTGCAAGGTTTCCAATATATTAGCTGCGGAATGATTTGTATCTGACAGCAGCTTTTGTGTCTACAGTACAGCTACTCGCAATTTGAAATCTTCTTCTGATATAAAATGACAAGCAATAGTTAAGTAATTTTCATTATTCCTTTTTTTGCTTGGTTTTCCGACGGGGCACAGTGCCGCGAAGGTGGACAAAAATACAAAAATCGACTGTCTTGAAACTTAGATATTTTGATGTCAAGTTACAGCTAAAACTCCAACTAAGAGAAATTCGTAAGTTATTTTGTGATGAAAACAACTTTCAGCCTCACACACCCCCTCAAAGTTCACCTATTTTTTACAAATGTATACACATCAGGGAGGTCCAATTTTTTTATATATTTTTTTTATTGTCTTTTTTCATGAATAAATTGTATATGACATATTTTTTACCAATATACACAAAAAAAAAATATTTAAAATATAAAACACCGATGAGTTATGTTTTTATTAACATATAACAGCGATTATTACTTATGCCTCAGACACACGTGTGGTAGAAATATTATAATATCAATACTATGATTTGGCTTTACTATGAAAATTTTCAATTAAACTACAATATGAGAGTGACACATATGTCGTATAGATCGCAATATTTCTACTATACTACGATGTGTGTCTCTAGCATTACTTACTTAACAGCGATTATGCTTTATTTTCAAGAATTTTTTTTTTTCTAAAGGTTAACATGCAAGGAAAACCCTCAATTTTTCAAATTACCGCAATGTATTCACTTAGGGAGTAAAGTTTCGACAAATTTTAAGTATTAACTCTATTTTTCTGAACACTTAGCAACAATGATATGCCATATTTCATTTTTTAATAATGATGTGCAAAAACTCGGTATTTTTTAAGGGGTACCCGTTACGAAAAAACCGATTACTTTTTTAAAATAAGAGTAATATAGAAACTTTAGTTGTAAAGTTTCAATAAATTCTGACAACTCCTTCATGTTTTCGTAAACACCACAATCAGCAATGATTATGCCTTATTTGTCTTTCATATAGTAATGTAAAAAAAATAGTTTTTTTTAATGGGTACCCGGTACCGAAAAATCAATTTCATTTTTGAAATTAGCATGTCTTAGACCTTTTAGTTTTAAAGTTTCAACAAGTTTTGAATACAATTTCGGTTTTTATAAACATATGTCTACGATGATTATGAGTTATTTTACCTTTTGAAAAAATTGTAAAAAAAAAAATTTGTTTTTAATTAAATGGTAACAGATTCTGAAAAACGGATTTGTGTTCTGAAATTGACGTGACATAAGCCTTTCAGCTGTAAAGTTTCAGCCCATTCTGATTACTGCTTCCACTTATATCAACACATGTTCACAATGACTATTTTCATATACATAAAAATGCAGGAAAAACTAGGTTTTCTCGAAATGAGTAACCGGTACAGAAAAACCGATTTCATTTTTGAAATTAGCGTGGCATAATACTTCTAGGTGTGAAGTTCCAGCCAATTCTGACCACTCCTATTTTTGTCCATCATTTGTATGGTCGCGGCACTGTGCGGGGCAGGAATATGATGTATTGTGGAACGATTTTTTCACAAGGGATAACGAAAAATCACATAAGTATCTATATCTTTAGCTTAAAGGCTGGTATCGACCTCTCAAGAAATAGCTCAAGAAATTTTTAGCTTTATTTCTTGAGTAAAAAATAGTAGTAGGCAAGAAATTTTGACGTTTAGTAATCCACCGTGAATACCAAGTGAAATGAAGAAGAGCATCAAAAACGTAAACAAAATAAACCTTTTTGTAAACATAAGCAATAAGTAAGTTCTTAAAAAATATTAAATAAAAGCTTTAAATATATGTTTTCAATAGTTTTATTTTATTGTTATTTCAGGAAATCATCGAAAGCGACGAGGATGACCTTATATTACTGGTTAACTGTGGTATATTGATGGCCGGAATGGAATAAAATATAAGAAATCGATGCCAACTATCCCCTTGCATCATTAGAAAAATTGAGCATTCTATTTTTCGTTTCTTTTTTGCCATTTTCACTAACGATTTCCACGATTTTTTTTCAACACGCAACAAACGTCAAAATTTCTTTAAGAAATAAATGCTCGATGATATATTTCTTGGCAAAACCTGTGTTGCTGTGTTCGCATAACGTTGAAAAATAGTATTAAAAAAGTGTACTAAATTTCTTAAGAGGTCGATACTCGCTCAAGAAAGTTTCACAAGAAAATTTGAATTTTTTCTTGTATGTCATTTTATATGAAACTTTTGCGTTTCTTGAGAGGTCGATACTAAGCTTAAGGGCCGTTTACTAAACCTCTGATTAACGCTAACCATATGAGAGGGTGAACTCACAAACAAATTTTATCTTTTGTCTATACACGGATGAGTCATCTAACCGAGCTTTTCGTCCATAAATTATACTTTTTGTTTCAGATGAAAGAAATCGCTAAAAATAATGTTTTTATCAGATATCCTTGATATTACGTTAACAATTAAACGGGCTAATTTTTAAATAATAAAACGTATCCTCCCCCATAACTGTAATTCTTCGAATTTTTTGTTTTTTGATTTATTTAAAGCATAGTGTATTCTACATTAATGAAATGTTTAAACAGTGTGCCTTTTGATTATCGCTATTTTACATTAATGAAATGTATAAACAATGTGCCTTATGTACTAGTCAGCGCCAACGATGCTAAAAAAAAACAAATGTACTACTTTTAGTTTTATTACTATAGCTTTTTCAACTCAAATGAAACATTTTTTCAAATCAAGTAAAAATTTTCAATTGAAAATTAATTCCTATTTGTTGTTCCTTTGTTAATTAATTAATGTTATGCGTTAAAAAAAATTAAAGACTTTGAAAAGGAACATGTAAACAAAACCGTCCCTCTTTTTAAGGTTTAATTTAACCTGAAAATGCTACATACATAAGTGAAGTATTTAATTCTTATTTGATCTTTTATTTAATTATAGTTTTGCGTAAAAAAAAGAAAAATTAAACACTTTTTGGAAAGAAAAATGTAAACAAAACCATCCCTCTTTTTATTGTAGTGAAATATTCATAAAAAACTATCGATGGTATCGATAGTTCTTTTTTTGACTATCGAAACTATCGAGTGGTCCGACTATCGATGGTTTTGCAGCTCTACTAGGTATTTAATATAAAATAAAAATTAGGCAAATGCATACATACATATATGTACATACATATGTACAACCATTCATGCATCCATATGTACCCTGCAAAATCCGGGACGTGTCCGGGATCAATCGCAAGGGAGCATGCGACTAATACAATTTTACATCCCTTTATATGGAGTGAATTGATCGCATTTGTTCGAGCATGTCCTATGAAGAGACTAATTGTTCAACTTGTATACCCGAACGGGTATAAATGTAGATCAATCGCTTTCATCCCGAACGGGTACAAATGTAGATCAATCGCTTTCATCCCGAACGGGTACAAATGTAGATCAATCGCTTACATCCCGAACGGGTACAAATGTAGATCAATCGATTCCAGCACGAACGGGTACAAATGTAGATTTTTCCAAGTTGTTCGCCAAGGCAATTTTTTAATAAATCTTTAAAAATTGTAAATGTTCATGCATATATAAATAAAGATTATATAATGTTTTACTTTTGAAAAAAAACCCAATAAATAAATGAAAAAAATTTTAAGTTTTGAGTATGCATTATATGAGCGTAATGTAAAGGATTTTTTCATAGAATATTTTAGGCAACATTTTGTTGAAATTATTATTCATCATTGTTATTAAAAGAAAGGGTGTTCAATTCCTTTTACCGGTTGTTCTACAATTTTTTAAATACATTGCATATTTTTGTAAAATTTATACATTTAAGGAATCTAGATTTGTACCCGTTCGGAATAAAGGCGATTAATCTAGATTTATAGATACCCGTTCGGAATGAAAGCGATTAATCTACATTTATACCCGTACGGGAACAATCGGGGACTAATTGTGGACCGATTGTTATCGAAAGAGATCAATCCGGGACAAATATCTTTCGGTATTAATCGCACATTTGTTGCAGGGTAAATACAAACATACATATGTATGCATGCATGCATGTTAATCGTTCAAATCGTCGCAGTTGAGCAAAATGTCTACGTTGCCAAATACTAGCAGGCAGGCTCTCGTAAGCACCATCTTAGTGATGTATTGTGGAACGATCCTCCGTCATCCCTTGTCAAGTTTGGTTTGGAGACAAACCGGTTTCGGCTAATATGCGCCATCTTCAGTGTCTTTTTTCGTTCTGAGTTATTTTGTGTAAGTTCGATAGTACTTATAGTAACTAACTTCCATCGTTTGGTCACGTTCTTCGTGTTCGTGTTCGTGCATTTGTGCGTTCGGGCGACGTGCATGCGTGTGTGCGTGTGAGTCTGTGCGTTTAGGTATGTAAATCTATTTTTGTATCCTCATTAAACAGGCAGGTAAAAGTCCGTTATTGTCCTCTTGTGTGTTGTTTTGTTTATGTCGGTTTTAGGTTTTCTGTCCTCTTTTCGGTATAATAGCTTAAGCGGTTCAAATAATGTATCTGATGCGGTGTTTATTTGTTCATTTATTATTTTACCTACGAAAAGAGGACAGAAAACCTAAAACCGACATAAACAAAACAACACACAAGAGGACAATAACGGACTTTTACCTGCCTGTTTAATGAGGATATAAAAATAGATTTACATACCTAAACGCACAGACTCACACGCACACACGCATGCACGTCGCCCGAACGCACAAATGCACGAACACATCACACGAACACGAAGTACGTGACCAAACGAAGGAAGTTAGTTACTATAAGTACTATCGAACTTACACAAAATAACTCAGAACGAAAAAAGACACTGAAGATGGCGCATATTAGCCGAAACCGGTTTGTCTCCAAACCAAACTTGACAAGGGATGACGGAGGATCGTTCCACAATCATATATATTATTTCTAATTGGTATTTTATAAATATCCCTTTTTCTGATCACATAATTTACCAAAATTAATAAGTAAGGCATCGTTTTAAAGGTATTAATTAGCTATGCATGCGAAACGGTGTTTAATTGGGCGTGGTACTTTTTTTCTAATAGTATTTTGTAAAAATAAATGTTTTAAACTAAAAGATTTGCGCCTAAAACTATGCCTTCAGAAATATTTTATTATAACAAGAGTGCAGTGTTAAATACAAATTTCAAATGTAGATTTCGCTCCAGATGAATAGTCGTGTATATTTTAAAACACTTTTATAAGCTTCAGCTGTATGTTTGTATGTAAACATAACATTATTTTAGGCGAACACGTGTGTATTCATACTTACGCTGAATGGGGGTTTTTCAGCATGGGATGTGCTTATTTATACACAGCTGTTCGTAGTACAATATATGTATATGAATTTATAGTTTTGATCAAATAACAGTTGTACGTAAGACCATAAAATATTGAGATAGATATGGACTTACAGAAATCAAAACGATCACGATGAAAAGAAAAATTGATTGAACTGGCGCAAAAATAGAAATATTTTAATGAAATTTGGTACACAGATTCTAATGGGAACAGAGAAAGTTGGGGTTGAAAATAAGGCATATGTATGTATTTCGAAAAATACGTAAAACATGATAATTAAGTCACTAATAAAGCCCGAGTGATGGAATTTCATCCATGTAATGACCTTATGCCGTTATGAGGAAATATACTGAAATTTAAAAAAATGGGCCAAGATTTTCAAAGATTTATAAGTCAAAACTCAGGAACTGTAGCAGATAAATCGATTAAGCTTCGACCACTGATTTGCTTGCCAAGGCAAAAGTGTGGAAAAAAATTACCCAAGTCGGCAGGGACCACATATATGTATGTACATAAAAATATATGTAAACTATATAAAAATATAATGCACATACCTATATACATAGGTATAATAAAAACATTTTATGCGATATCTTTGTCAAACATATAGGTAGTTCATTGAAAGTTCCATAAGTTCCACCAAACCAAATAAATAAGAAGTTTTTTAAAATGGGCGTGACAGCACAAACCATACCGCCACGTATGTTTTGTTATTTTTTTGCGCAAGATGCGCACGGGTCCTGCTAGTACATCATATTCCTACCCTGTCGGAAAAACAAGCAACCAAAAAGTATTCACCATCTTAGTATTCGAATACTTCACGGTAGACCGAAACTTGCGGGCAGCGATCGTTTCAAGAACGAGAACGTCTCTGTATGACTGCTGCTAGTTATCGGAAATGTTTGTTGTTGAAGTCGGACATGCACGTGTTCGACAGTTTTTAATGTTAGTGCATACGTGTTCGAACAGCAAACGGTAGTGTTTACGCAGGGCTATACCAGTCACTCAACACCTTGGCAAAATTAAAAAAATAAATAAATATCCGTGCGTTTTATCAATTTTTGCCGTTTCAATTCTGCTACTAGGTTAGGTTAGGTTGCGTTGGCTGAGGTCTGAAGACCCCTCACATAGACCACATATGGTCCTTAGTGTTGCCAACATACAGGAGGCATTATGTTATTATATTACACTCGGAATGCAGGTCTTCGCAAGTTTTAATATTTTGTGAATTTCCCGGTCCGCAATGCTCTCTAGAGACGTGGAGTATGCAGAGCCTAGACAGTTAAATCGTAGTCTGCCGAAAGCTGGACATTGGCAGAGAAGGTGCTCCAGAGTGCCTACAACATCGTCCTCAATGCAAGCCGTGCACGCCCGACTCTGCACCAATCCCATTTTCAACGCATGAGATGGTGTGAGACAGTACCTGTTAGTATGCCGACTGACAGTCTGAAGTCTGCTCTGGGAAGTGTAAGTAGGTAGTTTGCGTTTTTAGCTTTATATGACCGAAGCATGATTTTGGCGATAATAATAATAATAATACCCAACGGTTTACCCTCCATATCCCGCCCAACCGACGCGAGGGGCGCTAATCCGCATGACGCACGGATATTTATTTATTTTTTTAATTTTGCCAAGGTGTTGAGTGGCTGGTATAGCCCTGCGTAAACACTACCGTTTGCTGTTCGAACACGTATGCACTAACATTAAAAACTGTCGAACACGTGCATGTCCGACTTCAACAACAAACATTTCCGATAACTAGCAGCAGTCATACAGAGACGTTCTCGTTCTTGAAACGATCGCTGCCCGCAAGTTTCGGTCTACCGTGAAGTATTCGAATACTAAGATGGTGAATACTTTTTGGTTGCTTGTTTTTCCGACAGGGTAGGAATATGATGTACTAGCAGGACCCGTGCGCATCTTGCGCAAAAAAATAACAAAACATACGTGGCGGTATGGTTTGTGCTGTCACGCCCATTTTAAAAAACTTATTATTTATTTGGTTTGGTGGAACTTATGGAACTTTCAATGAACTACCTATATGTTTGACAAAGATATCGCATAAAATGTTTTTATTATACCTATGTATATAGGTATGTGCATTATATTTTTATATAGTTTACATATATTTTTATGTACATACATATATGTGGTCCCTGCCGACTTGGGTAATTTTTTTCCACACTTTTGCCTTGGCAAGCAAATCAGTGGACGAAGCTTAATCGATTTATCTGCTACAGTTCCTGAGTTTTGACTTATAAATCCTTGAAAATCTTGGCCCATTTTTTTAAATTTCAGCATATTTCCTCATAACGGCATTACATGGATGAAATTCCATCACTCGGGCTTTATTAGTGACTTAATTATCATGTTTTACGTATTTTTCGAAATACATACATATGCCTTATTTTCAACCCCAACTTTCTCTGTTCCCATTAGAATCTGTGTACCAAATTTCATTAAAATATTTCTATTTTTGCGCCAGTTCAATCAATTTTTCTTTTCATCGTGATCGTTTTGATTTCTGTAAGTCCATATCTATCTCAATATTTTATGGTCTTACGTACAACTGTTATTTGATCAAAACTATAAATTCATATACATATATTGTACTACGAACAGCTGTGTATAAATAAGCACATCCCATGCTGAAAAACCCCCATTCAGCGTAAGTATGAATACACACGTGTTCGCCTAAAATAATGTTATGTTTACATACAAACATACAGCTGAAGCTTATAAAAGTGTTTTAAAATATACACGACTATTCATCTGGAGCGAAATCTACATTTGAAATTTGTATTTAACACTGCACTCTTGTTATAATAAAATATTTCTGAAGGCATAGTTTTAGGCGCAAATCTTTTAGTTTAAAACATTTATTTTTACAAAATACTATTAGAAAAAAAGTACCACGCCCAATTAAACACCGTTTCGCATGCATAGCTAATTAATACCTTTAAAACGATGCCTTACTTATTAATTTTGGTAAATTATGTGATCAGAAAAAGGGATATTTATAAAATACCAATTAGAAATAATATATATGATTGTGGAACGATCCTCCGTCATCCCTTGTCAAGTTTGGTTTGGAGCCAAACCGGTTTCGGCTAATATGCGCCATCTTCAGTGTCTTTTTTCGTTCTGAGTTATTTTGTGTAAGTTCGATAGTACTTATAGTAACTAACTTCCTTCGTTTGGTCACGTACTTCGTGTTCGTGTGATGTGTTCGTGCATTTGTGCGTTCGGGCGACGTGCATGCGTGTGTGCGTGTGAGTCTGTGCGTTTAGGTATGTAAATCTATTTTTATATCCTCATTAAACAGGCAGGTAAAAGTCCGTTATTGTCCTCTTGTGTGTTGTTTTGTTTATGTCGGTTTTAGGTTTTCTGTCCTCTTTTCGTAGGTAAAATAATAAATGAACAAATAAACACCGCATCAGATACATTATTTGAACCGCTTAAGCTAGGCTCTGCATACTCCACGTCTCTAGAGAGCATTGCGGACCGGGAAATTCACAAAATATTAAAACTTGCGAAGACCTGCATTCCGAGTGTAATATAATAACATAATGCCTCCTGTATGTTGGCAACACTAAGGACCATATGTGATCTATGTGAGGGGTCTTCAGACCTCAGCCAACGCAACCTAACCTAACCTAGTAGCAGAATTGAAACGGCAAAAATTGATAAATTACTTAGTAGGCAGCCGTTAGGTAGCCAAAAAATTTGGCAATGAAATATACGTGTTTAGTTATAATTGTTGTTGCTGCTGCTGCTGGTCAAATGCGTGCCGTGCTATCTCAATTCGCTCTGTGAAAGTTGTAGGTAGCGGTGTTGTTGCTGCTTCTGATGAAGATTTTGTTGTTTTAGTTTTCCCTGAGGATATGGTGCCGATGCCGAAATTATTATCCAAATAATATTGTTCATAGAGATATCGACCACTTGCTTAATTGGTGTTCATTCACTTTATCTTCAAATTGTTGCCGTATTTATACAAAAATTTCCTTATTTATTACTAGAGCTCGGATAATAGGTGAAAATCAGACACCTAAAATTATGCTACGTAATGTTTGTGAGCACATCCAGTGGCAAGTTTAAGGGTGGGGTGCATTCGGGCTAAGCCCCCCGTGAATGCAATTGGATTTTTTGCTTACTATGATGCCAGAGAAATAAATTATTAAGGTTATTTATGGGTTGCACGTGAAAAATTACAAAGAAAGCTACAATAAATAAATGTAACTAGTAAACCCGGCCACGCGATGCTGTGGCTTTCAATTACACTGTGCAACAATTTGAGGGTGGAAGACCACTTATTGCCACATTTGAAAATTTTTTGATATACCTTCATAGCTACTGGTTATTTTTATTTTCTGTGGACCCAGATTTTTTATACATAGATTTTGACCAAGGAGCCCCATAGTGAAGTTTTGTGCCGAATATTTTTCTAGACTATGGTAACCTTAAAGCGACCTACAAAAGGCCATTTGGCGCGCTCCTCCTTTTCTTTCTAGTTCTCTTTCTCTTCCCCTTTCCCCTTTATTTGCGCTTTATTTTCCCTTTATCCAATTTATTTTTCATATTTCCTCTTTCGCCATATCCATCCCTTTCATTTTCCTCTTCCCTTTCCTTTTATTACCCATCTTCAGTGCTAGGCCTTGCATGACACTTCAAATTTAAAAATGAGATAAACTGTGGCGTAAAAATGGATTATTGAACGGTGGCACCCTTTTTTTTTAATAAATTACTCATTTCCACGCCAAGTCCTTTCATATGACACCTCAAATTTAAAAATCAAACAAACTATAGCGTAAAACTGAATTTATGAACAGGAGGCAACCCTTTTTGAAAAATGTTTATTAAATTGCTCAATATCAGGTCATATGGTACTAAAAATTTTAAAATCAAACAAACTATACAGTAAAATTAAATTTTCAAACATCTGGCAACTCCTTTCAAAAAAATTAAACCTTCCTGCACATCTACAGGTCAAGCCCTTTCATCTGACACCTCATTTTCGAAAATCGGTATAACGGTGTAAAAGTTATGGTGCTTACAAAAAATCGCTTAGCGTAATATATATAAAGATAATAAATAATAATAATAAATAAAGTATGTATAATAAATAAATATATAATTATAAAGAATAAAGAAAAAAATTAAAAATTTGTAGTGACTCGCTTAAATTTTAGACAAAATCTTCGCACGTGAAGGAAAAACAATTAGAGTTTCAAACCAAATATATTTTGAATGAAAATGAGGCAAGTGTGTATTAGCAAATGATTTTTACTATAAAAAATACTAATACCTGTTATTTGAGAATTTTTTTCTAGCTGTCCTCTGCATTTTTTTTCATGCGAATTTTCAAGTCGAGAAAATTGCGTACTAGAAAATAATATAAAATTTCTACACAAAAAGTTACAAATTTTGTTGAAAATTGGCGAATTTTCCAGAATTTTGCACAAACTTTTTAACTTTAATATATTTGGTTTCTGTTATAAATTTTTTTTATATAACAAATAAAAATTATTAAAAACACATAAATAAATATATTTTACGAATAAAATCACTTTCTATTCTGGCTTTATTTCATCACACACCACTGTATGTTTATTTAAACTGCAAATTTGTGTAACATGATTAAGAACTTTTCTAATAAAATCTTCACCCACCATACCAATATGATACCCCTTTATATTTAAATTGTAATCCCGTCACTGAAAACAAACAAAATTTACCACATGTAGCATATTTTGAGGCGCTTGATTTCACCTATTTTTCCGAGCTCTATTTATTACTT
Organism: Urophora cardui; assembly: GCA_960531455.1. Classification (NCBI taxonomy): domain Eukaryota; kingdom Metazoa; phylum Arthropoda; class Insecta; order Diptera; family Tephritidae; genus Urophora; species Urophora cardui. The sequence goes on from OY482672.1 coordinate 101,718,612, forward strand.
ATTTACTGAACTACATATCGTCGGTCTCCTGCCAGAAACACGAATGTGAAATTTTTTCTAAGTGCGATGTCTGCCCTTTATCGGGTATGTATTGATATAATAACAATTAATATTTGTATATATGCTTATGTACATAAAAGTACATATTATGTACACATAAATAAATATATTTTACGAATAAAATCACTTTCTATTCTGGCTTTATTTCATCACACACCACTGTATGTTTATTTAAACTGCAAATTTGTGTAACATGATTAAGAACTTTTCTAATAAAATCTTCACCCACCATACCAATATGATACCCCTTTATATTTAAATTGTAATCCCGTCACTGAAAACAAACAAAATTTACCACATGTAGCATATTTTGAGGCGCTTGATTTCACCTATTTTTCCGAGCTCTATTTATTACTTATTTACTGAACTACATATCGTCGGTCTCCTGCCAGAAACACGAATGTGAAATTTTTTCTAAGTGCGATGTCTGCCCTTTATCGGGTATGTATTGATATAATAACAATTAATATTTGTATATATGCTTATGTACATAAAAGTACATATTATGTACACATAAATAAATATATTTTACGAATAAAATCACTTTCTATTCTGGCTTTATTTCATCACACACCACTGTATGTTTATTTAAACTGCAAATTTGTGTAACATGATTAAGAACTTTTCTAATAAAATCTTCACCCACCATACCAATATGATACCCCTTTATATTTAAATTGTAATCCCGTCACTGAAAACAAACAAAATTTACCACATGTAGCATATTTTGAGGCGCTTGATTTCACCTATTTTTCCGAGCTCTATTTATTACTTATTTACTGAACTACATATCGTCGGTCTCCTGCCAGAAACACGAATGTGAAATTTTTTCTAAGTGCGATGTCTGCCCTTTATCGGGTATGTATTGATATAATAACAATTAATATTTGTATATATGCTTATGTACATAAAAGTACATATTACATACATGTACATATGTACATAAAAGTACATATCAACTTGACGTTGTTTACACCGACTTTTCCAAAGCTTTTGATAAGGTGAACCATTATATTCTTTTGCATAAACTTTATTTATATGGTATTCGAGGTACACTCTTGAAATTCTTTGAGAGTTTCTTAGTTGGTCGGAAAATGCTGGTAAAGATAGGGGAAACTACATCCGACATTGCTATCAATGCCTGGTCCGGAATACCACAAGGTACTCACTGTGGACCGCTATTATTCATCTTGTTCATTAACGACTTACCATTGCACTTCAAATTTGTAAATAGCTTGATGTTTGCGGATGATGTCAAAGTTTATATGCCAATACGTAACAATTCCGACAATACCAACTTTCAATCAGATCTGGAGGTATTTCAAAATTGGTGCACCGCTAATAAGCTGTTTCTCAATACAAACAAATGTAGCGTTATTTCATATACCAAGTCTCCTAGCCTTATCAGATTTAACTATTCGCTAAATAATATTATATTAGACCGATTATCTGAAATAAAGGATCTTGGAGTGATTTTTGACTCCAAACTTACTTTTCATAAGCACGTAGATTACATTCTCTCTAAAGCATTATCTATGTTAGGATTTGTTAGAAGAAATGGAGCCGAATTCAAGGATCCGTGTACAATAAAATCACTTTACATCTCATTGGTGAGAAGTCATCTTGACTATTGTTGCTTGGTGTGGAATCCCTTTTATACATCACAAATTCATAAAATTGAACGAGTTCAGAGAACATTCACCAGAATGGCATTATATAGAATGAATTGGCCAAATGGTTTACCGCCCTATGAGGGCCGGAGGAAACTTCTTGGCTTACAATCGTTGCAAGATCGACGGACTTACTTTGCCCTAATTTTTGCATATAATTTAATTAATCATATCATAGACTGTGATGATTTGCGTTTACTGTTCAATTTCTATGATCCGTCGCGAGATTTAAGGCATAACCGTTTACTTGTCGAGCCTTATCATAAGACAAATTATGGTTATAATGAACCTGTCACTAGAATTATTCGACTTTGTAATAGCTATGTTAATAATATTGATCTCAACACTAACTTATATAGATTTAAGTTGAATTTATTTACAATATTCAACTGAAATTACTAATTTAACTTAATTTAATTGTCTGTAAGGATCTCCAGTAGACAGAAATAAATAAATAAATAAATAAATAAATAAATAAATTATGTATGTATGTTTACACAAGAATTTATACCAATATTAATTGTTATTACATCAATATATGCCCGAAAAGAGCAGACATCCTACTTAGAAAAAATTTCACATTCGTGTTTCTGGCAGAAGACCGACGATATCATATATATTATTTCTAATTGTTGTTTTATAAATATCCCTTTTTCTGCTCACATAATTCACCAAAATTAATAAGTAAGGCATCGTTTTAAAGGTATTAATTAGCTACGCATGCGAAACGGTGTTTTATTGGGCGTGATACTTTTTTTCTAATAGTATTTTGTAAAAATAAAATGTTTTAAACTAAAAGATTTGCACTTAAAACTATGCCTTCAGAATTATTTTATTCTAACAAGAGTGCAGAGTTAAATACAAATTTCAAATGTAGATGTCGCCCCAGATGAATAGTCGTGTATATTTTAAAACACATTTATAAGCTTCAGCTGTATGTTTGTATGTAAACATCACATTATTTTAGGCTAACACGTGTGTATTTATTCTTACGCTGAATGGGGGTTTTTCAGCATTGGATGTGCTTATTTATACACAGCTGTTCGTAGTACAATATATGTATATGTAATAAAATAATTGAGATAGATATGGACTTACATAAATCAAAACGATTAGGATGAAAAAAATTGATTGAACGGCCGGCCGTACATAATCTAACTGGCGCAAAAATAGAAATATTTCAATGAAATTTGGTACACAGATTCTAATGGGAACAGTGAAGGTTGGGGTTGAAAATAAGGCATATTTCGGAAAACACATAATTAAGTCACTAAGAAAGCCCGAGTAATGGAATTTCATCCATGACCTTATCCCGTTATGCTGAAATTTATGCCGAAATTTAAAAAAATGGGTCAAGAGGGGCAAATTTTCATAGATTTATAAGGCAAAACTCAGGAACTGTAGCAGATAAATCGATTAAGCTTCGGCCACTGATTTGCTTGCCAAGGCAAACGTGTGGAAAAAAAATTACCCAAGTCGGCAGGGACCACATATATGTACATAAAAATATATGTAAAATATATAAAAATATAATGCACATACCTACATATTGTCGTACCATACGAAAACTAACATACGTTTTTTATGGCTGACGAAAAGTAACAAGTTCGACTTTTGGCTGACTAAAACTATCAATTTCGTTTAAACAACAACAATTTTAATGTAAAAACAGTATATAATTACTGATACTTTCCGTCAGCCAAAAGTCGATTTTGTTACTTTTCGTCGGCCAAAAGTTAAATTTGGTACTTTTCGTACAGAATTTTTTTATTGCTAGCTTTCGCCTGAAATTTTAAATATGCTAGTTTTCGTATGGTAGGACGATATATAGGTATAATAAAAACATTTTATGAGATATCTTTGTCAAACATATAGGTAATTCATTGAAAGTTCCATAAGTTCCACCAAATCAAATAAATAATAAGTTTTTTAAAATGGGCGTGACAGCACAAACCATACCGACATACCACGTATGTTTTGTTATTTTTTGTGCAAGATGCGCACGGGTCCGGCTAGTATGTATATATTGTATATTTGTGCATAACTATGTATTTATGTAAATGCTATTTGTTGCACGTAGCACGTGTACATATGTATGTATATATATGTAAGTATTTTAAGTGGTGGGCCCCAGATAAGGTCAAGCCAAATACAGTGGCTTGGACGGTTAGGCCCTCGATAGTGGTGGGTGGAGAGCCGTCGATGATGATTTTAGCGTATATATAGGTGCCCAATGCCAGGCGCATAGGTGCGGATCGATAAAAATTCGTATCGGCGAGCCTCATAAATTGAAACTTTTGCGCTATTTGTTCGTCGAGGGTGGTAGACGGGCTGATCCGATAATACCGCGCTTGGATGACGGCTTGGGTTACCACCGTTCGGGTACACCATATTTACCCAGATTTATGTGCTAATTTCGTCCAACCACCAATTTTTTTTTTTTAATTAAAAAAAAAATTTTAATTTTAAATTTGGGGTAAATTTTTATAATCTGGTATTAATTTTTGCATATTGAATTTCAGATCCATTGAAGGGAGGAGTTTTGAAATCAAAAAAAAAAATTTTTTTTAAATTAAAAAAAAAAATTTGGTGGTTGGACAAAAATCTGGCGTTCATTTTTATAATAATAATAATAATAATAAACCCAACGGTTACCCTCCACCCGCCCTACCGCACGAGGGGCGCATCCACATGACGTGCGGATTTTTTTAATTTAAATTTAAATTTAGCCAAGGTGTTGAGTGGGAGGAGTTTATTCAACGTCGAGGTCTTACACTACTCAGCTACAGAAAATAAATTCATTCAGCTGGTTGTATGTATATACATAATATAATAATATAGAAGAAAGAACTTACAATTAAAATAATAGTACAAATAAAGTAAATATTGATATACGTAGTAATAAGTGTAACAAGTAAGGTATCTGTTGTCACTTGTTAAGAGCGAACAACAGGGATCTTCTTATTTGCAAAATAGATTCTGAAATATCAAAATTAGTATAATAAGAATTGAAACTTTTACATAAGCAACGGAATGGTTCATGTAATTCAAAATTTGTTCTACACTGCTTTAAGACGATTGGTTGAAAATATCTTGATGGGCGAGTAGGAACATTTAAGTTTACCTCGGTTAGAAGAGATGGGCTGTCAACTGATCTCTTTAACAGTTTAACCAGGAATACCACGCCTAACATCTCCCTGCGGCTTGATAATGTTGGAAGATTAATAAGCTTCAGCCGACTAGTGTACGGGGGAAGATTGCACCGAGGGTCCCAGTGCAAATCTCTTAACGCAAAAAGTAAGAACTGTTTTTGTACTGATTCGAGTCGATCAGAATGAACTTGATATTGCGGACTCCATATTATAGAGGCATATTCTAGTATTGGTCTCACTAACGTTGTAAAAAGGATTTTAGTTATATATGGGTCTCTAAATTCCTTAGACCAACGCTTTACAAATCCCAAGACACTTTTAGCTTTATTTACTGTGACGTTTATATGCAAATTGAAGTTAAGTTTACAATCAAATCTGACTCCTAGGTCGACAAAATCATAAACCTGTTCCAAACTATAGTTATTAATTGTGTAAGTTGCTGGTTGTATATTCTTCCGCGAAAAGCACATAAATTTACATTTATTAAGATTAAGTGGCATAAGATTATAATTGCACCAAGTAGCAAAAGAATTTAAATCAGTTTGGAGCGCAGATCTTTCTTCCAAAGAAGAGTATGACTTGAAAAGTTTCACATCATCGGCATACATAAGAATTTTTGAGTTGTTAATAGCATAAGAAATGTCATTTATAAATAATAAGAACAGAGTCGGACCGAGATGGCTCCCTTGTGGAACTCCAGAAGATACATCAATGACGTTGGAAAAAGCATTTTTGAAAACTACCCTTTGTGTTCTATTTGAAATATAAGAAGCAATCCATTTTAAAAGAATAGGTTGAAAGCCAATCAGATCAAGTTTACGGACAAGTAATGAGTGGTTAACCTTATCAAAAGCCTTGCTGAAATCTGTATAAATGACATCCGTGTTAACATTTTCCCTAAACCCATTAGAAACATGAGTGGTGAATTCCAGTAAGTTAGTAACAGTTGATTTACCTCTACAGAACCCATGTTGCGAGGTTCCTAGCGACGAGGAAATAGAATGTTTTAGGTGATTATTGACAATAGCCTCAAACACCTTAGGAATAGCAGACAGTTTTGCTATGCCACGATAATTTTCAATGGAAGATCTATTCCCAGATTTATGCAGAGGAATGATAAAAGATTCTTTCCATGATTTCGGAAAAACACCAGACTTCAGTGACAAATTAAAAAGTTTGGATAATGGTTCATAAATATGTTCGGCGCAATTTTTTAAAAAGATTGTGGGAATCATATCTGGCCCATGGTTTGAGGAAACCTTTAGTGATTTTAGGAAAAATAAAACCTCTTCCGGATCAATATAAGAAATATTAAATGTGTTATTCGAAATAACTTTACACGGGTATTCATCAATGCTTACGTTAACATGGGAATAATTTGACTCAAAGAATTCTGCAAACAGATTCGCAACATCCTCATTATCGCTGGAGTTACTATTCCGATATCTCATAGACGACCGGAATCCCCTCACTCTGCGTTTAGAGTTTACGAAACCATAAAACGACTTTGGGTTGGAAAAAATATTCTTTTTAATTTTATTTATATAAGAGTTATAGCAATTTTTGTTTAGAACGGTATATTTATGACGCAAAATTGAGTATTGATGGTAGTCTTTTTGTAAACCAGTCTTCTTATATAATTTAAAGGAGCGAGATTTCCTGTTTTTTAGAGCCCTTAACTCTTTAGTTGCCCAAAGAAGCAAGGGCTCCTCATATGTACGTTTACGTAATGGTACGTATCTATCAAAAAGGCTATGAATTAAGTTATTGAAATGTAAAACATTATGATCGACATTTCCATTATAGTTTGGCCACGATATTCTTGAGAGCTCAAGGTTAATTTTATTATAATTTGCTTTTGAAAAGTCATAACAAAAACGGGAATCAGAGTTATCACAGTTATCAGTGTTTATAATTTCGTAAACTAACTCTAAAGAAGGATGATAGACATCCTCAGGTGAAATAATGGCATCAGCCTCGTTAACAGAGTAATTGGATTCATCATCAACAAAAATCAAATCCAGCATTTTTCCAAATTTATTTCTAATGGTATTAATTTGATGAAGGCAGAGTTCAGACATTTCATCAATAAAAGTATTGCTGTTCAAATTAGATGTTAATGGTACAGTATTATGATTATCGATGCACCAAGAGATGTGCGGTAGATTAAAGTCTCCTAAGACGATTATAGAATCAAACTCTGTCATCCTTAAGTTGACAAATTTAAGCAAGGAAATAAGCTCTAAATAAACTGAAAGGTCGGAAGAAGGAGGAATGTAACAGATTGCTAAGTAAGTATGACCCGTTCCAACCTTGATGCGGATGCACTTATATTCGAAAGTTGTAACGGAGTTTACATTAATTTCTTCCGATGGTATTGAAGAATGCACGGCGAGCAGTACACCTCCGCCAACTCTGTCTAGACGATCATTTCTGTACACTTGATATACGTTACTAAAAATTTCAGAATTAAAAGTGTGTGGTTTGAGCCATGTTTCCGTAAAACAAACAACATGGAAATTACAGTCAAAGGATTTTAAGTATAAGCCAGTTAATTTAGTATTTAAGCCTCTCACATTCTGATAGTAAATTTTCAAATCAGATTTAGATTTTAGTTTTTTGAAACAGTATTAGGAACAGAAATTGTAGGTAAATTTTTGTTACGTGATCTTGGCCTGTGTTCAAATTCACGGACGAAAGCTCCGGACGGCCAAAAGGACGTGTTCAAAAGAGTGTCAAAGTCTACCAAAGAAACATCTATTTTAAATGATGCGACATTTCTATTGTAGCCGAATTTAAATTTATTAATAGTTATATCATCCGTTTTAATTTTCGATGATATGTAAAATTTCAAGTCATCCTCGGTAGTATTGATATCGAATCTCGATACAAAAACAGATTTTTTAATTGGGACAACAACCAACTCTTTGGGCTTGGATTTTGGCTCCAAAGAACAATCCTTCGGATCAGACTCCTTCCGGGAATTAAGAGAAGAAGCTGGTGCATGCTTAGAAGAGCAAGGTCCATGCTTAGAAGAGCAAGGTCCGTCTTCCGCAGATTTTGGTGAAGCCAAATCGATTAGCTCCACTGAATTTTGAACCAAATCGACCTGCAGGTTTTGTAACACCACTTCACCGCCCCGTGGAATGGATTCCTTCGGACTTTGTCGGTTCACTTTAGAAGACGGACCTGAAGCAGGCTTATCCAAGCACTTGAAGGATTTAAAAATGTCTTCATATTGCCTAAATTTATCGTTTAGAGCACTCAGTTCTCTACCAATTTCTGAAAATCCGTTCCTGGTTTGCCTGAAGAATTTGAACAGATCAACTTCGGTTGATCTGCACTTCACACAAGACCATCTCAGACCTTTCTTGTCGTTAACAGCGTCAAGAACTCTCCCTGTCAAGCCAGCACATTTCATATGGGCAGGCCCATCGCAAAGCCAGCATGACACGAAGCGTTCGGAGTCGCTTTTCAGTGGACAGTTTTCATAAATACAAGGCATGGTACCAATAAAATATAAAAAAGAATAAAATAAAAATAAAAGCAAATATAAATATAAATATAAATAAGAATTAAAAATAATAATAATAATAATAATAATAATAATAATAATAATAATAATAATAATAATAATAATAATAATAATAATAATAATAATAATAATAATAATAATAATAATAATAATAATAATAATAATAATAATAATAATAATAATAATAATAATAATAATAATAATAATAATAATAATAATAATAATAATAATAATAATAATAATAATAATATAATAATAATAATAATAATAATAATAATAATAATAATAATAATAATAATAATAATAATAATAATAATAATAATAATAATAATAAAACTTCACGTGAAGATATAAAAAAAAGCCCTTAAAATTGGAGCATAATTTTTTTTTTTTAACAAATTAGCACATAAACAGCACATAATTGCTAGCCTATTAATTTTCAAAGTCATTGAATGGGGGGTCCAGCTTCACTGGGCTTTGTTTTTGCACAGATTGTTGTTTGTCTCGGTGGCAATCAAAAACCTGTTTACACATGCATACTATGCTATAACTCAAGAACGCCTGCACCTATACCTACGATATTGGTATCAAATGAAAGGTGTTGATCAGGAGTCCTGCGAAGTTGGCACATCCAAATGCGATTTTTTTGCAAAAATATGTAAATCGTTTGCTCAGGAAATAGTTTCGTTTGCTCAGGTTTTGTTCAAGTTGCTTTTTTTTGCACAGCCAAATGCGCTTTCTGAAATATCTTGAGCTAATGATGAGCAAACGATTTAGCCAAAAGTCGTACATAATTACGTATTATTTTGCGAAAATTCATATTTTACATGGCAACGTCGCAGCTTAATTTCATTTTGCTACAACTTTGAAAAAAAAAGCATTGAAAAATTAAATTTCTTACTGAATGATTGTGAACTAATGATGAGCAATCGATTAACCAAAAAAAAATATTTTTTTTTTGCAGATTGGTTGCTCTAATCCCGCTTTTTTATTTTTTCAATAACCTTTAGATTAATGATAGCAGATGAAATTTCTTCTTAACTGATTTTACATTAACGATGAGCAAACGATTTAGCAAAAAAAAAATTTTTTTATGTGAATTTAAATGAGCTATAGGCCATTTTTTTTTGTGTTTAATGAAGAAAAATTAAAAAAATTTTTTTGGTAGAAGTTATGGATCCATTTCGGAGATCACTTCTACCCAAGGCTGCACAACGATATCAACAAAAAAATTTTGTTTTGTTGAATACCAAATAAAAATTAACAAAAAAATGTGTTTTGTTGAATATCAAATAAAAATTATTGAAATTATTTCGTTTCGTTGATTCTCAAAAAAAAAATTATCAAAATTATTTCGTTTCGTTGAAAATCAAAAACAAAATAATAATAAAAAATTGTTTCGGGCTTACGGCTTCATTTTACTTTGAATTTTTATTAACGTTATTTTTTTTGATAATTTTTTTTGTTGGCTACCGAAACGAAATTTTCTCAATATTTGTTTTTTGATAATCAACAAAACAAAATTCTTTTTGATGATTTTTTTTTGATAATTATCAAAACAGTATTTTTTTTGTTCGGCATTTAACGTTAAAATTTTTCAAAGTTGAATTGAAAACAAAATTTGTTTTCGGTTATTGATAAAAAATAACGTTAATGTGCAGCCCTGCTTCTACCAAAAAAATTATTTCAATTTTTCTTCATTAAAAACAAAAAAAAAAAATAGCCAATAGCTCATTTAAATTCACATAAAATAATTATTAGAATTAAAAACGGCCATATAAATACAAACGTAAATATGTATATCGGAGAGCCTGCCGAAAAACAAAAGTCTGAAAACAATAACAAGCATTGCCTGTACAAAAGCTTTGGGTACTGATCTCGAAAAAATTTGTTTTTTGAATAACTTTTTATATAAAAATGGGAATAAGAAAATTGTTCCTGTATTATCTTAAACTAACTATGAGAAAACGATTTATCCAAAAAAAGCGTACGTATCTAAGTATTCCTTCGAGAAAATGCGCATTTGGCTGTGCAAAAAAAGTGAAAAAAATTTCTTTTTGCAGTAAATTTTGAAGAAACACTGAGCAAACGAAACTATTTTCTGAGCAAACGATTTACATATTTTTTACAAAAAAAAAAATCGCATGTGGATGTGCCAATTTCACAGGGCTTTGACCAGGACTTCAACATAGAGTTATTTTCATTGTGATGAGTAGACATCCTCCTAGATATGGGTTAAAATGTGGACCCGGATGGCCCGGAATGTTTCTGAACGATATTGATATCGAATGAAAGGCCTTGATCAGGACTTCAACACAAAACTCTTTTAATTATGATTTTTAGGCCGGGTCCGCAGATGTGGGTCAAAATGTGGACCCGGATGTTTTGAGCGATATTGGTATCAAATGAAAAGTGTTGGTAACGGCTTCAACATAGAGCTATTTTCATATGCCTAGACCGGGTCATCAAGATAACCCCGGAATAACTTAACTTAACTTAACTTAACTTAACTTAACTTAACTTAACTTAACTTAACTTAACTTAACTTAACTTAACATCCCCATTGATCGCCTCGATACACACGCGTTTGTTCCTACTGCGACAAAAATATTCAATCCAGTTTTCCTGGGCTAAAGCTCACATCGGTATTGACGGCAATGAAAAAGCAGATCAAGCAGCCAAAGAAGCAGCAGCCCAAACCACGAACCCGGTCTACCAAAACTTTCCCCTCAGCTATGCCAAAAGGAAAATTCAACAGCAAACAAAAGAAGCTTGGCATAAGGAGTTCATCGAAGAAACAACAGGTGGAGGAACAAAAATGTTCTTTCAGTCACCGGAAAAAGCAGAGATATACTCTCAAAAATTAGGAATATCCTTCGAAATGACACAATGTCTTACCGGCCATACCTTTTGCAAACACTATCTAAAGCGTTTCAAAATAATCGAGGATAATAGCTGCCCATGCAACGACGGCGAGGTGCAAACAATCAGCCATCTTCTATACTCCTGTTCCCGGTACCTCAACGCGAGAAGAAACCACAATTCTCTCTGCGAGGAGCTTAACATACCACCATACAACATCGTAAAAATATCTGAGCATGAAGAGCTAATCAGATCTTTCAACAAGTTGATATACAACATATTTAGTACATTAAAGAACTTTAATTCACTTGTTTAAAAGAATCGAAATTTATGTATGCAAATGTTAATATATTTGAGTTTTCAACCTACATATGTCTGTATCCATTTGCAGATGGTATCATTTCAATAACATAAAAATTTAAGACTTGCTCAAACTTTAAGCACTGACATTTTAAATATCTAGCAACTATGTAATTTTACATGCATGTATATACATACATATGTATATATGAAACAAAGAATGAAATATACGCCACTCTAAGCGCGGATAGCGCCTAGAGACCAAAGAAAAAAACTTAACTTAATTTAACTTAACTTAACTTAACTTAACTTAACTTAACTTGACTTGATTTTACTTGACTTAGATTAGCTATTATTCCTCATTGCAAAACAACGGGTATTTGCTAGTACATATATGTCCATATCTATCTCGATTATTTCATTCTGTTACAATCCACTGTTATAAAATCAAAATTATAATACTAGTACTAGTACAGCTGAGTATAAAAATGTGTAGTGTATGAGAATTTCGCTGAATAGTAGGAAGCTATGGCTAAAAGGGAATTTATGAAAGTTTTTATTACCTCTGTACAGCTGACAGTGTTGAGGACGTAATTTTGTATTTGACTTTTACTTCAGGTCCATTTTTGTTTAATTGTCTCTGTGCATCATTAAACTGCATGTAATTATCGCCAAAGTCTTTAGGTACCACTAAGTTTGATTTGCAAATATTACGATCAAATAAGCTCATACTGCATACAAAATTAGTTTGGAAGGGCCAGCATAATAAGGTTCGAACAATGAAAGGAAAACGTAATATGCATTCATCGTAAGCACTACCAAATACGTTGCGGCATCTGAGTTCAGCCTTTTTGATTTCTTTTTTACATCGTAATTCAAATTTTTTTATAAATTTTTCTTGAATCTCATCTTTTGAAGATTCACGTATATTGCGGTTAGGAAAAATATTTAACTGATCGTTTTGTCCTTCTACCTCATACTGAATTGGTTTCAGGACCAGACTTATCCGTTCAAAAGATTTTTCTAAATCAACCACATCATCCTTCAGTGCAATTATAGTATTTTGAAAAGGTTTCGTCATTAGATCCAACTTTGCTTTCGTTAAATTATAAGTGAGAGTAGCAGCACAAGAAAATACCCTTACTATTTCCACGCCATTAGAAGACAAATTCGCAATCGGACCTAAATTATTGTAAATAGTGTAAGGTAAAGAATTAAATATTATCTTTCAACATCTGACATAATCCCAAGTAAAACAAGTAAGGAAGCCTAAGTTCGAGTGGAATCGAACATTAGATACTTAGCTGTATGCTTTCATTGTTTGTGTGAGTTTGATTGGAATATGGGGAACTTCATATAAATCAGGTGCCACATGGTGGGCATGCATGTACATACATAGCATAGATGGGCATACTGAAGTAAAATTGTAATTCAATAAAGCAAACAGTAAGCAGTAAAAGAATATTGCTTACTTCAAATTTTTTACAGTAATAAGTAACGTTTTAAGTATCGCTTTACTTATTACTTAAAATTTTTTACAGTAATAAGTACCGCTTTACTTATTACTGTAAAAAATTTCAAGTAATAAGTAAAGCGTTACTTATTACTTTAAAAATTTTACAGTAATAAGTAAACTTTACTGGTTACTGTAAAAATTTTAGAGTAATAAGTAATATTTACTACTTAAGTATCGAGGATACAGTAGCCTAATTTTTCAAAATGCCTACTCGTCTATTATTAATGTTACTTCAGGAGTTCCTCAAGGCAGTCACCTTGGCCGATTCTGTTTTTGCTATTTATTAACAATATAACTACTACAATTAAATACTCAAAAATTTCATTGTATGTGGACGACGTAAAGCTTTTTAGTTCAATCTCTTCATTTAATGATAGAACTTTGCTTCAGATTTAAATTCCTTAGTTTCTTGGTGTGACACTAACTTAATGCCACTTAACCTCAATAAATGTAAATTCATGCGCTTTTCCCGGAAAACGGTACAGCCAGCTTCTTATGCAATAAATGGCTTAGGTCTCGAACAAGTAAATGAGTTTGTGGATTTAGGTGTAATAATGGACTGCAAACTTAGTTTTAACATTCATATTAATGCTACAGCAAATAAGGCAAGAGGTGTCTTAGCGTTTGTAAAACGTTGGTCAAAGGAATTCAGCGACCCATACATAACTAAAACACTCTTTACAACTTTAGTAAGACCTATATTGGAATATGGTTCCATAGTTTGGAATCCATACTATCAGATTCACTCTGATCGCTTAGAGTCAGTCCAAAAACAGTTTTTGCTTTTTGCTTTAAGAAATTTGCCTTGGGATTCTGGTTACAATCTTCCACCGTATACTAGCCGTTTAAAACTCCTTAATATTCCGACTCTTGCAAGTCGGCGAGAAATGTTAGGGGTAATATTTATCGTTAAGCTCTTGAATGGCTTAATTCTTTCTCCTTTCTTGCTAGCTGAAATAAACTTTAACATTCCTTCTCGTTCAACAAGACACTTCAACCCTATCTATTTAAAGCAATGTAAATCAAACTTTGAATTAAATGAACCTTTCCGGGGTTTATGTAAGAGCTTTAATTCCTATTCCAGCTTTTTAGATATTTCGGATTCGCTTTTCATTATAAGGGACAAAATACTGTCTTATCTTAACACATAGTAGCGATTATTCTGTAATAATTCTCAAGACTAACTTCAAATGTACTATACTCAGCTGATAATTTTATTTCTCTGTAGCTGAGCAGTTTAAGATCTCGACGCTTAACAAACTCCTGCCACTCAACACCTCGGCATTTTATGTAAATAAAAAAATATCCGTACGCCATGCGGGTTCGTCTCTCGTGCGGTCGGGCGGGATTGGAGGGCGTGGGTTATTATTATTATTATTAAAAGTATTAGCATACACACACACGCACACTGATGAGCACAAATGCGTAGGTTAGCAACTGAGAGATGATGCCCAATAAACATACATAATAAGGGTATTCATTTAACCTTATAAATGCCTCGTAAAGTGTGTAAACTTGTAAATTTATAAAGTTTGTAAACGAACTGTCAAATTTTGTATGGAAAATCATTTACGCATGGTTGAGAAATTTACGCGCACATTTCAGTGTGTAAACGCTGTAAACTCGAAAAAAGCAACCTTGCGCAACAGAAACCTCTAGCATGAGTAAGTCATTTACAAAAATTTCCTTGTAAAGTCGTTTTAATTTGGATTTCTCACTTATTTTTGGCATATTTTAATATATGTCTTTAATATATGTAGATATAGTTTTAAATAAATTTTGACAATAGCACAGCTGATGACAAGTTTACGAAAAAAAATTATTAGGTGCGTTCATATAACAGTGTGTGTAAACTGATAGAAATTTACACTTTATAAACGTATACTCTTAAATGAATACCCTTAATATAAATAAATAATAGCTTAAAAAAACTAAAAAACACGCTTTAATCTTAAAAATCGTACTAAAAATTGAGAAATAATTTAATTAGAAACAAAATGATGAACGAAAATATAAGTATTTAAGGAAAAGCGTCGGGTGGTGCTCAGTATGTCAAAAAATATTTAAGATCGCTGTTTTTAACTAATATTTTTATTTTGACTTTTAGAGATTTCACCATAGGTACGTATATTTTTGTACTAGTTGTACGAATCGAATATTTTCATATTCAAATATTATTGAGCACCCCCACGATTTTCCTTAAATACTTATATTTTCGTTCATCATTTTGTTTCTAATTAAATTATTTCTCAATTTTTAGTACGATTTTTAAGATTAAAGCGTGTTTTTTAGTTTTTTTAAGCTATTATTTATTTTTAACTTTTTAGTGAAAATTTTCATTAAAGGATGTTTTATGCGGACGCAAGAATAAAAGTAAAAAGAAGTCTGATGAAGGGATGTGGTGATCTCCGAAATAGATCTATATACATATGTATTTATAACTTCTACCAAAAATATTAATTTTTCACATACATTTTTTCCTTATAAAAAAAAACATTGGTCATAAAAGCTCAAAAATGAAGCATAAACGAAAAAATATCAACTAATATGTACTATGTGTATCGAAGCAAAACTATTTCAGTTTTTAATCGGAGATATGCTCTTCTTTATTTGCCTGTGCACATTCACAATGAACAGTCAGTGCTCCAAAATATTCTCATTGTCCTATTATCACTTCCATATTTTCTTGTATACCAAAAATAGTAAACAACTTCTTGAAAACAAAAATTGCCAAACAGATGTGAAAGTTACCAAGAAACCAACAGCGAAAAATAACCTATTTTGGTAATTACCAAGTTCGGCAACCGTGCTATAAATAGAATTTGAACCAGGGTTTGAAATTGCTTAGCTACTTTTGCTGCATTTGCTTTTGCTTTGCTTTTGCTAATGAAAAGTAAATTAGCAAACTCGGCCAGCCGAGTAAAAAACGAGAACACGATTCATTCGCTTCAGTTTTCAGCTGAGCCGTGTTTGCTTGTATAGTTAAGCAAAAGCAAAGCAACGCGATTTGGGGGATTTCATTTTACTTCCAGCAATTAGTTGTCTTTGCATTTTTTCTGCTTTTGCTTATTGCATCTTGTTAACATTACCAGAGTTGAGTGATGGTGAATTACAGATTTGAGAGAAAAGTTGAAAAAATTAGCAGCGCGCTGTAGAATGGAATGTTACTTTACATTTGTGCACATCTGCTGATATTCTTAGTTTTATTCACATACACCGATTTCACCAATGCACCAAATTCCTAAAACAGCAAAGTAATTTTAAAATTTTCTTATCGAATTTCAATTATAAATAAATTTAAGAATTAAAAAAAATCAATTTAAATTAGTTTCAATTTGACTTTTCTGGGACTCGAACCTGCGCCCCTATGTGCATATCTTTCTGTATTAAAAAATTATAATTCAATAGATGCTTTTGTGTACACAACAATTTTTTGATATGTTTTGGGGGACAGTAGGATTTTCGTTGATCAGTCATCAGACTCTAGCAGCTGCTGTGTCCCGATACACCAAGATGAATGGTGAGGGTTTTGAAGCAGCCACCAATTTATTATTGCTAAATAGATGTACATATGTATGTACATATGTACATATGTATTGATGCATCATCTATTTGTTCAGAGAGGGTGACAATTAAATTTCATTGGCATAGGTATAGAGATGGTTGATCGTTGCTCATCAACGAGGTTGATGGGTTGGCCATCAACAAGATGAAATGGACAACAAAATGTTTTTACATTTTCAAAATTTCGAAAATTTTAAAATAATTAAAAAATCGATGTGGAAATTGTAAAAATACTCACCGGTTGTAGCAAACTGATGCATTGTTGTATGGTTTTTAATACAGAAAATGCATTAATGCGCAGGTTCGAGTCCCAGTAAAGTCAAATTGAAATTAATTTTAATTGATTTTTTTTTAATTTTTAATTTATTTATAATTCAAATTCGATAAGAAAATAGTTAAAACACCAGCGGTTTTGGGAAATTAGTGCATCGATGGAATTGGTGTATGGGAGGAATAATGAGCCATATCAGCAGATGTGCAGAAATTTAATATAACATTCCTTTCTACAGACGAACTCGCTCTACTTCTGTTATTTTAACAGCCAGCTGTGTTGAATTAAAATTTTTTATTCACCAGATGCACTAACAGAATTTTGTTGGGTCTCTGGATCCACTATTATTCGTAGTTGCAACTTCTCTGTTCATCTACGTTCTCTGTTATTGTCTTGCATACGGGAGTGAATTGAATGAAATGCATAGAGGTTATTTTGAAGAGAGGTAACATAAAAGCCACAATGAAGCATAGAGTATAATGTTGAATCTCATTATATGATGTCGTTGGGTTGAATCCCATGTTGATGTCACGTTTCGAATCCGGAGGTGAATAGAAATAATAGAGGAGAGAACCAGAGCTGGGCGCTAAGGATTACGATTACATTTTGATTACTTACGATTACAATTACTGTAATTGTAATCCTCAAATTTTTAGGATTACGACTACTGTAATCGTAATTGAAATTTTTACGATTACGATTATTGTAATTGTAATCCTTAAATTTTTAGGATTACAATTACTGTAATCGTAATCATAGAACGTACGATTACAGTTACTGTAATCGTAATCGTTAATTTTTTAGGATTACGATTACTGTAATCGTAATCATGGAACGTACGATTACAATTACTGTAATCGTAATCGTTATATTTTTAGGATTACGATTACTGTATTCGTAATCATAAAACGTACGATTACAATTACTGTAATCGTAATCGTTAAATTTTTAGGATTACGATTACTGTAATCGTAATCATAAAACGTACGATTACAATTACAGTAATCGTAATCGTAAAATTTTTAGGATTACGATTACTGTAATCGTAATGGTATATTCAATGATTACGGTTACAGTAGGTACTGTTGATAAAAACATTTCACACTGAAAAACTCTCATTCAGTTTATGAATACACATACTTTCCCCATAAAGGAGCCGTCTACATACATACATATATGAAGATTTAGAAATTGAGGAACAAATGCCCTATTTCAAAGAAATATTGCAATTTTTGCCCAAGCATCAACGCTGTGCAAGTCACACTCTGAATTTGCTGGCTAACACGGACTACCTCAAAATTCTCAAAGAAAGCAACGATCTTTACCAAAATCACATTCAGGTATTAAGCAACTAACTAAAATTAATAATACATAAAAATAAAATAGAGATTCTCTTGAACTGTACATCGAATCTTTTCGCCTCATAAGCAGAAAATTAAATACTTTTGAAAAGGAATTTTGAAAAATATAAATTTTCGGACCAAACTAGTAAGCGCCTAAAAGGAAGATAGGTGATATAGTAGACCGCTGTGCGACACCCCTTAATCATCTCGGATCGGGACCAAAATATATATTTGGTATCCCTTAGTGCAGGATTATCGATTTTGGGCATTAGATGTACAAGAAATTAAATTTAATTTTTTCAGTCTCCATAGAGTTTTCTGAAATTTGACCGCTGGGCGACACAACTTAGTCGTCTCCGATCGGTACAAAAATTTATACATGATATCTTCGACTACACTCAAAAAAAAAATTACGGAAATTAGAATTATGGAAAAATGGGAATGATTCGGCGCTAAAGACATATTTCCATATTTTGATGTACAATTTTCTTTAAAACGTGGTTTTTATTCCTTGATTTGAAGAAAATCGTACATCAAAATATGGAAATATGTCTTTAGCGCCTAATCATTCCCACTTTTCCATAATCTGAGTAAGTTGTTTTTTCAGTGTATATTAGCATCGACCTTGGTGGTCAGGTTCACGAAATATGACACGCAATTTGTTTCCATACATTTGGGGACCACCCTACTTAGTATACATACATATATGTACATAAATTTACCCATTTGGTCCAACGGTACTACAATCATCAATACTTTTCTCCTTACATTTCCGTTAGGGAAGATAACAACTTCCATGACTATGACCGCCTTTGCATGAATGACTTTGTATAGTAAAAAAAGCAATGAAGCGAAAGCGTCAGGTTTTCATTCTTAGCCGCATGCTTCTTTCATATGGTCGTTATTATAATCTTGTTAGGTTTTCACCATGAATGGTAGCATTATTGTGGTGATGAATATACAGCTGCCTACCATCTAACTTTGTTATGTACTTCATTCGTATAAATTTTTCTGTTTCGGTTTACTCTTCTTAACTCCTACTGTAACAAAAACACATTCCTGCGGTTTGTTGATACGAGGTATTGCAATTTAAACGACGATATGTAAACGTTATTTAACTATGTATATCGTACTACTAATTTAATTTTTATCATAAATCTTTGTCATATATATCTAAATACATTCATACATATCGTCGTACCATACGAAAACTAGCTCAAAATTTTTTTCTGGCTGACGAATAAAAGCACATTATATTTTTGGCTGACGAAAAGTAGAAATTTCGTTTAAAAAACAACAATTTTAATGTAAAAACAATATATACATACATGTTTGCTACCTTTCGTCAGCGAAAATCAAATGTGCTATTTTTCGTACATACGTGTATACAAACTGTCTATGTAACTACATATATATGGATATATGTACATATGTATAAGAAGTTAAGGGGATGTTCTGGTAATGTATAAGAGGTTTTACTGTACAAAATATAATTAAATCGTAATCGAAATTTTTACAATTACAATTACTGCAATCGTAATCCTAAAAATTTAAAGATTACAATTACTGTAATCGTAATCATAAAACGTACGATTACAATTACTGTAATCGTAATCGTTAAATTTTTAGGATTACGATTACTGTAATCGTAATTGAAATTTTCGCGAATACGATTACTGTAATTGTAATCTTTAAATTTTTAGGATTACGATTACAGTAATCGTAATCATAGAACGTTCGATTACAATTACTGTAATCGTTAAATTTTTAGGATTACGATTACAGTAATCGTAATCATAGAACGTACGATTACAATTACTGTAATCGTAATCGTTAAATTTTTTTAGGATTACGATTACACTAATCGTAATCATAAAAATTTCAATTACGATTACAGTAATCGTATTCTTTAAATTTCTAGGATTACGATTACAGTAATCGTAATCAAAATGTAATTGTAATCCTTAGCGCCCAGCTCTGGAGAGAACACAATAAAAGTAAAGTGAATGTTTCAAAAAAATAATAATTGAGTTAAACGTTTGCAACTTTTAGGATGGGATGAAGTTACATACATACATACATACATACATACATACATACATACATACATACAGGTGAAGCTAATAAAAGCGTGTTAAAAAATTCAGAGTATTTTAAAATTCACAAAACGTATTCTTAGTTTTTTCTCAAATATACCAATGTAAATACCTTTGTACGTATAAATTAAGGAAATGTAAATAAAAACAATGCCCAGTAAAACGTGAGAAACCAAGGTGGTCCAAAAAGTTAGAACAAGACTATTATTTCTGAAAAATATATGTTTATTTGATGATAGAAAGCATTTTTCTTATTCATTAAGGACTTAACAAAAGATTATGTAGCATTACTAATGTAAAAGGAGGTGGAAATTTGAAGGCATTTTCTTGATCAGTAAATTTGCGTGTTTCGAGAGAACTTTATTTTCTTCATATACATAAATTTGAATAACCTCAGTGTACATGGAAATGTATGTACATCAGACCGAGGCAAAATTATGAGAGAGATTGTGAAGGAAAGCGCATGTAGGTGCCCTACAAAGAATATCAAACACAAAAATAACTTAACATCTACCTAAGCTTGCAAAACCCACTTTTTGAGTTTCAAAATAATACAATCATTTGTATTAACGTGCGGAACCCCCAGTTTAAGGATTACGACTAAGGATCTGTCACGAAATTCAATATACATAATCTCTGACAACAAAAATGCGCAGTCGGCTACCTAAGCAAGCTTACCAAAAAGTATTTTTAGATTTGAAAAGAAATCAATAATTTACGGTCATGCCAAATTTTAGGCCTGCTGTGGTACAGTGGGTAGAGTGCTCGTCTGATATGCCAGAGGTCTCGGGTTCAAACCCCAGTCCGAGCAAACACCAACAAATTTTTCTAATTAGTAAAATTCCAATTATTCGGATTTTTAAGAGCAGCCGTCACCTCTCGGCAGTGGGCGGCATACCCTCCGAGTGTATTTCTGCCATGAAAAAGCTTCTCACAAAAAATGCATTTGCCGTTCGGAGCCGGCATAAAACTGTAGGTCCACCCAATTAGTAGGAAAAACAAAACGGAGCACAACTCGAATCGGGAGAGAAGCTCGGCCATAAAACTCGTCAGAGTTATAATAGCGCCATTGTATTATTATTATTATTATTATTATTATTATTATTATTATTATTATTATTATTATTATTATTATTATTATTATTATTATTATTATTATTATTATTATTATTATTATTATTATTATTATTATATATATTATTATTATTATTATTATTATTATTATGGTTCTTTATTTCTCCTTATTGGGTATTTACAATAATATATTTCGGGGCCTTAGCCTAATACTAAATATATTAGATACAATTCTATTCTAATTTTCTAAGTATAATATGTACATACATATATCAGAGGTTTTATATCACAGGTTTTAAATAATATTCATAAAGTTCCGGGTTATATGACAGGTATCAATGATCACAGATTTTTGCATAGCATCTATAGCGTTTCTTCTTATTCCAAGTAGTTTTATGTCGTCTTGTAAATTATTATGTATTACGCCTTCCGCACTGATAACTATTGGGATTATCTTCACTTCTTTAAGATTCCAGTTGCGCTTGATTTCCACAGCAAGTTCGGAGTATCTGAGGCGTTTCTCACTGTACGTGCGGCTTACGTTTCTTGTAGCTGGGATCGCCACATCAATGAAAATTCCGCTGCGATTTGCCTTATCTATGACAGTGATATCTGGGCGATTGTGCACCCTAGTGTGTTCCGAATGAATAGTACGATCGTAGTAGATTTTAATGTCAGAATTCTCTACGATCGGGAAAGGTTTATATGTATAATATGGTGCTTTGCTTTGTGGGATTTTGTGTGTCTCGAGAAGCTTTTTGTGTAGTATTTTGGCTACATTGTTATGCCTCCGAGTATATTCGGATTGCGCTAGGGTTGTACAGCTCGATATGGTGTGGTCTATAGTCTCCGGGTGGCTTCTGCATCTTCTGCAGGAGTCATGTATGATCGATGCATCTTTCATTACGTATTTTTTGTAATTCTTAGTGGGGATCACGCGATCCTGAATCGCAATCATAAATGCTTCAGTTTCAGCATACATGTCACCATTTAATAGCCATTTGTTTGACATGAGTTTATCAACATTTTCGCCATTGATGTCTCTGTAATACTGACCATGCATCGGTTTGATTGCCCAGTTTCGTTCCCTCATAATTTTATCCTCCGATTGCCTTTCATAACTACCGTTTAGGTTTAGAGGTGTTAGGTTTATGTCTGCTTCTGTTATACTCTTTATGAGGTTCGATCTTTAACTCTTAAGGTGGAAGTAGTTACGAAGTGATTCTATTTGATTGTCATACAGCACCTGCAGATCTATTAGGCCTCTTATTATTATTATTATTATTATTATTATTATTATTATTATTATTATTATTATTATTATTATTATTATTATTATTATTATTATTATTATTATTATTATTATTATTATTATTATTATTATTATTATTATTATTATTATTATTATTATTATTATTATTATTATTATTATTATTATTATTATTATTATTATTATTATTATTATTATTATTATTATTATTATTATTATTATTATTATTATTATTATTATTATTATTATTATTATTATTATTATTATTATTATTATTATTATTATTATTATTATTATTATTATTATTATTATTATTATTATTATTATTATTATTATTATTATTATTATTATTATTATTATTATTATTATTATTATTATTATTATTATTATTATTATTATTATTATTATTATTATTATTATTATTATTATTATTATTATTATTATTATTATTATTATTATTATTATTATTATTATTATTATTATTATTATTATTATTATTATTATTATTATTATTATTATTATTATTATTATTATTATTATTATTTTTATTATTATTATTATTATTATTATTATTATTATTATTATTATTATTATTATTATTATTATTATTATTATTATTATTATTATTATTATTATTATTATTAGTATTATTATTATTATTATTATTATTATTATTATTATTATTATTATTATTATTATTATTATTATTATTATTATTATTATTATTATTATTATTATTATTATTATTATTATTATTATTATTATTATTATTATTATTATTATTATTATTATTATTATTATTATTATTATTATTATTATTATTATTATTATTATTATTATTATTATTATTATTATTATTATTATTATTATTATTATTATTATTATTATTATTATTATTATTATTATTATTATTATTATTATTATTATTATTATTATTATTATTATTATTATTATTATTATTATTATTATTATTATTATTATTATTATTATTATTATTATTATTATTATTATTATTATTATTATTATTATTATTATTATTATTATTATTATTATTATTATTATTATTATTATTATTATTATTATTATTATTATTATTATTATTATTATTATTATTATTATTATTATTATTATTATTATTATTATTATTATTATTATTATTATTATTATTATTATTATTATTATTATTATTATTATTATTATTATTATTATTATTATTATTATTATTATTATTATTATTATTATTATTATTATTATTATTATTATTATTATTATTATTATTATTATTATTATTATTATTATTATTATTATTATTATTATTATTATTATTATTATTATTATTATTATTATTATTATTATTATTATTATTATTATTATTATTATTATTATTATTATTATTATTATTATTATTATTATTATTATTATTATTATTATTATTATTATTATTATTATTATTATTATTATTATTATACTCAGCTGTACTAGTACACAGAGTATTATAGTTTTAATCACATAACGGTGGATTGTAACAGAATGAAATAATCGAGATAGATATAGACTTATATATATCAAAATGATCAGGGTGAAAAGAGAAATCGATTGAGCCATGTCCGTCCGTCCGTCCGTCCGTCCGTCCGTCCGTCCGTCCGTCCGTCTGTCCGTCCGTCCGTCCGTCCGTCCGTCTGTAAACACTCTAACTCGCGCAAAAATTGAGATATTTTGATGAAATTTGGAACGCAAGTTGGTATCGAGACTGGGACGGTTGGTATTGAAAATGGGCGAAATCGGACCATGACCACGCCCACTTTTCCTATATAGAAAAAATCGGAAATTTGGTATCTCAGCCACTAATATAGCTAGAGTTTTAAAATTTTACCCACGTATTGAGCTCGGGCCCTTATGAAGAAATTTGATGAAGTTTTGGAAAATGGGCGGTGCCACGCCCACTTATTAAGGGTCAAACATTGAAAGTTTTATATGTCATAACTCAGAAACCGTTGAAGATATATCGATGAAATTTGGTACGCGTAATTTGCTTACATAGACAAATGTTTTGACGAAAAATTATCAAAATCGGTTTACGGCCACGCCCACTTTTATATATGTGTATTATAAAGTGACCTAATAAAACCATTTTAAGCGATATCTCTGTCAAATATAAAGATCTATCATTGAAATTTTGTCGCATGAGTCCAACTATGGACATAAAACAAAAAACACAAAAATTTTGGAATATGGGCGGTGCCACGCCCACTTATTAAGGGGCAGACATTGAAAGTTTTATGAGTCATAACTCAGAAACCGTTGAAGATATATCGATGAAATTCGGTACGCGTAATATAATTACTTAGTCAAATGTTTTGGCGAAAAATTATCAAAATCGGTTGACGGCCACGCCCACTTTTATATATAGGAAATATAAGGGGGCCTAATAAAAACATTTTAAGCGATATCTCTGTCAAATATAAAGATCAATCACTGAGATTTTGTGGCAGGAGTCCAACTATGGACATAAAACAAAAACTACAAAAATTTTGGAAAATGGGCGGTGCCACGCCCACTTATTAAGGAGCGAATATTGAAAGTTTAATAAGCCATAACTCAGAAACCGTTAAAGATATATCGATGAAATCTGGTACGCGTGATATATTTACTTAGCCAAATGTGTGGACGAAAAATTACCAAAATCGGTTGACGACCGCGCCCACTTTTATATATGTGTATTATAAAGTGACCTAATAAAACCATTTTAAGCGATATCTATGTGAAATATAAAGATAATTCATTGAAATTTTGTGACATGAGTTTTACAATAGACCGGAAACAAAAAATAAAAAAGTTTGGAAAATGGGCGTGGCACCGCCTCTTTTTAGACAAAGGGATATATGAGATTTCTTAGCCTTTAACTCGACAAATAATTGAGATATTATGACGAAACTTGGTTTATACACTTTTATAACATGTGTTAATAGACACGCAAAAATGTATTGAAATCGGTTTATGACCACGCCTACTTTTTAACAAAGATATTTCTGGAACACCCTTTTGGAATTTGTAACGTGAAGTCTTTGTAACTAAAAGTCATAGAGGGATGAAATTTTGCACTAACAATAATATTTGTATGCTTATTTGGATGATTGATATAAATTTTGAAAATGGGCGTGGCTGCGCCCTGTTTATGCAGCACTCGTTTCATATAAAATACACCCTATATCGAACAAACGCAAACAAACAATGAAAGCATACAGCTGAGTATCTAATGTTCGATTGCACTCGAACTTAGGCTTCCTTACTTGTTATTATTATTATTATTATTATTATTATTATTATTATTATTATTATTATTATTATTATTATTATTATTATTATTATTATTATTATTATTATTATTATTATTATTATTATTATTATTATTATTATTATTATTATTATTATTATTATTATTATTATTATTATTATTATTATTATTATTATTATTATTATTATTATTATTATTATTATTATTATTATTATTATTATTATTATTATTATTATTATTATTATTATTATTATTATTATTATTATTATTATTATTATTATTATTATTATTATTATTATTATTATTATTATTATTATTATTATTATTATTATTATTATTATTATTATTATTATTATTATTATTATTATTATTATTATTATTATTATTATTATTATTATTATTATTATTATTATTATTATTATTATTATTATTATTATTATTATTATTATTATTATTATTATTATTATTATTATTATTATTATTATTATTATTATTATTATTATTATTATTATTATTATTATTATTATTATTATTATTATTATTATTATTATTATTATTATTATTATTATTATTATTATTATTATTATTATTATTATTATTATTATTATTATTATTATTATTATTATTATTATTATTATTATTATTATTATTATTATTATTATTATTATTATTATTATTATTATTATTATTATTATTATTATTATTATTATTATTATTATTATTATTATTATTATTATTATTATTATTATTATTATTATTATTATTATTATTATTATTATTATTATTATTATTATTATTATTATTATTATTATTATTATTATTATTATTATTATTATTATTATTATTATTATTATTATTATTATTATTATTATTATTATTATTATTATTATTATTATTATTATTATTATTATTATTATTATTATTATTATTATTATTATTATTATTATTATTATTATTATTATTATTATTATCATTATTATTATTATTATTATTATTATTATTATTATTATTATTATTATTATTATTATTATTATTATTATTATTATTGTTGGACTTAAATTAATTTCGTCGCTTTACAACACTATGCATGTCATTCTCTATTTTTCTTTGACATCATTCATAAATGTCATCATACTTTACTTTGTATTTTTCCTTTTTGCTTATGAAATAAATACTTCCGTTTGAATTGTGAACTCGTGGAGGAATATTCGTCTTTCCATTTTAAGCATATAAAATACGAATATATTTCTGCAATCTCGTCAGGTTATGGGCCCAGACGCCCAGAAGTAATTCGTATTTTGTATAATTGTGCTTTTAATGGAAAATCTTGTGAAAGCAGAAGAAGTTAGTAGCAAGCCAACATCCAGTTCAGTAAACGTGCCTAGAGAATCATTTGTGGATATAACCATGAGTTCCACTACAAGCGTGTCGGGGATTGAGTTGCTTTCCAAGGAGAACTTTGACACTTGGAGCATGCAAGTGGAAGCTTTGCTCGTGAAAAATGAGCTTTGGGATTATGTGAATGGCACAAACTTGATACCGCCAGAAAGTGAAGCAGCAGCGCGAATCACTTGGCTAAAGGCTGACAAAAAGGCCAGAGCCGATTTAGTTTTAGCAATACAGCCGTCGGAATTAAAACAAGTACGTGGTTGTGAAACTTCCAGAGAAGTTTGGCTTAAATTAGAGTCAATATATGCCTCAAAAGGGCCGGCGAGAAAGGCCACTTTGCTTAAACAGCTAATGCTTCAAAAGCTGGAAGAGGGCGAAGACGTTAAAGAGCATATCGCAAAGTTCTTTGACGCCGTAGATAAGTTGGAGAGCATGAGCGTACAGATAAATGGTGATTTGCTTTCCATTATGCTATTATACAGCTTGCCGTCATCGTATGAGAATTTTCGCTGTGCAATAGAATCTAGAGATGCTCTTCCAACCGCTGAAGTATTGAAGGTAAAAATTATAGAAGAGAGTGAAGCTCGCAAACAATCTTCAGGCAATGCCGTGATAGCGATGGCCGCAAAAGCTGGCGGCAATATTCGCAAAAATCTTCCAAATAAGAGAAGAGAATTCAGATGCTTTAAATGTGGTGCTTTCGGGCATAAGGCAAATGCATGCACTGCGAAGAATGAAAAGAGCAGCAAAAACAAGCACTCGACTCACAAAGTTGATGAAACGTATGCAGCTTTTCACTCCACGCAAATGGAAAGCGCTAAGCGAGTGAAGAGAGCATGGGTGCTGGACAGTGGATGCACTGCTCATCTATGCGGCGATGAGTACATGTTCAAGTCAATCGAAAAATGTACCAAGGCGAAATTAAATTTGGCAAATCAAGCGAGTGCAGCTGTTAGAGGCAAAGGCGTTGTAAATATATCAGTAGCAGGCGAAGGTGGCCAGCGTCACATTGAGTTCAATAATACATTATATGTGCCAGAGCTTCGAACAAATTTAATTTCAATTGCAAAAATTACCGACAAAGGGCACACGGTTACATTCAACAAAAAAGGCGCGTATGTATGTAACGAAAGAGGGCAAACAACGTTGGTGGCAGATCGACAAGGCGATTTGTATTACATGCGAGAGAGCAGCGAATGTGCTGCTGCCCAGATGGGGTGTTCCGAACTGTTGAAGTGGCACTACCGTTTGGGCCATCTGAATTCGGGTGACTTATCCAGGTTGGTTCGTGATGGTGTAATACATATATCGGGAAACGAGAAAAGCGAACAGTTAAGACATTGTGACGTGTGTGCGATTGGAAAGATGTCTGCACTTCCATTCAGTAAGGATAGGATGCCTTGTTCGGAGCCATTGAATATTGTACATTCGGACGTGGTTGGACCATTTAGGGAAGAGTCCATTGGTAGAGCCAGGTATTTTGTTACCTTCGTCGATGACAGCACAAGGTGGTGCGAAATTTATTTGCTACGAGAGAAGGCTGGTGTATTCGATGCATTCAAAATGTACCAACAATTTATGGAGAGACAAACCGGGCTAAAGATAAAATGTTTACAATCCGATAACGGACGTGAGTATATCAATAACGATTTCGATAAGTATCTTTCAGATCTGGGCATTGTACGTCGATTGAGCATACCACACACTCCCGAACAAAACGGCGTGGCAGAACGTATGAATAGGACTTTACTAGATATGACTAGGTGTCTCTTGACACAATCGGGTCTTGGTAATAGTTTTTGGTCGGAAGCTGTGGCGACTGCATCTCATATAAGAAATAGATGTCCGTCGCGAACATTAGATGGGAAAACGCCTTATGAATGTATGCACAAGTCAAAACCAAATTTAAATTACATAAGGACATTCGGTTCTAAGGTAATGATACTTAACAAAGAGCCCAATAAAAGTAAGCTTGCGCCTAGATCGTTAGAAGGTCTCTTTGTGGGATATCCGAGGGATAGGAAAGGCTATAGAGTGTGGTTGCCAGGTGGTCGTAAGGTGGTATATGCGCGTGATGTAAGGTTCGTTGGCGAAAAGCTTGCACACCCATCGGAAATGTGTACAATTGGTGACTTGATATCGATACCTGCAGTACCAAAGTATGATGAAGAAAATCGTACAACTGTAGAATTTTCTCCAATTACAGTTCCAGAGAGTTCCGCAAACAATGATGCCGCTGTGGAGAAAGAGGTTGTTGAAGACAACAAAAGAGCACCGGGAGCGCCTAAATTACTTCGAACTGGAAGAAGAGGGCGTCCACGAAAGGTATTTCGCTATCGAGTGAAATCGGAACCTGCAAAGCCAGTGAGTAGTGTGAGCGAAAACGATAATAATATCGAAGAGTTGGTCGATGAACATGAGTCTGCTAATGATTACGAATACGCTGATGATGAT